>JAMXBD010000656.1:0-600000 GCA_024138025.1 Combretum micranthum
TTCCACCATCATTTAAAGATGTCAAAATGCCAACAATTTCATAAAAGAGAGTTAGATGTAACTACAATGATCATGATTCCTTTTTGTTATCTCATTGAATTTTCTCAAAATCTAGACAAAATACTACATTTTCCAATCATCACACAAGGGGACATCATTACCAAGCTCAATTGTATATGATGGGTCCTCATCTTCCAATCTTTGGAAGGCTTTCTTGAACTTAAGGTAGTTTCTAACATAAGATATGTGGAGTTCCATCTAGTAGAAATGTCTGAACACACAGAACCCTTATAAGTGATTCTTTCATGCTCAATACATGCTTGGAATTGTTGAGCTCTAGAAGGTGAACTTCTCACATATCTTATAGCACTTCTAATTCGATCTATGGAGTCTTGAATTTCTTTTAACCCCTCATTTACAATCAAGTTTAAATATGGGCACTACATCTCATTTGAAAGAATTCCCCATTCAATATAAGCAAACCATCACGTTCATATTTCTCTTTCAAGTATTTCAAAGCGATGTCATTTGAAGATGCATTATCAACAATAATAGTAGAAATTCTATCTCCTAACCCCCATTCTTGTTTGCATTTCTCTACCATCTTGCCAATATCCTTACCCATATGACTGGCATGACAACAAAATTAAGGATCCTTTTATGCAATGCCCAAAAATCATCAACAAAATGTGCAGTGAGACATAAATAGCTAAGGTTTTGAATGGAAGTCCAGATATCATTGTAAAAGCAATCCTAGATTTTAAAGATTTAAATCTTTCCATCAATTAGGACTTTCTTGAACATAAAACTTCATGCAATCCTTAGCTATGGTAAACGTGATATGCTTAAACATTGGTTGCACTGCACTAACAAAATCCCTAAAACCTTCACACTCCATAGTAGAGAATGGTTGCTCATCAATAATGACCATTCGAGCAAGCATACGTCTACAATGTTCTTGGTTAAACTTCATGAGATAAGATAACCATTGTCACTATCAGTTACATCTTCCTTACTTTTTTAAATGAAGTAAGAATCTTTTGCTTTTTATCCATATTTTGGGAAATCTAGAACAGGATCTCAAAGGCTTCAATATAGAAGATGTACCCTAACCAGAATCATATGGTAACTCAATTCCACAATAATTGCACTTTGTCTTAATATTTTCTACTTATGGTCATGTGTAACAGTAATCTTAGTAAAATGAGCCCAAGTAGGTGAACCTTTGTTTTTCTTGGGACATACCTAGGACGAAGAGTCACTAGCTGATAATGCAAGCGCTTTACTTGAACCTGAGTATTACTCTCCTCCCCTTTACTTTCCATTTTCACTCTAGAAAATAAAAATATAGCAGATAAATTAGTCATTAGCTCAAATGTACATGCTTTACATTTATAGTTCATAAAAATGGAAAAGAGTTTAGAAATATATCTTATGTGTGGCATGTTAATATAGAAATATAATTTACAACCTTCGCGTACTTTTTATTTGGCAATTGGCACATAAATGGAGGAACGTGGTATTACTTTATAAAACATGTCCACAAATCAGTAATACAGCTTTTCAGGTCAACCTTTACCCCTAGACTATATGCAAGGGATTTTTCTTAATATAAGCCAACCAATAAGTGGATAATCATCCCATTTTACAATTTTTTTTTAGATAATTAAATTAAAAATAAAGGGTTATTTGATCCTATAATTAAACCCTCCTGGATTTGTCCAAAGTAATGTGCCTTCTTCTCATACTTAGGTATCAATGTTAACCTTCAAATAAACATATAAAGAGCAACTAGACATAGTTGATATCTATGCTAAAAAATAACTAGGAGAAAATATAAATAATCTTTAAACTCTAATTCGGTCCATCTCCCTTAAAACACTAGTGTCAATACCATAAGTTATAAGACTATTGCCTAATTTTCCTACGAAGGACTCTTTCGTCGTTGCGTTTAACTGTAACGCTTGACCTTCAAGGTTCCCTGCCTCCCTCGCCCCCCCCCCCCCCCCTCCGTGGCTGTCCAATTCCAACGGCTTCACATAGATCCTTCTTACTAAATTCAACCCATGATTTGAGAAACTCTTGCTACACTTCTCACAACAACACATTGTTTCTCAATCGTAAAATTTATATAATAAGCAGTGATTTTATTTTTATTAGGTGATCTTTCTATTGAATGTTAAAACCATCAATAAAATAATTCTATTTTCCTTATTTTGATACTAAATTGTGTAACAGCTCAATACTATCTCCTTTTTCTTTCAAGTTACTAGAAGTTATATTTCTAAAATATATATATATATATATATCTTGCTCTAAAATTAAATCACTGCAAAATTTCTGTTGGCAAGATATTCCATTGTAGATTGAAAATGAAAATGACAAAAAAAATATACAAAATGAACATACCTTTTCACGGAGGAGTGACGAGTGATGAGTGAGGAGTGATGAGCAAATGAGTGGCATGAGAAAGGTTAGATAGAGAGTCGTGTGAGTATGGGTGGCTGAGACAAAGTCACAAAGAGTGGCGTGAGAAAGGAGTGTGGGTGGTTGAGACAGAGTCACAAGATTGCTGTGAAAATGATAATAGGTTTAGGGTTTTATTGGGCTGGGCCAATGTAAAGTATATTATTATTGTTTAACCAGAAAAAAAAAATTATTTTTTTTTTAAGATTTATATTAGGTGGGTACAGGGTGCCCTATACCCTATACTTAAAATACAAGGTATAGGATTTTAAAACTCATACCCATACCCTCCCTAAAAATATAGGGCCAAAAAATTCTACCCGCACGCTACCCTGTAACCTTTGACACCTACCTGGATCCTACACGATCGAGCAGGGTGGGTGGGTATCCGATGCGACAGTTATCTGCTTACCCCTAACACGAAAGAGGAAGTTTAATACATGTTTACAATTTTTATAAGAAAATTGCAAGCATACAAATTGGATGAAATTAATTACCAAAATCTTGTTGCAAAATTAAGTCTATAAAATGAGATAATTACCGAAATCTTGTTGAAAATTTTTGTATTGTTATTGTGATACATATTATATTGCTATTGTAAGACGCGGTACATGAACACATGATATCTATTTTCATATCATGTTTATAAGTCATAATTTTAATTCTTTATATTGGCAGTTGTTTCAATTTGACCTCATCAATAGGGTATTAGAAAAAATTATTTACAAAGGGACATAAATGCAATCGATTCAAAATGCAAATTAATGTTAATATAAATATAAAAATACAATATTATTATAAATATAAATTAAAAAAAGATATAATCGTTTAGTTGATATAAATATATAAGATGACTATGAGTTATTAACATCTTATCAATAAAAAAATATGGCATGATATATGGAGAATAATTTTTAGTTGTTAATGGGAAATGACAAAATTGAGTGTACTATAGATGAAAGTAAAACCCTTTGCTTTTGCTTAATATAAATGGTAATAAATGATAACCATGATACCATAACTATAATAACAATGGTTACAATGTAAAATATATTATATATGGAAATAGCATTAGATAGTTGGCTTGTATAACCTTGAAGAAATAACATAAAAGTTGTGTATTATAATATAAGGAATGCTAAATTATATGGAATATTAATACATCGAAAGGGCAACTTGGATATATATCAATACTTTAAGTTGTTAAAAAGAGAATCAATATTTTATAAAGTGAATGAAATGAGGTATAATGTTTCACAAAGTCCATTTGATGTATCAAGTTTATATTAATTTTCCATATTTTTCCTCAACAATCAATCATTGATTCCTTTTTTTTTCGGTGAGAAACAAGATTTCATTAGATACCAACAAAGAACATCATACAAGAGTACCCAAAAAGCAAAACATAAGGAAAAAGGGCAACAACCCTGAGTAATGGTTGGCTGATGTCTAGAATTGTCCATATGAATGATAGAACAATTGGACTTTGATAAAAGATCATTGACATTAGGAGAGAAGAGAGAAAAGATATTGCTTGAGATAGTATTAGTAAAGCCGAAGTCTTGATTAGCACTTGCTCCGCCTTGAGCAAGCTTACGAGCTATAGAATTGTCCTCCCTAGGCGTCCAAGATAGAAGAACCCATGAGGTTTTTTGGAACAATTGCCTAGATGAGAGGATAAGATTAGGTGAAACTCAGTATTAATATCATTGGATTTAATCAATTGGACTGCTTCAAGAGAATATGTTTCAAGAAGGATAATTTGGTTTTGAAAATTTTCTATAGACAATAAGGCCTGATAGATACCCCAACACTCTGCTTCCAAAGGCGAACTCATACTGATTTTCCTACCAAATCCTCCTTTACAAAGGCCATTTTTATCTCGTAGGCAACCAGCAATGTAAGAATAATTTTTACTAGGTAGAAAGGTGTCATCTACATTGATTTAAGCATCACATTATCCGAGATGTTCCATTTAGTATTAACAAGGTTCTTCCATTTCTTCTTGGAACTTTGGGATACATTCCAAAATTCATTGCATTGGAGTGGACGATATATAACCAATCCTTCTTGATGTTACCACTACGAAAAATGGTTTCATTTCTCACTTTCTAACTGTACCAAAGAGTAAAACTGAAAATTGTGTTCCAAAGAGGACCAGTATGACTAGCAAGCTTGGTAATATTCTTACTATTTACTTCCAACCACTTCTTAAAGGGTAAGGATAAAGTTGAAGGGAAAAAAAGGAGAAGAGTTTAAGGCCATCCATCTCTCTTTTGTCCAGTTGCAAGTCATGAAAGATGAGTGTTGTCTTCAATTTGTTCACCACATAAAGGACATAACAGATCAATAGATAAACCATGTCTTAGGAGTTGCTGTCGAGTAAGAATGCAATCTTTCCAACATCTCCAAAGGAAAAATTGAATTTTGGGGTATGTCTTAATTTCCCAAATCCAATTATTTATAGGATCTATATTAGCATCCCATATTCCTTAAAAATATTTTCATAGACTGACTTGGTTGTCACTTCCCCACTTACATCCGAACACCAAGTTGGAATATCTTCTCCAACAACTTCTATTAAGATATGTTGGCCTAATATACCCTTGATATCATCATCAATGGGATATCCAATGATATCTTCGTTCCAAGTATTCACATATTGCCAAGCTAAAGCCACCATGATCTTTAACATATCTATGGTGAAAGGACCATAAATGAAATTAGCTGGTATTCCCTCTTAGACCAGTTCATCGACCAGAATTCACATTGGTTGCCGCTTCTTAACCTATATGTTTATAAACTCATCCACCCAATCCATGGTATTAACTATTTTTGCACGAATTTAGAGCTTTGGTTTTATTGTTTCTTTCTATCAATTTCCATTTTTTTCAACCATTTTATATCAAATTAAATGTTGGGTTTTTAGTGCCAGCATAACTTTGCTATACAGGCTGCATTTCTCTTTTGGAACTCCAAAGACCAAGCCACCCTTATCTTTAGGTTTGATAAGTCCTCCCATTTAGCTTCATGTAATTTACTCCTATCACATCACCCCAGAAGAAATTACGGATCAATCTTTCTGCTTTGTTGATGGTGCTTTTAGGGATGCAAATTGCTTGTATGTAGTAGTTGAGGATTCCTTCCAAAGTCGATTTGATCATATTGAAACGAGCTGCCATAGTTAGGAGTTTAGATTTCCACCGGTAAATTTACACTTTAATTTATCCAAAATGTTATTTGATGCTTCCTTACTTAAGTTGCCATTCTTTGAGAAATCAAACCCAAGGTATGTTCCAATCCGTTCATAACTCCTCATACTTGTAGCTTGAGAAATTTTTTCCTTCATCTCACTTGAAGTATTTTTGGAGAAGAAAAGTCAGGATTTTGTTGGATTCACTATCTGTCCCAAGAAAGAACCAAAGAGGTATATTAACTCCATCATATTGCTCACATTTTCTTCATTCGCGTCCCCCATTAAGATAGGATCATCAGCAAAGAATAAATGAGAGAATTCCATGTCAATTCCTCGAATTTTAATTGGCTTCCATAAACCTCTATCCATAGCAGCCTGAATCCATCTACTAAGCATTTCCATAAACATGATAAATAGATAAGGTGATAAAGGCACCCCTATCTAATTCCATGCGAATTGGAAAAAGAGTCAGACATCTCACCATTTAAAATAACTTGAAAGAAGAGTGGAAATACAAGAGCTAATCAAGTTAATCTAGTTCTCAAGAAAATTAAGTGGATCACATTAGATATGATCCCATTCCAATCTATCATAGGCTTTCTCCAGATCAACTTTCATCAGCATCCATCCTTTTTTTCTCGATTTTTTAGCACAATTATGAAGTAATTCTTGCATGAAAATAATATTATCCGAGGCATTACGACCCAGAATAAAACTTGATTGTGTGGGAATGATTAGAGAATCCAAGAGCAGACACAGTCATCGTACATGAATTTTCATAATTATCTTGTAAATAGTGGTGCATAGACTTATAGGTCTGAAATTATTAAGACACTTCGCTCCCAATTTCTTTAGAATGAGAACAATCAAAGTTTTGTTCAACTCCTCGGGTATGTTGCTAGTGTGGAAACTCTCTTGAACAACTCTTACAATCGCATCTCTAACCTGATCCCAACAATTTTATAGAACTCAGATTTAGACCATCTACACTAGGAGATTTCTTAGATCCTATAAATTGGAGAGCTTCCTAAATTTCCTTCCTCTCAGGTATACAATTTATCATTTCCTTTGTATTGTCATCCAGGCTAGCACCACTAATAATAGCAAAGGGATTATCCTTCATACAAGTATCTTTCCCTGATGTAAAAAGATTAGTAAAATGCTTGATGGCTAGATTTTCTAGTTTAATTGTCCATAAATACTAATACCATCAGAATTTTCCAAAGAAAAAATTCTATACTTATTACGTTTAGTCATAGTTGAAATGTAGAAAAATTTGGTATTTCCATCTCCTTTTATAATCCAATTCGATCTAGCTTTCTATGCTCAAAGGATTCCTTCATCATTCAATACCTGTTGAAGCTCAGCTTCCACCATACGAAGTTAGTTTAAAGTATCTTGATTAGGAAAAGAATTCATCATGTGTTCCAGGGTTGAAATTCTTCTATTAATCAAGATCTTCTTTTGATTAATGTTACCAAAAACTTCTCGATTCCATCTCTTCAAATCATCAATGAAAGCATGTAAGTGATTTGGAATATTAAAGGAGGCTTTATCCCATTTACTGCACACAAAATCCATAAAATTCTGATGGTTTAACCACATGTCTTGAAATCTAAAAGGTCTCAACTTCTTCTTAGCCTGTCTAGAATTTGGTAGAGTATTGAGGAGAATTGGCTTATGATCTAAGTGAATGGATTTAAGATGAAAAACCTTATATCTGGAAAATTTTGAAGCCAGTTATCATTAACCCATGCTCTGTCAAGGCGTGATTTGATCAGATGGCTGAGATTTTTACACTTGTTTATCCAAGTGAAAGGAAAGCCCACATACTCAATATCAATCATTCCACAACTATTCATACAATCTTGATAAAGAGTAGCTTTGTTCTTATTGATCGGAGGACCACCCACACCCCCTTCCCCCCCATTTTAAGATGAGAAATAATTTCATTAAAGTCTCAATAATGAAATAATGATCCAGGATCCTCTTAGTACCCCAACAGCCTTTATCAGATCCTTAAAGGATTTTCCTATCTGTGAAGTTGGTAATAGCATACACTGGAGTAATAAAAAGAGGGAAGGGAAGGAAATTGACCTGAACATGTAGATGTATCTCTTGCCTGGAAGAGAAGAGAGTTGTCACCACAACATCTTCTTCATCCTAGAAAACAATGATGCCACCGCTCAAACCAATAGAGCCAACACAACACATCTTGTTGAGACTTAATCTATGTTGGAGACCAGCTGCAGAAGCCCGATCCATTTTAGTTTCCAGTAGAACAAGTAAATGAGGATTATGGGTACGTTTTAAATCCTTGAGAGCTCTGAACTGGAGTGGTGCTTTAGCACCTCTAATGTTCCATGATATAATTTTTAAGCGCATATTCAACCTAGGTAGATTATTAATTTCTATCATTAATTTATCTATCAATGTAGAAAAAAAAGCTCTACACCAAGCTTCATTGGCTGATGAAGGATGTTATAAGCGCCGAAACTCGACTCACATCCACCATGGCGATCTCCAGTTATCAAATTATGGGGTTCTTCTCGATTGGTTGTAAAATCCATATTACTACTTTCCTCACTTCAGAATGAACATTGATGGGATGAGGAATCTCTGGACAATTCATAGAAGTCCTTTCCGTGTCATTCAGATGAGTATAGTGTTGAAGATTGCTTCCTCCCTTTTCGTAAAAAGGTTGTCTTGGTGTTGTGTTTTTGGAACTTGATGAGAAAGGATTACTAGGTACATTTAGAGATATGCTTGTATTACTTCGACAAGGATAGCTCTGGAGAGATTGTTAAAGTTTGCTTGCCAAGAGATGGGCCTGTGAATGTCTGATAGTGTCTTTGAAAGGGAGTGGAGGAGCTTGATGTTCAGGAATTGCTGTGTATTGCGTACCACTGTTACAAGCTTGTTTCTTGAGAGCCAAAAGTCTTTTGGTATTTTTAAGATTTGGTTTGGGGGAAGGAGGTTTTTGGGAAGAAAAATAAATGGGAGGGTTAGGATTTGTATTTTCCTTATTACTATTACCAGTCGTGTCAAAAGAGACATGGAGGCTACCCATATCCGATGGAGTGGAATCAGCTGGTAAAACATATTTGGATGGCTCATATGATTTTCGGGAAGGCAAGAAAACCCATCAAAAGGATTAAAATTTTTAATAACAGGGCCCTTAATGGGATTTATGTTATCTTGTGTAAGGTTTGGCTCATTGACTGAGACATATTTGTTTTTACCTCTATCAGAAACTGGCCCACGTTGCTGTGGCTTCATGTTTTTCTTCTTTCATTCTACTTTCATCCAATCCCCATAAGGCTCTAAATTTGTATAAGCTTTTGACAGATTTTCCTGAACATAATTGTTATTATTATAGTCTTCAACCCTATTGTACCTTTCATCATATTTGCATCTCGAAGACTTTCAACATTTGTCCCTTTGGGCATTTATCTTTAGAACTATGTCCAATTCGTCCACATGTCTTACACAATGAGGGCAGTCCCTCATATTGTACTTTATATTTTTTTTATCTTCAATGACAATGGTGTGAATTAGTGGGGAAGAAAATCGAACCTAGATACATAGTTGTGCAAATCGACCTCTCTCATAATGAGCTGTATACGTATCAAATAGAAGAACAACTCTAAGAGCACTTCCAATTTTCTTTAAGGCATCACAACAATAATATTCAATTGGTAATTCATTGATTCTTGCCCACACATCTATAGATTCAATATCCGAATTTGAGGGTGAAAAATTTGGAATCCAGCATTGAATAGCCAAAAAGTACCCATTAACAAACCATGCTTCTTCACGAATAATATATTGGACGTCATTTTTGGATGCAAAAGAAACCAGATAAAATCCTTTTCCAACACTAACCATAGTAAAATCTAGACATCGTCTCTGATGAATTTTAATCGCAACATGAGAGACTTAAACCTAGATTTGGTCCAATAATTTTAATGATGAGAGTCTGTTTCCATTTCTCTCAGAATGAATATTTTTCCTCCTTTCGAAAAATAATTTTCCGAGTGCTATGATCAATATCACAAACATCATTTAGATTTGCTTCAGTTTCCAACATTTGCTGATCTTCATCATAGGAGATTTGCTCTTGGCCATAAAAAAATGCTGATTCATATTGTTAGGATGGGGTAGCCGGCTTATCACGATATATTGTCATATTAGATTTAGAATTCGAAAATTCATTTCATGATTCAGACATTATTTCATTAGAGAAGAATTCCTCCGGATCTACGTTTAAAATCTGTTTTTTTCGTCGTTTAAACAGATCACTTGGTTGCTCCTTAAAGGATGGCGATGAGAGAAAGGAAGGGTTAGGATTTTCCATTCAAAACATATATAGAGTATGATTTCAATCATTGACTCCTTATTTGACTTATTTTGTTAAATTTGATTTTTTTTTAATCACTTGAACATTGATACATTCAATGAATTTACTCTTCAAATGTTGAAACCTCATTTGAAGGACTAGAAATGTCGATACTTTAAACAAATTTACCCCAACGTAATTTACCCATAAATGATCATATAGAATCGTGTCTATCATTATTTTATAAAAAAATACACAAATACAACCTGTAAAAAAGAAAAATACTAAATTAATATTGTTGTGTCGCATGTTGACAATGAGATACCAAAAATTCTATTTGTGTCATATGTACAAGATACGATATAGCGACCTAGTCTGAAAAATTTTGGTTGGTTGCTATATCGCGACTTCACTATGCGATACACGTATCGTATCTACGTTATGCGATATGTGGTCATAGTGCCCCCATCTCTTTATATGTGATGTAGAAGTGCTTAACAATAGCAATAGAATTAACATCTGTGTATATTCTTCAAAGCTTCATCAATGGAAGATTGATTTCAGGCGGGTGTTTTTTCACTTTCTTATAACATGGCTTTGTATCTCAATAACCTAATAAAAAAAAAAAAGAAAACGATTCACATTCCAAGATTTGATTAAAAAGCAATGCAATCATAGTTCTAAAGAAGTGAATCAAAGCTCGTTCGAATCACAAGCACGTAGAATGTACTAAATCGAAGATTGAGAAAAAAGAGGAAGGTATTGGAGTATTGAAACCTTGTTGCCAATGGGAGAGGAAGAAGAGGAGAGAGAAGAGCTGATGATAGGAAGGAGCTTGGGAAGGAGAGGTTGGAGTTTGGAGTCGTCGTAGAGAGCTAATCGAGTAAGCATACGATGGAGCATCTGGTCTAACTTGGCGTCGGATTTGCTTGCTATCGACAATGAAGAAGATGACGATGAAATTTTTTTTATGGGTATTGCACTTAGTGCAATACATATAAAAAGTTGTATTGCATTCTTCTTATGCGATACAACAACACTATTTATGAAATATTTTTTTTATAATTTCATTTTGCGTAATATTTTTTTGAAAGAATATTAAACATATAATATGCTCTATTATATGTTTAAGGGAGCTTCTAAGGTTTTTTTACGAAATCATTTATGTTTAGAAAATCAATGATAAGAATTTGAAGGTAATAATAATAATAATGAGATAACAATACGTATTTAGTTATGATGACTATGATCAAAGCTTTAACGTTAAGCAATTAAACATTTAATATCACGAGTTATAATAAAAAAGACAGCTTATTCTTGCTTTGAATTTTTTCAGCTTATAAAAATGCTATCAAAATATAGTATTTGGGTAGATGCAATAGAGATAGAAAAGATATAAAAATAAATAAATAAACACCGGCGTTGACCTCTTAATTATAGACTTGTGGTCATAGATAATAAAAAGGGCAAAAAAAATCTTGTCTTTGTCATGACATTTTCCAAATTTGTTAATTTAGTTGATGATCAAAACAACGAATAAAATCAAACCAAAGGGGAGTAGAAAATAACAGAAAGGTGATTTTGAGAAATTAGTAATGATCAGAGGAAATATTAAAATCAATAGCTACTTCCAAAAACCAAAAATTAACACTAAAGTGGTACTATTATTTATAAAATAATCATGCTGATGAGGTATTGCGGTATTGCAATAATCAAAGTTAACGCCCAAGAAATACAGTAAAGAAAATTTCAAAACTACATATTATACGAATATATAGATCAAATTTTCATGTATATAAATATTATTTTCTTTTACCAATAGAAGGAGGAAGGAGGAAGGAGGACGGAAGTTTTAAACGCAATCATTGTACTTGGAAACCTAGTATTGACACATCCAAGCTATAAGACAATCGATCATGCAGATAGAAATAATATGAACATTGCTGCTATAGAAGCCTGCCTTGTTGGAGATTTGAAGATTAGGTTTTGACTAGGACAAATTTCGAAAATTTACAGGGCATATATAGTGATTAGTTCATTTTATTATTAGAATTGTATGTGAACACTTTATTATTTTAAGTTATATAAGACATTTTGGGGAAAATAAGCCATACCTTAAAAATATCAAAATCTAGTGCTTATATTTTTTTAATTTTGATTATAAATATTATAAAAAAATAAATATAAACATGAAAATTTTTTATATTTCCTTTCCTTTTTTTTTTTTTATAATTGCCATCTATTACAAGAAAAAATATATACATAAGAGGGAAAAGAAATGAAAAATCGGGCCGGGTTGTCTAACCCGATTGGATTGAGTTAAATCCAATCGACGACTCTCCATCCCATTCACCTCCATCGAGGTCAAGCCCACTCGCGCCGCGCGTACCGGATACAGTGCCGCCTCATCCACAGCTGATACATCACCATATGGAACGCATCCAACGGCTGTGGAGTCGAGTTCCACCCAAAATGCTTGCTCGCCTTCACAGACAATTCCTTCATCCAAGAGCGTCGGTCGTCGCCCACACCCATCAAGACTCGCTTCAATCCTCCACCGTTGACAATTTCTCTCTCTCCAACGAACAGCGCCATCTGCTGCCACGTCAGCACATCGATCAACGGCAAGTCCTGGATCGGACGGTCAGTAATCACCACAGGGACACACCCAAAACGCACCGCATCACCAAAACCCGCGAAAACCCCACCGTTGTAATCAAACAAACAAAACGCGCTCCCCGCGAGTCGTTGTTCGTACGTACTCCAATCGGACGGCTCGGATTCAATCAAAAACTCAACCTCTCCCATCAAACGGTTGATCAAAGGTTCCCTTATTGCTCCATGCCTTGCGTAGGCCAAGTACTTCGATTGCCTCGCCGCCGCCGGCTCGTGAAGCGCGTGAGACAAATCTTCATTTCGCGGAGGCAGAGTTACGTCCTTATGAGGCACGAAATTCCCTTCCGGCGCAGGGAAGCAGGACACTTGGATCGAGTTCTTCTTCAACTCGAGGAGGTTCCGGTCGGAACCGTAGCCAATCCCTTCGGACGAGAGGAAGAAGTGATCGGCACCCAGTGTTCGGTTCCAGAAAGGGAGCTCGGTCCTGAGGTTGCGGATGATACGCGAGATGGAGCGCGTGGAGGCTGGGGAAGGGAGAGGGAGGAAGAAGAGGTGGGCTTCGTTAGGGTTAGGAGTGAGGAAAGGGCTGGCGAGGAGTGAGGAGTGGAAAAGAGAGAGTTGGGGTGAAGTGTAAGAAATGGGATTTTGTTTTTGTGTGGGGTAAGTGTAGATTTTGAAAGTTTTGAGCATGGAGTTGTAATCATGAGGGAATGTGGTCGGTGAGAGGTAGAATGGTGTAGAGGGAGTAAGGAGTGAGAAGCAGAGGAGGAACGGGAGGAGAGAGAGTAACATTTTTTTTGTCTTTCTGGAAGAAGTAGAAGTAGAAGTGGAAGATGGAAATAAGAATGCTTTTTGGGTATATACTTTGTATTTAATGTTGGATGATGTTGTGTCTGGAGGACGGAGGCGGAATTTTCCACCAAGTTAGTTTATCATAATGGGTAATTGAAGACATTTATAAGAGAGGATTTAGTATGTATGTATGTATGTATGTAGATAGGCATCTAAAATGCATGATGTAACTAAGGATTGATCTCATACTTTGGACCATGCTTAGGTAAAGTACAGGAAAGGATGACAATTTATAAACAGCAATTGACTTGTATTAATAATGGAGTTTTCAAGGTAGGTCAGATTTATGGTGTCAAAATTAGATTCTGCATGTAATAATTAGTTCTAGATTTTTAAAATTAAAATAGAGAATCTACCTATTTATTGTTAATACTCTTGAATATCTCCGTGACGTGTAATACACATCCAATATTTTTCTTGAAATTTAATCTAAATCTATTAAGTCAAGTGAAATGAAATGTAATCACGCGGATGAAATGTATTAGGTTTAAATTCTTTTTTATTGTAATAATTGAAGAAGAATCTATCCATTTATTGATGAATGGATTTGTAAAAGCCGAAAAAATTTATCTCGATTTAGATTTATTTAAAAACTTTTTATTTTTACTTTTACGATACTATACTAGGACTGGATACATATACTAACTATATATAATTTAAAAAAAATTAATGGACTATGCCAAAAGGGGAAAAAATTAATACCATTACTACCTCTTCCTATTCTTTTTGCCCTTTTTTCCTTGTATATTTTACTTTTATTTTTCGGTTGTTCTTGTTTTGAATCACCAGTAATGCAAGATAAAACATGCCTACTTATGTAGAACACTTAAAATTACCTATACGGGATAAATTATGTTAGCCAAAAATGGGGAGAGGCATAAAATTTTCCATTTAAGAATTGTTTGATTGTGCTTAATTGAATTCGATTTATTACATTTGGATAAAACGCACTACGTGATAGGCATACATAGAAGATAGAACAAAATATTATAAATCTATATTTGTGGGCCATATTATCTATCATGAACATTCGGTTTGACATCCGGCAGATGACATATATTTTTATCAAATTTTTTTTAATAAATTATTTATTAAGAAATACATATAGATGAAGAATATATGACAGTTCTCATGAAAACATTAAATAAATCAAATACATATAAGATATAGTTACAAAATAAATATTTTTACACATAAAATTTAGATATGAATACGTACGAGAAACAGAAAATCCAAATGGACTCTTAAGGTAATTGCATTGAGCACTTAAGCATACAAAACAAATTTACATAGTATTGTAGGTATATAAATACAATTGGTAGACAGTAGATTTAATAAAATTTATATATATGTATATATATATATATATATATTGTGAATCCATATTTTTCGGACCACATTACCTGTCCTTACTATTTCTTCTTTTTTTTTTTCTTTTTTTGTCTTTCTAATCACATTGAACGGCGAAATAGATAGAACAGTTATAATATATAACATATAATAATTTTGTATCATATTTACATAAATACAATTAGCGGACACATTTACAATGATAAAAACTCTAGAAAGTAAATAACCTTCTATTTATTATATTTTATGTTTATGATACGAACAGAGCTAATACAAGGAGGGTATCTAAGAGACCCAGTTATTTATTAGTTAATGAACATTTCAATAAAAGCTAGCAAGAGAACTGAATAATATATCATTTAGTTAATACAACTTTCTGTCAACATGGAATAAATTATAGTATCTAAAAAAACAACAACATGCTTCAGCTAAGATACAAGCAAAAAGTATAAATAGTTGGATTTTACAGAGAAGAGGGCAGCGAGAAAATATCATTTGGACTCATCCTTGAATTCTTCCATTGATCTTGATTTTCCTCGCACAAACACACACATGCAAGTAACATTAGTTATATAGAAATAAATGGGATAATTGAAATAAAACATAACCAAACATTGTTTTGTTGCGGAGCTATCGAGTTTAAAAGAACAGAAAGCATCAGAGATTTACGCTATTCAACATTTGTGAGGAGTTTGTATTTTTTTCTCGATTCTTTCTAAGTTGCTAGGGTTTGAGAAAGGAGCCACCTGAGCTTTCGAGAGAATTCCTAAGGTTTCTGGTTTGGTTTGATTGAGTTTGTTTTTTTTTTTTTTTTTTAATTGCCTAATATCATTTTGACTGAGGTAGCGTTCTTTTTTGAACTGTATTGGACTTGAACGAAATTTTGGGCGAGATTTGCCCTAGCTGAATCGATTTCTTTGGACTTAGGCTTAATTTGAATAGCTTGTTATAATAAGCTTTAACAGTTTACACATTGTATTCATATGATTCATCGTCATTTTTTTTCTTTTGGCCATCAGCAGTTTACACATTGATTCATCGTCATTTAACAGATGCAGAATATGGAGAATCCAAACCCCTGTCCCAACCTAATATAAATAATTAAACAATTATGTCTAATCAGTGTGCTAATCCAATATTTTCCATTTCACTTATTTTTCTACATTCACTTCAGAATCCAACTCTCTCTCTTCAATATTATAAAACTGAGACAAAGAACAAAGCATTAGACCTCTGAAAACCTCACTGTTCCAGCTAGATATTAGATAGGTAAATTAGTAAAAAATTACAACTGGTGGGGTAAGATAGGAAATAAGATATTAGTTAGCAACAAACCAATATTATAAATAGCCTAGTGGTGCGCGTAGCAAGGCATTTTCTTTTAGTCAACCCATAACAAATGATTGATCTCATGCTTTGGAATCAAACTTTAAATAATTTATTTATTTTGAAATTATAGGAAAGGATGATAATTGATAAAAAAATTGACTTATATTAACAATAAGCAATTTTAAGGTCAGCTGGCTTTGGGGTACAAACTTGAAACCTATGTTTATGTATAGTTTAGATTTTTAAAGTTGTGAATTTATGCGTTTATTAATGGGATTTTCCTTTTTAACATTTCAATTTTAATTTAATAAGCTAAAATTGATTTTCACTAAGTTAAACCTAAGTGGTACTTATTAAATGTTATTTCACAACTGTCTAATTTATAGTGGCATGGTTAAAAGGTGGTAGTTGATTGATAAAGCAATGATCAACATTCGTTGAGGCCTTTAAGAATTATAAGCCTCCCAACAACAGGTTAAATTTGATTCCACGAGCCAAATTATCCAATGATCTAATGTTGGGTCTTGCTGGGCTCAACTTTGCCGAGCCCAATATAAGTGATCAATAATGGTCGAAATAAAAAGGATTCCATACCTAGGCAATGGTCAGGAGGCAAATTTTTAGAATGATTGATGGGTAAGAAAAGCAACGACACGGACACTCATGCAAGGATCAGTTGATGAAAATTCTCTAGATTTATCCATTAGGCACTGTTGGATCAATGCTATTTGGGGGAATTATTCGGTTAAGTCGCATAAGACGACTTAAAAGAAAGATTCCGTCTGAATTGTGGTAAGTTAGTCTAAATATGATAGATCTAATATGTAAATATGGTAGGTTCATCCTTATTTTAGGTCACTTTATAACAACTTATTCAAATAATATATGATGAAAGTAGATAGGATGAACATGGAATGGGTTTTCTATCTTGGACCTTTTGTTTGAAACATTTCAGCCTAATTATGTTACATCCAAATACTAAAAACCAAAAGGGATAAATTATAAATGCTTGCTATTCTCCTTCCTTAAGTGATATTTATATTTAGATGAGAGGGAAGGAAGGGGAAAAAAGAAAAAAGAAAGATGTTGTTCCATTAATTATCCCATGAATACAGATTGGATCTGAAAATTTGTCTTTCTCCTTAAAGAAAAGCTTTTACTTTGGAGAGTTTACCACAATTACTTACGAAAAGCTTGCAATTTTAGAACTGGAAACATTTTAAATTTTCTAAGATGTCCTTGATGTGGGACCTTGAAGAAGATTTAGATCATGTTTTTTGTAGTTGTCATTTTCTGGAGCAATTTCCAATGTTATTGGCATGCATAAGAGCAACGTTATCAATATTGCTACCACGGAAACCAAGGCTAAAGGTAAGTTGCTTCACCAATAAACAACATTTTTTCATGAAGCAACGCTACTTTGCAAAGGACCGGCACTTTAACATTATTTTTTTTATTTTTATCTCTGACAACATGTCAGAGTGTTTGCCGTATTTGCATTGCAACATATTAAAACTTTAGAAAAAATATTAAAAAACTTTGTTAAAGTAACTTATGAAGAAAGTAGTGAGCTCCTTAGTGGGAGAGTTGTTTAACATATTGATGTAATATGTTAAGTAACTTTATAAGTAACTCACAGTTAAATATGGTTTAAGTGAAGAAATACTTGTTATTTGAGAGCTTCTCAGAGTGAATAATGAAAAATTGCAATATTAGCTAAAGATCTTTACCAATGCCCATCCTCTAAAGAATTGTAATTTTCGTATCACAATTTAAAGTGTTTGAATTTTAAGGAATCAATTTATCTTTCAATAGGAAAGTAGCTCTTTCAAGTTTAGAACAAGAAATGAAGGTGTTAGCTCATAAATATTAAGCTCATATTAAACAAAGAGAGAATCATTCTTAAGTAGCAAACTATGGTTGAAAGATGGGTAAAACTTTATGTCAATGATTTTATGCCAATAAATAAAAAATAAGTGGCAATTGAAGGTGTCATAAAAGACAATCAGGATAGGTGGATAGACATCTCACGATTACAGTTCGGGTCCAAACCGGGATCCGAATCGTCGGGTTCGGTTATTTTTTTGGGGACCCGAAATCGCCCCATCCATATATGATGGGGTGGGTACGAACTGAGAACCCGCTGGTTCATGGGGCGGGTTTGCCGGTTCGGAACCGCGATAATTTTTTTTTTAATTCAAAATTTTTGAAGACCGAACGCGACCCCATTTGCTGAAAAATTTGATAATAAGTTATCTTTATTTTGAAGGAAAAAATTTTGAATTAGTGACTAAATACACTTGTTTCACTACAATTTAGTATATATACCGATGTGAGGGGGATATTATACATTACCTCACTCACATGTGTTTTGGAAAAAAAATACAAAGTAGAAATTATATGAAATTTTTTTGGTCGCCCGAAAGATGCCTACGTATCCAAAATTCAGAATCAGACCATAGTAGTTCATATAATTTTTTTAATTTTTTTTATAAAATCTTAATTGTGTTTGTTGATTTTAATTATTAAATACGATGTCAAGTTTAAGTGATTAATAATGTTGTACAAATTTTGAAAAATATAACTTGTTGGCTTTTTTTTTTTTTTTTCTTGGTCACGATTTTTGACCCGCCTGTTTTAGCGGTTCCCATTACACGAACCGGGTGGGGGGTCCATTTGCCTGTTTCGAACCGCCCTGCCGGGACGGTTCTGCCTCCCAAACCATTCGTGGCGGTCTAAGTCAGGTCTCGATTCGAAACCGACCTTGAGAGAAGTCTATAGGTGATGAGCTGTTTTGTTAAAAAAAGTTGGAAATATTGATATTCTTTCTATAGAATTATAGGGGACTTGTTTAGACTAAAATTTATGTAAGCAAAAAAGGCCTGCTGTTTGTTGAAATTAATGTTGCTCTTACTTTATTGAATAGAAGCTCAAATCCAAATTTGAAATATTATAGTACTTTGAAAGTAGTTAAGACAAAGATTTATCAATATTACTTGGCAACTTTTGGTTATTCTATGAAGAAGAAGAAGTTTTTGACCTTTTTGTCTAAAATTTCTTAGCCAAGACATAAATTATGGTTCACGTAAGGACATTATATGGCTAGTTTCATACGTGAAAGATACAAGACCCTTGTGTTTGTTGTAGCTACAATTGATTATGGCGATCTTCCATATGAATATATTATCTTTTCCACTAAAAAAAAAAAAATGTTCCAACTAATGTCCTAATAATGTTCCAACCAATCATAATAATATATGTAGATAAATTGAATAAAATATAATTTTTATTATTCATCTATCAAAAAAATTCTCATCATGATTGATTGGGATATTATCGAGATAATAAATAAATATAAACATCTATCAAAATATTATTTTTTTTTTGCCAAGCTATCAAAATGTTGTTAATTAAACTAGATTGTCCACTAAATATTAGAGGTGGACAAACGGGGGTGGCGGGTTGGGCCGGCTCGGCCCATGGGTTAAACAGGCCAGATTATTTTGCCCGCTTTTAAACAAGCCAAAATTCTCTGAGCCTGGGCCCGACTTGCCGGCCAAATAATTTTTTTTGTTATTTTTTTATGTTAGTTTATGTAAAAATTAGAGTATTTATTATTTTAAGATTTTATATATATTAAAAATTAATTTTGTTACCATTTTGATTACTTATAAATAAAAATAAGTTTTTTAAACAATTTATTAGATATCATATTACGTTTAAATCAATAAATATATACTTTAAAAAATGTTATAATCCTTATGATTCATGTATTAATCTATTTCTTCCATAATATATCCTACATAATTACAAATATGTTATTGTGTTTTTTTTTCTTACATTTTTCCTCTCTTTTTTTTTTTTAACTTCTAGCCCGCATTTAAACGGGCCAAAAAAATTAACCGCGGGTCGCTTTTTTGAGCGTGTAAACTGGCCGGCCTGCAAGCCACGACCCTTATGACCAACTCTACTAAATATTGAATATTTGGTAATAAAATTCTATCTATCTATCTATAGCATGTTGTATGTAGTTTATCTCCATTTTCATCAATTTTAAATCATCGCACTAGATTGCCTTGATTACAGGGCTATCTTGTAATAATTTTTTCACTTTTTTTTTTTCTTTTAATCTAAAGTCTAAACTATTGTTAACACATGATAGCATCTAGATGAAAAAAAAAAAAAAAATCAAAGGAAAGGAAATGACAAGTCTTTCGGGTGGAGAGAATTTAACGTATAAAACCATCCATCTTACGTTTCTTTGGAAATTGACAAGAGGTTGATTTCAGATTCATGAGTTTCTTGCAGGTATGTGGCAGGTGCATTAATAGCCATTTATATCGATGAAAGTGAGAGCACTAGGATGATAACACAAATAATACGTTTTATGTATTAATATTAGAGCATGTGGTACATTTTCCGGTGATGTAGTTGGTTATCACTCTAGTCTCACACGCTAGGTATTGAATACACATCTAAATTTTATGACACGGGATTATATTTTATATGCTGTCACTTATGTATTGTATTGAAAGTATAAAAGCATATTTTCATCAGATTGTAAATTGTTTATATTAGAACATAATATGTTGGATCCTTTTCTAGTGTATATAATCTCTTTGCAGCCTTGAACATTTGATTATTGTCCATTTTCTATTGCAGTACTGGACTACTGCTATCAAGCTAAATCTGAACCGAACAACACACGTCACAGTATCCACTTGGAGCCATATGGAGCGTGCGCTTATGCTTCTAACTAGTACCCACAACATTCCATGACAGCAAGAATATAAACAAGCAGCTTTGAAGCATCCTGGGCAAGTTTCAAGTGCCACACAACAGCAAAACCAGACAATTTGCATGATAGCTGATGCACCAAGTTCTTGAGCAATATTTTTAACCAAAATCCACAACACCTCCCGTAGAACCGACTACACAAAACAATAGATACATTAATCCAACAACCCACTGACAGCAAAATAAACTAAGGACCAAGTAGCTTATTCACACACCAGCAAGTGTAGCAGGACAGTATCGACACTATTCGGAAGATTTGGCATATCTCTCATCCAAGCTCATATCGAGGCAATTCAAAATCCTGGTAAAAGCTAAAAAAATATCTACAACTTTCATTTTTTGAGATCTACAAAATTCAGAATGTATCAAGGTCAAAATGTGTCGTGAATTTACTGCTCTTACAGTGATGGTGTCCAGATTTGTAGTTTTGGCACTATTTCGTAAATTTCTCATATTTTTCTCATTCAAGCTCCTTTTAATGTGATTGAAGATTCTATAGAAAGAGAGAGTGAGCTATGCAACTTTCATGTTGTGAGTTTTGAGAAATTCTATAACACCCTAACTTAATGGTATTATAACTCGCCACATGTCCTTATCTTGAAAAGGATACACCAAGGCTACTAAACCACAAATATAATTATCTTCAAATTCCATATAAAAGGTTACTTGAATTTATCATTGCTATAATTCATCTCTTAGAAACATAAACTGATATTATCCATACCACACACACATACACGTGAACACGCATCAAGCAAATTCACATGCATCATATACTTATGCAACATCCACAGGTTTATTATCTTTTGATTAACCAACAAGTAGCACAATTTAGGACTATTCATGACTAATTCTAAACTCGAAATAACTCATGACTCCGATTCTCAAACTTTATATAAAATAGTTATATACATATATATTGATGTTGCGTACTCCCTACATATCATTGCATTCCGCCATACGGACCGAAATGACTCCTAATCTACCGGAATCATCTCCAGGTGCAATTCCACTCGGGACACTGCCACACAAGGATCATCAAGTTGCCAGCATTAGTATCACACTATTGTTGTGGTCTTTACTAACCGCAGCTAAGCACAAGCAGCAAATCAAATTAAAAAGCCTAATAGAATTAAGTTAATTTATGCAGTTCTAAACCTACAAGCACAAATAGTAAACAAGGTAAGGCCGTACCTGAATTCGCTTTCCATAACTTCAATATCACCAATCCTTTACCACATATATAAACCCTAATCCACCAAAACCCGAATAACAACATACATCAATTCAAAATCCAATTTCACGTTCATATTTAAACCCTAACCCTAAAATATACAATCTTAAAACATAAGATTTTCCATATTAGATCTACATACCTGTCTTCTAAGATCACCAAACAATGAGACCCTAGAACGCCAATTTCTTCAAATTCCTCAAAAACCCTAAAATCCTTAATTAGAAATAGCATAACCATCAGACAAGATTTCATCTCTTAACATAACAAAGATCGAAAGGATTCAATATTTATCTAGAATCTTGGATCTCACACCTTCCTGACTGTAAAACCAAGATCTCCAAATCAACACCAACGATATAAAGAAACCTTAATTCCCAAGATTTCCTGTTCATCATTGTTTATGCATTCACAATTCATCTTCAAAATAATATGATTCAAATTCTCTTAACAACTTAAGATCCATGAATTATAGTTTCGGATTGAGTCTTACCTTCTTCAATTGATTGTAGAATTGAAAATCCCCAATTTCCACACTTAGGTTTCCTTCAACTTCTACCAATGATCAACCTCCTTCGTCAACAACAGCGAAAATCTAAGGAAGAATAATTCTAAAACGAACTAAAGGAATAGGAGATATCACTTACTCAATTTCTTGAAGAAATCCACCTTGGAAAGTGTCTATTATGGTTTCTAAAAGTTTAGGAGAGGTTATAAGAGATAGGATGTATTTATAGTGTGGTTTCTCGTAAGGATATAGGCTAAAGGATAAGGAAATAAATTTGGTGGCTTAAAATCCTTAAGGGAGCAAATAAGCTTCAAAGCCGCATGTTAGGTCGGTGACCTTCTTTGGTACTTCGGCGACCTATAAGAGTACGCTGGCAGCCTATATGCCAGCATATTCTAAAATTATCTAATCATTTGCGTGCGTCTTCCTTAAGTCCAAATTCATCTATGGTTTTAACTGAGGAATAGTGTGACAAATTTGTAGTTTAAGGGTCTATTTATAGAGGTATATTACTTAAGAAAAATGCTAGATTCATGTCTAATTTAAGCAGCCAAAATCCATTCTTAATCAAGTCTTTGCCATGTGAACACAATAAAATTATATTTAAATTGACCATAAAACCTTCTTATTTAATATCTTTTGACACTTTGATCCTTCTTAATAATCATTTTATATACTTTAAGGTTGACCATAAAACCCTCTTATTTTATATCAAATGATAAACTTGCCTTTCTTTATACTTTATTTATCTTTATTTTACAAATTCTTATCGAATTTAGATCAAGATCTAAGGTAAAGTATCTGCATATCCTAATCTGACATGGAGCATCCAGCAACTACACTTCATTAAAGCTGCTCAACTTGGACCAAGTTGCTGCAAAATCTAATCTAGATGCTTCCTTGACCGAATTGCAGTAGCCTCCGATACAAGCTCTACCAAAATATCACCAGTAGATAGGAGATTTGAAGTATCGAGCCGATGCGAAAATCCGACTGAGAAGCCTTAAGTGAGCACCATGTGTTGACTTCAAATTTCCTAGCAGCTTATGTGTGGAGGTTATTTTGCCCAACTGTCAATAACTTTGGTGGATAATGATCTTTTATTAAGGCCCTCATATTTTATTATTGTTATATTAGGGCCTATATTTTATTCTACAGTAGAAAGGCTAGGTAAATGAAAATAGCTCACCTGGTGCTAAATTTAGAAAGGTAGAAAACAAATAAAGAAAAGGAGACGTGTATGAAAGGAGAGGACAACGGACGCACACAATAGAGAATAGAATAATAGCTTTACAGAGAATACAAGGAGCTAATTTTCCCCTTTTTTTTGTATTACAAATTTTTCTAAAAGATGAGTATGGGCTGTTCGATCAAAGGGCACTAAAACACTATTGTTCTAGCAACACTTGGAGGTGATTTTAGGGTTCAATGTAATCAAGCAATGCCCATTTTTATTAGGATTTTAGGTTTCAAAGACTTTCATGAGGAAACTCTATTGAGGTATTTTCTAACCTTTATTTTATATTGCTAATTGCTTGATTGTAATATTTTGATGTTGTGATTAATTTGTTCATGGGTATTGCAATGATGGGCTTGATGAAATTGAATATTAATGACTTGTTCGATGTTGATTTATGATTATTGGATATTTAGTTATTGTTGCTTGTGGTCTATTTGATTTATGCTTGGCCAACACTTATTAGATAGATAGGATTAGAGATACTCGAGAGAGATTTGATAATCCATACAAGCACATCTTGGGTTTTCGAAAAGATTCGTCATAGGAATATGTGGGTTTTGACAAAACTCATGAACTCACGGACTTCATGCAGTTGAAAATATGAATTGGGTCACTTGGCGGTGCTTAGTCCATAATTCAACTATTATAGTAATTTCGATGTGAGCGAATTACTATTTACCTGATAATTATAGATAAATCATCTTGGTAGGACGATTTATGCTATAATTGAAATTTTGCTACTCTGGAAGGTAGGCGAGTTCCAGTGGATTTAGTTAAATCTCAGTTAATCAACTTTAAATATCGATCCAGGCCATAACATTAATTCAAACGAGAATATAATTGCAATCCCTAATCTAATTTTGGCATCTCTTAACCCTAAAACCCCTAGTAGTGTTGCTAAGACATTCAGTTAAAAGTGTTCAATTAGTTAATTAACTTAATTCTTAGATAAAATTAAATTTATGATAGCTTAGCTTATGGAAGAACTTAAACACCTAGAAATTAGCTATTAGCTCCCTATGGATTGACTTAATCTCACAAGTATTTTTTCATTTGTTGCATACATGCCCAGTTTATTGGCTGGTTATTCTTGTGCTTATAAAAAGAGTTTAAAAACAAAAATTAGCATATCATATGTGTTCTCCACTTGCTCCATTTGAAAGTCTATGGCGATGATGGTTTCAATTGGGACTAAGAAGTAAGAACATATATATAAACCATTACTTTATTGAATGAATATCCTTTATAAAATGAAATTACTTCACATTATTTAAGGATGAGAATTAAAATAAAATTACTTTATATGCATCCATCATTTTTTTTTGTTTCATTTTTCTTTCCTCTTTTTCAGGATAACGGCTAATTGATCATTCGGGTGAGAGCTTTTGGCTAGATAAAGTAAATATTGTTAGTTTGACCAATTGTGTTTGGACAATGCCGAGTGAGCTATGGATGATCAAATGTGTAGTGGAAGATCAATAGGAGTACATCTAAGCCATTAGACTTCATGGTTGGATTAGACTAGACTTTTAAAACCTTTTGTTTGAATTTGTTAGTCAATATGTGTTATGATCCAAATGGGAGAACAAGAAAAGTTCGTAGCCCATATTTATATAGTATCACATTATATGAAAAAAAGAAAAGAGAGCACATTATAAGAATGTTTTTGGTTTGATTTGGTTCGCTTTAAGTCCAATAGTGAACCAAACTATTTCAAATATAATTTAGTTTGAATTGGTTTGAATCACCTTTAAAGACACTTTATTCTGATTGGTACCATTAATACACTTTTGAAGTTTCCAATAATTGATGTTCAAGTTGAAAAATATATAATATTATATCGCACTAACATTTAATTCTGAGTAATCGTAAATGCCAGCATGTTTGTTTGAAAGATGCCAGCTAAAGGTGAAAGATGAGACACAGAGGTAAAAGAAAAGGAGTACACTAAAGCGATTGAAAGTGGATGAATGAAAAAAAAAAGAAGATAATTATGGTATAACTAAAAATATTGCTTGTTTTTATTTATTTTATTTAGAAACGGATTGGTTAGTAGCGGTACGGTTTTGTGACAAGATTTTAGAAATATCCTGAATGTCTAACGAGGATGGTTTTTCACTGGATAGTTTTTAATAAAGAAAAGGGACATGTATACACTATTACTTTATTGAATGCTCATGCATTGTAAAATAAAATTACTTCACCTTATTTAAGGTTGAAAATTAAAACATACCAAATTTTAACTTATTAGATCCCATGTCATCGAGTAAGTATAAAAAATCTTAGTATAGGTCTTAATTCCTCATACGAGTAAAGTAGAATCTTATACTTACCTCATAATTTGCGTAGAAGCTATACATTGTAGAACACACATCTCAGGCTATAAGACCAAATTGGATAATTAAATCTATCTCACATCTATAGGATCTTCTAAGGGTTCACAAGGAGGATTTTTGTTTCATAATTTTGCAATATGTATAGATGTTTATTTATTTATTTTCATTCAATATCTACCCTTCTTTGTCCTTATGACATAATAAATATTTTATGTGACTTATGAATAATTTAACAAAATATAATAGTTAGCATGAATAGGTATTTTGAACCAAAACCCTAAAGCTAAGATTTGAAAGTACAATAGCCCTTTTATGCCCTCTTGAGATTAATTTAAAAGTGTGGATTTATATATGCTTTACAAAAGTTAATTTTTAAAGTGTAGATTCATAAATATCTTATTGGCGCTAATTTTTAAAAAGCGCAAACTCTTAATACTTTTCAGAGATTATTTTTGGAGGTGTGATCATCGGATTCCTAGAGTTTGGTTTCTAAAAAGGGATAATGTTACAAATAATACTTAAACTTTGTCATATTATACAATTAGGCATCTTAATATTAAAATTGATTAATTTAATATCTAAAAGGAACTTTTCGTATATATTAACAACACGTCTGTCAAGTTCTTTTAGCTACTTATATTGATCAATTTCAAAGTTCAAATATCATTTGTGATATTATCCCTTTTAAAAATATAGAACGGTGGCTAAGATTTAAAATTATGGAGTGAATCCCTAAAATTTTTAAAAGTATGAACCAAATTCATAGAGTTTGAGTCATGAAAGCGTAAAGCAGTTTCTAGAACCTAAAATTTAAAAGTATGAATCTATAATAGCTCCAAATATTTTTGGCAAATATTACTTTTCTTTCAACCACAAACATCATGCAAGTAATCATTAGTTCGATCATTGATTGATTTTCTTCCTAAACTTATCATGTACAATCAACAAGAAATAATAATCACGTAATTAAATCTCTCTTGTTGCCTTAGTTGTAATCTAAATAAATGCCTAAATCATATCACATATCAAAGATCAATAATATATAAACCAAATTTATTACTTAATTTTCCATCTATTTGTTTGATTGCACTTCTTTATAAACAACTTTTGATACTTGCACAGTTACGTGGTCGACTTAGGGTTTTTGAGGTTAAGTAAGGCTACAAGATTGACAAATGACTAGGCCTTCTTTAGGTCGTTTGGTGTGATGACTACACAGTCTTTTCGTCTTTATTATCCCGGTGACTAGCAGCCTAGTCCACATTTTGTCCTATTAGTAACCTAGTCAAGCAATTTAAGCTAAAAGGTTGACCTTATTACATCGTATGTTATATGATTATCATTTTTTAATTATTAAATTCATCTTAATTTATTCTTGTCATTCTATTACATTAATAATATAATCTTTTAGCTTCATCATATTGATTAAGTTTTAATTTGGTATTTCCATTCTTCAATTGTGATATGAACTTAACAGGTTTAGAGTTTTAATACTAACAATGACACATGAATTTATAAAGTTTTCATTCTATTGCTTGTTAATAAAAATGTATTGTGTTTATGATTTATTTTCTAATTACATTACATTTTCTTTTATAATCCTATCATTATTTATTGAATTCAATATTCAATAAATAAAAAGTATTTATGATTAGGAAATTGACATGGTGTTATGAGTTTCCTTGTGTCTTCTTTTTGCTATCATAGCAAGTGAGTGAATTGTGGAAGGGAGCTTATGTTTATGTTTAGGATCTAGGTGGCAATTTAGGAAAGTTCAACTTATGAAAGTTTTGAACTACTTTCCCATCTATTCTTATTTTTTTAACCTTATTTTTGTTAAGATATCCAGTACTTACTAGTTGTTCATTTCGCTAAATAATAATTTCTTTACAACCTTATTCCTTATGAAAAGATACTATAATGTTCAGTTCATTATACTACCAGTTTCATAAGGAATCTCTATAACAAAAAATATTCAATGCTCATTCATTACCCAAATCTATGAATAGCAATTTAATATTAGGATTAATTTTTTTCCTCCTAAAATATCTTCATTTAAATAAAAAATTAACAAATGAAAATTCAATTATAGTTATATTCCATTCTTTAATTGTCACCCTGAATACGGTTATGGCGTGTTCAGTTTCGCTACGTATAATATTTAAGCATTATACGCAAAGGCTATCCTAAAATACTAGTTTATCATGATCGTTTCTAACAAATTTTAATTTCTAGAATCGTTTAATTAGCTTTTGAAAACTTTAAAATATTGCAGTGGAAAAATAAGGTTTGAAAAATAGTTTACTAAATCGCTACTCCCGTGAGTAGATTAGAAACAAAATTAACTATCATCTCAAAATAGTGTCGAATATAAAGAAAATGTGTGAGTATCAGATAAAGGATAATACATCCCATGGGTTCATATAAACAGCCCTCAAGAAGAGATAAATCTAATCTAAGTTTGATAACCTAGCAAGACCCTAAAACTAAAAAAAAAAAAAAAAAAAAAAAAAAGCCTCATGACCTAGTTGCTTCACTCATCCAAAAGATCGTCAACATCTATCCCATAACCAAAGTAATCATAATAATCCTCATCAGAACTTGAAAACGAAGATTAAAGGATTGAGCTGAAACTTAGTACACAGCAACACCATCATATAATATATGGCAAGCACACTTAAACTATATGCAATGCAACATTCTAGACATCATCATAGTTCGGTTTGGGTCTAGAACCGGACTCGAACTACCGGTTCCCTATTCCAAAAGTGGTGGAACCGGAACCGGAACCGGAACCGGAACCGGATCTGGACCCGTGGGAGCCGGTCCGGTTCCCTGTTCTTAGGAACTGCCGGTTCCCACGGTTCGGTTCGGTTCCGGTTCTAGAGGAACCGGGAACCATGAAAAAAATAAAAAAATCAATTAAATAATTTACTTAATTTAACTAGAAAAAATACAAAATAAATTTTTAACTTGAAATAACATTGAGCCTAACAATAATTGTTCATAGCATTAGTTAAAAAAAATTCTATAATTATGTATTTATTTATATACAATCACTTACACTTTTTTAGTTGTTATATTAGTAATGTGACACTATAAAATATTCAAGATACAAATAATTCTCAATAACAAAAAATGAATCACACATTGTTAAGAAAGAAATTCTACTTTGATTAGAAGTCTGCATAAATTTAACAATATATGATTTCAAATGTATTTATTACTTGTGTTGTTAATAATAACATATTTAATATTGTGAATAGGAAATAAATTTTTTATATTTATGCGAAAATAGTTTTAAATTTTATTTTATAATTACAATTTTTTTATGATTTTCTTTTCTTTTTTTCTTACATTTTTTTTATAATTTTTATGGTGTAGAACCGCCGGTTTTGCCGGTTCTTGAATCGGTGGTTCAAAAACCGTCGGGTCATGCGGTTTTTAGGGATGAAACCGTAAGGACCCGTCAGAACCGACGGGTCCTGTACCGGTTCAAACCCACCATTCCCAGGCTAGTTCCCGGTTTAGGAACCGCCGATGATGGGTCAGGTCAATTTCCAGTTCGGAACTGACCTGTGATGATGTCTACAACAATCAATAATTGATAGTTAATATCTAAGACAGAACAATCAACATGGGAGCACTTACGCTTCGAGCAACAAATAGTGGGAAACCGGGGTCTTGCGTAGTAGCAACTGCTCAGGGGGTTGATATAATTAGTTCAAATACCTATATCCCTTATAAGAATCACTACAGTAATAATGTCGTCTAAGCTTCACAGCTGTTATACATCTCTATTTATTTTAGTCCATAATATAATGTGACTCAGTCGGTCCCATAAATGTGAGTCAAACTATACTACTTCTCAACTAACATAAATGGACATTATCCTGATATTATTTTCCCTATCAGCTACCCACCAAGCCATCTCGATATATCAATAATAACGATAAGGATGGCTTAAGCGCCTAACTACTGTGCTGGCATAGCCTACCAAAGTTGTTACTCCTCGGACTAGAGTAAACGACATAAGCACAATCAAGACAATCATTTATTATGCCATCTTTAGATTTTAATTCGATTAGAATACCTATCCTAGATAAGCAATACGCAAGTCACTGCATACCTGATGAGTCTGTAGTTTAATATAAAACAGAAGGTAGACCAGAACGTATGTCAGAAACAATGGTACCTGTGTAAAAGTTATTCGATACAAGTATGTTTACAACTCGATTATCAAATTCATAATATTTATTCAATTATGTTTAATTATTCGTTAAGATATTGGGCTTAAGGAATTTGGTTAAGCTCATGAGTATAAGAGTTTGAATTTCTTATTTTGAAGTATTGGTCTCCAGGGATCCTATAGTAGGCTCAATATGAATATTTCTAAGTCTTACATTATTTCAAGTTAATGGGCTTTAGGGAATTTATAATTGAGTCCATTAAGAGATGTAGATATTAATTCAGGTTGAATTGAGCTTTATTTTTAGATGTAGGCCCAATTGGAGTAATATTAGTTATTGGACCTAAGAATTGTGCTTAAGTCCAATTGGAGTTAAATTAGACCCTAATTAGCTATTACGCCTTCTAATTTTGCTACTTAGGCTAATTTCCTAATTAAGCCAATTAAAGGTATTATAGCTTATGGGCCCAAGACGTATTACATAAGCCCATTAGGTAATTCAATACTGAGAATAAACTTAAAATAATTTGAGTTAGATCCAATTAGAATAATTATGGATCATTGGGTCCATATTTGGAAATTTGTTTTGAGATCCTAAAGCTCTAAAGAAATTTAATTTGAAAGGTTTAGGCCTCTTAATGTTAGAATAGGCTAAAAGTAGTTAAAATCAAGTATGGATTCTAAGGAGTGACTTAGCCTAAATTAGCTTAAATTAGGCTCATTTTATTTTATTTAACTGGGTTGGTTCTGAATTAGTATTTAATTCCATTCTATAATATAAAAGTCGAAATATTTATTTAGATATAAATATTTGACATGAGAATATGGCATAATTGAAAACTAGTCTTATCATGGAAATATTGTCAGCAATCATGAAATCTACCTAAGGTTCAATGCTTATCTATTCATTATTATTAATATATATATATATATATCTTTTATTTTAAGAAAACATTATTTACTAGTTGTACGATTTTTGAAATTTTGTATTGTTTATAATACTATTCGATCAGCATCCTTTCGTAGTAATCCTGTATCATGAACACATCAATTAAATGTATGGATGCAATTTACTGAGATCACCATTAAAAACAAATACACTGGCATGGATTAAGGCTTTTCTACAGGACAGGAAGATGTCAACATTCTATTCATCATAAGTGTATATATCCAATTTAGTTTATTTGAATAATACCTTTAAAAATATGACATGCACAATCAACAAATAGATATTAAAAGTAATGGTGTGTATATCACTATATATATATTTACTCATCCAAATTATGTGCATGTGTTTTCTTAATTTATTATTTTTTAACCAATCTCGATTAAATTCCTAGATGTGTATATAAATATATTCCCTTCACCTATACTCAAATTTGTCAATCTTTCATCAACTTTCATTTTAATCATATTGCACACACCTCTCTATATATAAATGTATTAATTTTGGTTCAACGTTATATTATAATTTATCAAAACAATTTAAACAAACCTACATATTTATATTTAGTAATATATCTAATACATGAAATTTCATCAACCCTCACAGCACATTCATATATGCTCGACAATTAAAAGAAATTCAAACTACATATTATATTTATCTCATACTGACCTGGTAAATAGGAAAAGAATTTACTATTCATCATGCAAGACTCTCGGCCAAATTTGATTTGATGGATATGTGAATTAATTATTAAATTAATTAGTAAAGTGTTATATTGATTAATAGAATAGTAAATTGGACTGAGAAAAACATCATTCTTGAAAGAATCTCATCAAGGTAATCTTTAAGTCTCATTAATTTAACTGTTTCTAGACTAAATAATTTTTTAAGCCATTGTCGTGTCCATACATCAATTATCTATTCATTAAATTGACTTCGTAAGCTTCGATATCAGCAATTTAATCATCATCCATACTCATCAAAGTCATCGTCATGCATAAACAATTTTTTATTGGCCTTTGTATCTTTAACATATAATAACATGTTTCGTCCACAATAATTAGTATACGTATGACATTATCTCGTTACATCTTTTACAAGCACAACAAATAAATTTAAAAAAAAAATTACTTGTATTAGCACAATAAAATAAGATATTCGTATAGCAAAACCCTCTTTTAAAAATCTCCAAGAATGCCTAATTTCAATAAAAGTATAGAGACTAGTAGGGTTTAATAATGGTATACGAATGAATAATAGTTGTAGAATTGGATTACCTGATGATGCTTTAAGAAAAAAGAATGGGTTTTGTTTTTGGTGGTTCTTAGTGAAAGTGAGGATTTTTTTTTTTTTTTTTTATGACTTTAGATGTGTTTAAATATGTAGGGTCGGGAGGGTTATTGGCTAAGATGAAAGATTATGTCGATAAGGTTAATTAGATATCGGGATAGGTTTCTAGAAGATTATGAAATATTATTATGGTAGTTCTTATATTGAAATCCTATATATGATAAGAATAGATGAGGATGTTTGGATGTAGATAGATAGGGGATAATTAAATAGTTATGATTAAATCACTAATTCTTATTTAAAAACTAGTTATTAATTCAATTGCACTAATCAATCTATCTATACTATATAATTCACTAAGACTATTTGAATAGATCATCTAATTTAATAATGAACCTAGGTTTTTAATTTAGGTTCAAAATTTCCCATGTTTTCACTAACTATTAATACATTAATACTTAACCTAGGCATTCATTAGGGATATTTCATTAATAGTAATAATTTTATTAAAAAATTATTTGTTTAATAAAGTCAACGGTTAATATATCTTGCATATACATAACTATTATTAATTTAATCTTTACTTACATATTATTATTATTATTTATTAAAAGACTGTTCATTTTATTGTATAAATAAGGCTGTAATAGAATTGCTATTATTGAGTAATGGAATTTTGAAAAAAAAATAATTCTAGCATTGAATTGCTATTTATAGGTTTGAGTAAAGAATGACAATTTAGTTTTTTTTGTAATAAGGATTCATTATGGTATTGTTATTATGGTCAACTAAATGTCATAACAGGTCTTCATAAGTAATAAGGGTCTAGTGGAATTGAAATTACACTGATGTGAGGGATTTTAGAAGCCTTTCATGTTTTTATGTCTATATGATAAAAAAACAAGGGAAATTTCTGAATTTGGTACATGAACTTTGGGAAAAAGTTCAATGAGGTACCTAATCTTTAAAAAGTTTAATTTAATACCCAATCGAACTTTTTTACAGTTACCTTTGCTACCCTACTTTACAGAGTTAAATTCTATTGTTGATGTGGAAATTTGACCCACTCCTTGAGTGACATGTGAACAAGTAAGAAAAAAAAATGATGAACATAGAGGGGGAGGGGTACAAATGAAACACCGAAAACCATTTCTCCAACCACTCTCTCTCCATATTGATATTCTCTCTCTAAACAACTGGGGCAAAGTGATCTCTAAATCAAACTCAATGGACCCAGTAAACTCACCATCTTTTAGTGCTATAAACAAGCTAAGTGCTGAGCTTTTTATCGATCCTATCGAGCTTTTATTTTCCAAGCTCGAGTTCAACTCATATTTTGTTTTTTTTTTCAAACCTAAAATATAATATATAAATATTGTTATAGATATATATATACATGAATATTGAATAAAAATTAGATTTTGTTGTTTTAAGTACGTATTACATTTAATATATCATGCATAAAAAATTCATAAATCTGCTAATGACCTTACTATCAAGTTTGTTTGTAAATGTAAATGAGCGTGTTCATGAGCTGGCTTATGAACCCAATTCAAAACTTGGGCTAGGTACGTTTAGATAAAGGAGCTTCACTTTAGACTTGAGCTTTACTTATTTACTAATCGAGCTTGAGTAGCTTGATTCATTTGTAGCCCTACCATCTTCATCTAAAACTATGTCAACTTGCCATTTCACTAAAAATGTAAAGACAATACAACTTCTCCAAAATCGAAACATGCCAAGACCTATCTCTTTCTGCAACCTTTAAACTCTAGTTGATTTAAACTCACTAAACTTTTGACTTGGATCTCCATCAACACCAAGCAAAAAATATTGCAGAAATTGAGTTTTCCCACATGTTACCTAGACTCGCCTTTTTTCTCTATCTTTTATCCTCTCTCTTAAACCCAAATTGTGAAATCCCTGTCTATTAAACTCCACTAACCAAAATTGTTTAAACCTATCCATCACATACATCAACTACAACTTTTGTTGAGTGTACTCACATTGTGTCATTTGTAACTGCAAAGCCTTCAACAAACCAATTACCTATTGCTACCAGAGTCATGTAAACCACCCATTGCTGTTCTTGTTTTGTGCGTGATGGAGAAGAAGACATGTCTTGCCTATTGTTTGTAGTCTACTAATGAAGACGAAGACAAACTTGATCCTTGTGTAGATTCATGACCCATTGCCTATTCATAAACCTGGTTTAAGACTCCTTAGTATATATTATTGTTGGAAAAAAAAAATCTAAAGTAAAATATATTGAAGAAAATTCAAGAATTAGCTTTGCTTGAGGTTTAGTTGGGTTACTATTCTTCTTCTTTTTCTCTCCATCTTTCTCTCCTGTTTCACCTTTTCTTTATTGTTTTTTCAAAATGTCAGTGTCTTGTGTTGAACATCTATTGGCTATCACATTAATGTAGGTAAATAGAAATAACGGTGTCAAGTGTGGTATTATTTGTGGGTACGAAAAGTTCAATTGAGTATGACATTTAATTTTATAAAGTTTATGTACCTATTTGAATAGGTACTAAATTTGATATTTTCACCGATAAAAAAGTAAAAAAGAAAACAAAAATTTATTTAACAACTTTAAACTTTATAATATTTTAACACATTCTAATATAGGTGCAAAAGCTAACCATAAAGAATAAAATATGGATTTTTTTCTTATCAATTATCATTACAACTTTCAAGTAGAGATCCAATCTAATTCATATGGTTTAGTAATAATTTTATTAGACTATAAGTGACTCACAATTGAAAGGGGAAATGCTAAATTTGATGGTTGAATATTTTGAAAAGTTTAATTTAGTATCTAAATTTTGAAATGGTATTAATACTTGATGAAACTTTTTATATTTATTTTTACTATTACGTTACTTTACCATTCTTTTTTCCTTTGTTCACATGGAAGATGTGACTTTAATACTATTTAATATTGATAGATTGTATTGATTACATTATTAAACAAAACAAATAATATTAAGTAAAAATAAAATATTTAATTGAATATTAAATACACTACTTTAAACTTTATATATCAAATTAATTTTTTATATGAAATTCAGTAATAAATTTGATTACTACTCTAATCAAAACGTTAAGAAATAAAAAAAAGAAAATTAGAGTATAGAGCTCGGAAAAATATTGGAAAAAATTAGTATAGAAGAGTATATATTATAAAAGATGCGTTGCATATGGGACGCGAATTTTCCGCGAGCCTAAAATAATCCCCCGAAAGAAGCAAAAAAAGTAATCGTTACTCACATCTGTTGCTTCAGAAAGACGGACTTAAAAATTGAAACACCAATCACTTTTTCCAATTCAAAGTCCTCAACTCCCAGTCCAAGAAAAATGCTTTAGAACTAAAAAAGAATCATATAAAATCACACTCTTCTTTCTTCTTGTTCTTGTTCTTGTTCTTGTTCTTCTTCTTCGATCTTTTCCCTTTTTCCGATGGAAGAATCCTCTTATACCCTCCCGACCAGTCATTTACTCGGCTCCGTTCCCGTACTCCCTCTCCCTCTCTCTCTCTCTCTTCTCTCTCTCTCTCTCTCGATTGATCTGTAATTTGCATGCATGCGATTGTTTATGTTGTTCAGTCCTTGAATATTAGGGTTAATCTTAGAATTTCGTATCAATTTTACGGTTAATTCCTGAAGACATTTTGTTGTGTTGACTCTAGCTTAATTATTATTTATTGCTCATTTCATTGTTTCGTGATTTCATGTTAGCTTCATTTTTCTTTTTTCTTTTTTGTGATTTTGAATTTCAGTTCTGCTGTGATTATAGTTGAATTAATGTTGCTTAATACATAGGATTAATTTTTTGAATTATGAACTTAGGTTATGGATGTTGGGACGAGATTTTGTGTATAAATTTGGTGTTTTTGATTGATAGTTAGTATCTTTACACGGATTGCTTCTTTGTGCAATGTGTTATGAGAAATTAAGAATTTACTGAGACTAATTGCCTTCTGTCATGTAGTTCCTGCTTTGTGCTTTCTCAATCCGTCATGGTGGTATGTGATTAGTCGGAATATGGAATGGAACAATGAATGGGGACTGGAAAGTTTTGTCCTTTATTGCAATTATATGTTGAAACTTTGTTCTTTATTATGATATTACTTCTATATTTGTTCATTGGATTGGCTTTTTCATAAGACATGTTTCATTGGATATGAACACTGTAGTTAAAATTTTGTCTCTGTAGTATGTTGAGGTAGAGGAGATTTGGATGCTGATAGACTTGGATAGAGGTTCTGATACAAAGTTTCTTGAATTGTTTGATGATTGCGAAGCATGTTCACTGAGATGAAAAGGAAGTGAAAAAGTATCCTAATTCGAATATTATGGAAGGAAAACCTAGCTTGTTGTACTTCTACTACCCTGACATATATTTAGATTTGGTTTAGACAATAATAATAAATCAATTTTTGAGCAAAGATGAATTTTTATAATTATTTTTTTGAACATACGATAATTGATATGCCCAAATTGCTAAAAAATGCTGAGTGTAAGTTGCCGTTTAGTGTTTACAATCTCTCCACTGGCAATCAGATATCATAGATCCACTTACAATGTGGAGTGTGCAGATTTCCTTATTAGTTATTTGTAAAGAAAAACAAAGATGGTTTGGCTGATTTTATTAGCTCTATACTTAGTGCGAGTATGTTCTTAATTTTTTTCTGTATGGGGAAGAAAAACTAATACTAATGTCTAGATTAGGATTCAACAGTTCATTTGATCACCTTGTGCTGTATGCACATGAAATGATGAAAGCATTTTCAATCTGTTTCACATGCAGTCTTTCCCCTTTTTTTAATAAAGTGTAGTCAGCTGCAGTCCGCATGACTAGTATTATGTTATTGTTGTAGGCGGTTATAAGCGATGAAAAGAATGAGACAAGCTATCAAGGTAAATACTTCTGTCTTGAATCTTTTTTCTTTTTATTCTTTTCTGTATATGTTGATAGGTTTTATGTGATCTCTCTAGCTCCAGAAGCAAATATGCAAACATTCCCTCCAGCAAATGGAGGAGATAGAGGGAGAAATTATCAGACTACTGGAGGTCCAAGTGGTATGACTATGCTCTTTTGCTGTGCTTTTTGAGTATTTGTTACAATTACAAGAGAAGTTTGTTCAAATCGCAAGGTGGGAACAAAATTTTTTACATGGTGAATGATTTGATTGACAACTTTTCTACTTCTAACCTTCATTTTGGCAGTTTTCTTTTGGGCTAAATTAGTGAATTGTTTGTTTTGAAACTTGTCATCTCATAGATTGAGAGCATGACAATTGATGAAAGTATGTAACATGCGTTAGCTATAATGGGAAAGTTTATTGACTGAAACTTCATGAAAATTAATGAAAAAACGTAGCATGTGTTAGCTATAATCAGAAAATGGGGAATGTGGCTCATCAGGTGAATGATAAAATGTATCAAAATGTTGTTGGTCAATACAGTGCTGGTTCCTTTACTTTGATGTGATCACCATTGTAGTTAAAATTTTCCATGGATTAATAAGCAATTCTATGTTCCTCCCACCCTCACCCATGGTCACCATCTCCTCGGCAGTGAAGGACTTAGAAAGACAGTAATGAATTGCTAATAGGTTAATCATTTTTGGGCATATTGGCATTATTGTATGTACGGCATTTTTTGGAGTCTTTTGACATAGCAACACATCTCATGTTGATATTGTGCTTTGATAGGATATTCCTAGAAAATTTGTATCAGCTGGCTTCTGAACTTTTGTTCTCTGTTTTTGGTCATCTTTCTTCTTTATACCTGCAGAAACATTTGAACAACAGCCTGCCAGCAATTGGAGAGGAGTTTTCAGCATATCATCATACACACAGTATTTCAATGTGGATACCGACATTGTTATAAACAGATTGATGAATTCCTTGTACTTCATGAGGGGGGATTTCTTCAGTAAAATTGATGCCAATCCAGATCTGTGAGATTCCCTCTCTGGTTCTGCATGTCTTTCTCTCATTTGATTTTGATATTAAACATTCCATTATTGTCTAGTGTTGTTTTCGTAATTATTTCTTCATTCTTATAATGAGATAGCTCCTATAAATGGAACATAGATTTGGAAGGTACACTTCAATTAATGCATTCTGGCATCGGGTGGAAATAATCAGACCATCAAAGTAGTTGTGATGGATATTCATGTTTTTTCAAACCTAATTTAGAGATACTTATGGCTTAGTTGCTATTGGATGGAGAAACCTAGATTACTTGGTCAATGCCAATTCTCAACTGTGGCATTCTTTAAGGTTGAGCATAATTTTCTTTGGAATGCCCAAGCATTGAAGGACATTGTGATTGGCAAAATTCACTATTCTTTCCCCCTGTCAACTTTTGGCTGTGTTAGAACTAATATAGCATCATTGGTACTAATGTATTGTTGTTTGTAGCTTGTAATGTGTGTAAAGTGCTTGTTGTATGTCTATGTATGTAAGTCTGCAGAAGTGTGCTAGATACAGGGGGATATAGTAATTTAATTGTGGTAGCTTTTTGTGTAGGGGAGTTGTTAAACAGTTAATAGTATGTGTCCAAATAGGAATAAAAATATTGAGCAGTTAGTATAGAAAAGAATTGTCATTATTGTACTATTTATATTTGCAGTGCAATGGAAAGTTAAGCAGAATCTCATTTTTATAAATCTAGAGTTCTAGATTGCTAAAGAGATCTTAGGTTCTTTCTTAATTGAACCTAAACTAGAGATTGTAGGGTTCTCTAGAAAAGGAGCCCTAAACACATCTAAACATAGATTAGGGAAAATAAAAAGCCACTAAAATAAGGAAAGAGGCAGCCAAGATTTCATCTTAGGTCACCCTAAAACTAGATCACAAACGTGATCCTGTAACACTTTGTCAGTGGTCTTTTTGCAGAATAATATGCTTCAGAGAATTAGGAGCAGTTTTGGGAAGACAATCATGCAGGGGAAGTAGTAGATAGGTTGGGAGGGGTCCAAATGCAGTACTGGGGATTAAGCAGGTAAGAATTGACAGGGTCTTGAATTGGAATGGCTTAGATGTATGCATATGCCTTGTGAATAGCTAGTCGTAATTGAGACTGGAGGTCGAAAAGCTAAAATTAAGATGAGGTTCTTTTAATTAGAGTGATGTAGGTGAGAGTGCAGGCTTGAAGTATGTGGCATGTGTCAAGTAGCAATGTGCTTTTACAAGCAACAGCTCCTGATTATGCCAATGGACTTTTGCCAATCTCCTAATGGAGGCTTTTAAGATGAATGTTTGCTTTTAAGGCTGGCATGTATAATTGATACCCAATAAACTCATGAGATTAGACTAACTGTGTCTAAGGAGGTATAGAACAGAAAGTCTAAATTATCATTTGGTATTTTCAAAATATTATGTGAGTTTATAAACTGTCTTAGAGAAAGAAAGGAAGAAATATCTGATGTTTGATGATTGGCACATCAATTTTTCCTTTTAGTGAATACTTTTGCATCAGGTAGCTTATGGCATGTTCAAGTAAATCGAAATTCAACATTTGAACGTTGTCCATTGCTTGCCAGTGAAACCTTTTATCCGTTTTCATTTGCTTCTCTGACTATTAGTTTTGTTATATCATAATTACATCTAGACGTCTGATGAGCTTGTTATATATATTCTTGTGTTCTCTTAGGTATGGACTAGTTTGGATTTCCACTACATTGGTGTTTGTACTTGCTTCTCTTGGCAACCTTGCTACATACCTCATGGACAAACGCACAGACAGTAGTACAACTTGGAGCTTTGATGTCAGCTATGTAAATTGGGCAGCATGTATTGTTTATGTTTATGTAATTGTGGTCCCTCTTGGATACTATTTCTTGCTACAGTATCTTGGATCAAATGCCAGCCTCATCCGATTCTGGTGCATGTGGGGCTACTCTCTCTTCATCTTCATCCTTAGTTCAGTAAGTACATCTAAACTTGCTCCGTTTTGTAAAGGCATCATGGTTTTCTTAGCTGTTTTTTGGGGTAATTGTACATGTTTGTGTCATATTTGAAAAATAGTATAACCAAGATTTATTTCATGTTACAAGACTAATAACAGACATTCATCCTGTTCTGGTCTCTAGGCCATTTATTGCTATTGAAAGCATCATAATGTACTAGACATCGGTATATAAAATTCTTACAGAAACTTGCAACATGTGCATCACTGAATCGGCTGTCAAATTTAGCCTGTCTTTTCATCCTATAACGGTGTCTAAAACCATTTGCTAAACTATTTGCACTGGTCTACTGTGATTGACTCATCTTTTATGCAAATCAATCTTTCAGCTGTTCACTGCCATCTGAATTAACTAGGGCATTGATGCCATTTAAAGTTGAACCTAATCCTCAAGGATAGCAGGGCCCCAACACCATTAATTGCTTCTTCCCTAGTTGTTATAAGGCCAGGCATCGGAAGAACAAGTGATAGAAGTCTTCAGGTCTATTCCTATGGACAACTTATTTATGGGGTTTAGCAATTAGTGTTATGGAAGAAATACTCAAAAAGTGCATGCTTTAGAATACCCTTATGTCATGTTTGATACATAGAAATCGTAAGCTTGTTAAAAGCACTTGCCTCGTGAGCCTAAATGCTAAGGCGAGGCGAGGCGAGGCGAGGCGAACCATTGCACCTTGCGGCATCCATAGCAAGGCGACTTCAATATGCGCCTTTCTGGTGCCTTAAATATTCTTGGCATTAAAAAGAATTATCTGGTTTACGGATTAGATATAGAGTTCTAGGCCATCAATTTAAAGTTATGTATGCCAAAAAAAATACTAACCCTAACCATCCTAAGAGGAGAAAGAGGAAGGGGGTTGCAGTCATGGTGATTGAGTGTTGGAACTGAGGTTAACTCGGCAGAAACTGAAAGCTGTGTGAGAGAAAGAGTGTGTGTGGTCTGCTATCAACCATAAAGGAAAGGGTCAACGTCGGGAGATTGCCTCAGACAACTTCAATTCTTATTGAAATGAATTTTAATGGTCAAGTTAAAAGAAAATACTAATAAGTTAGTAAAGTAGTAAATATTAAAAAGAATTTCAATCAATTGTATAGGTTATCCTTTTTTTCTTTCAAATGTTTTGTCTAAGAATATTATACGTATAATATACTTTAAATAAAAAAAGTTTCTGCAAAACCAAATTGTGGAAAAAAAATTATATGAATAGTAGGTGTGATACATTTTTTTTTTTTCTAAATTGTATGTGTATCGCACATCGGATATGAGATACAATCCGGACCTGTATTGCACGTCTAACGAGCGATACATGTAATACAATTTGGACCTATATCGCACCTTCAACAATCGATGCACATATAATTATATATGTATCGCTCGTTGGACGTGCGATACAGCCTCAAACTTGTATCACACAACCAATGTGTAATACAGAGGCTTCTAAAATTTTTTTAGGTTTAGGTCGCTATATCTCCATTCGAAGATGTGATACAACTAGAATATTTGTATTTCATTCCAAGATGCGATATAGCAACACTGATTTGTTTTTTTTTTTTTTTTTATAATTTGTATTTGTGTATTTTTTTTAAAACAACCGTAGACATGTGTTCCACCTATTTTTCTCTATTTTATTAATTTTTTTACTAATGGTAAAACAAAAACAGTAAAAATTAAAAAAAAAATTGAGTAATGATTAATTATTAGCCTTATATGTTATGCTTTTTTTTTTTCATTTTAATATTTTTTCACCTGACTTTTTTTAATTTCTTCTTTTAACAGTAAAATAAAATACTTAAAGAAAGACTTATTGAATGACCAGTAAAGAAAGACTTGATTTGTCTTATTCAAATAGTATTTGTTAGTTTAATGGGAACATGATAATTTAATATTAATATTTTTGTGCATCATAATATATTTAAAGAAATGATTATTATTTGCGCTTCATTTCAATTAGGTGTGCCTATTTTGCACATCTCGCCTTATGCGATTTTAGGCCATTGCGCCTTAGTGTGCTTTTTGCCTGTGACTACATTGAGGAATTGTTCGGAATTGATTGAAATGGAAGGAATGGAATGATAAATCAATTTTTATGTTGGCACACATACAAATGGAATGGAATGGACAAGAGGATAGAAGATGTAATTGTAGTATGGATTATAAATGAGGGTGGATTCTGTCTTTTCAAAGGTGGAATCAAGGAATCATGATTATGGTTTTTAAGAGTATTCAAACATGAGAATATGATTCGAGTTTTATTCCCGAATACCAAACGTGACATTAGAGAATTGTACCCCCCTTTTCCATGTTTTTAGGTTGGTGTTCTCGAAGGCTTTTCCAGGCCAAAGATGTTGTGCAAGTGTCAATTGCTTAGGTTCCACTCCATCACATCTCTCATCTATCCATCAGGATGCTAGTTGGCTGGAATCAAGCTGTGAATGTGGTTATCCGAGTCACTGGGGAAAATCCCAAATTTTTTTTGCCTTTTTTTGGCCAAACCAATTTGTTTCCTCCTCGTTTGAACACAAAGGAGCTTTTGTAGGTATACAAGACCTGTAGAAATCACCGATCCCAATTAAATCTGCCTGCAACCTATTCATCAGCCATTTAGGATCAGTTTAGATTATCTAATTTTTATTTGTATCTGTGTTTTATCTATATCTAGTCTATTTGATTTGTTTATGAGTAAAAATGTTGATATTTCATTTGTATCTGTTTTTTATAAACAGTCTGTTTGAAAATGACAAAAATAAGATGCCAAAACGACCTAAAAATGACGAACTAAATAGATCCTAGTGCTATGATAATTCCATTGCCTATACACCATTTGAAAAAAATGTTTACACCATGGGCCTGTGTAGTTCCATTTTGCACCAACTCCAGGAGCATACTGCTAAAACATTCCATATCCACTGCTCCCCGTACAAATATAGTCTGACCCACTGTGGCCATAAGCTTTCTTCTCCATCACAATTGGATATTCCATAAATGCTTCATTTCAGTGGCTTTATTCCATGCACTTAGTGGATACCTTGGTTCCCTTCATCCTTCAGAAGGCAAATTTGGTGTCACTCTTCACCCTTTCTTGTTAGGAAATAAGATAAGGGACTTTGTATTTTACATGTGCATCCATCCATAGTGCCTGTTTTCAATGTGGGCCCTTTAATGTTATAGGTTATTCAGTTTGTGTTATTCAGGGATGAGGATGCTAGACAGGACTCATAGAGGGCCAGATGCTTTTCTAAATTGTTGAGATTTTACTGGGATTATTGAAGTATTCATATGCTTATTAGTTATTAATAACCCATGTTTTCCTGGTACTTAAGTTCTTTTCTTTGTTTTCCTTCAGTTCCTGTTGGTAATTCCACTAGAGTTTCTTCGCTGGATGATCATTGTCTTCACTGGTGCTGCCTCAGGTTACTTTGTTGCCTCAAATCTTAGATCTTATGCGGAAGGAAATGATCTCGTGATAACAGTTGTTGCTGCATTCTTATTACAAATAGCCCTGGCAGTATTCATCAAAGTATGTTTTTTCCCTTGAGCTGCTGCAAATTTGGCGCTAGACTACTGACTGCTTACCTGCCTTCCACTTCCTATTTATGGGTATTTCTTTGGTTTTCATTTATGGCATCCTGAGGAGATATCTGAGAGATGTTGTAGGTTACAATGTTGTTGCGCTGGAAAGATTGAAAGTACCAAATTATATTAACAAGTCATATGATTTTGCTTTTTGTGCTGGTGGACTTCAGCTCTTTTTGGTAGTTGAGGCGAGGAAGTGTGTTGAACTGGGGTTTTTTGGTGCGCTCTACTTTGTAATGTAAATACAAATTAGTTTTTATAAATGATCAAGTACCTTAATTGATCCTATCTGATTGTTACTTCCCCCCTGTATCCACGTTTGAATGAGCCTTTTAATTTGAATTCCAAACTTCAAATTTTGCTGAAACGTAAGTGAGATCTTATTTACCGTGATCATCATATCATAATGGTCCCAAATATAAGCGAAAAATTGTGAATACTAAGATATATGTTAGCATAAATGTTTTTGACTGTTGTAGAGATACAAGAAATAGTTGAGAATTGTGATAGCTCGGGGGAAAAAATATTGCCTAGGACGGTTAGTGCATTTCTTTGAGAGATTAATTAATAGGATGTCTATAACATCCATTCAATTGGTATATCTAAGTGAAAAGAAGCTAATTTTCGGGGTAAAAAAAAAAAAAAAAAACAGTTTCATCCATGAATACCACCAAGAATGGACCAAGCAGGAACAAACTGGAAGCCACCCATTGCAGGACTTTGCAAGCTAAATGTCAATGAGTCCTTTGATCCAATTTCTACAGATGCATGCTACAATCCCTGTTGTTTCGGGAGACAATGTGGGTTATGAGGAGTTATGCGACGTCGTCAAGGACTCAAGATCAAGGCGCTGAATGCAGCTAGTTTCAAGTTGGTTGACCGTTCCACGGAGGTTGTTGAGTTAAGCAGACGAGTGATATGGTCGGAATGGGAATGAAACTGGATTTGGTGATTTAAATATTTTTCAGATTGGGTATTACCAGCCTGTTAAGGAAAATGGTACAGAGAATTGTTAATTTGCATTGCCTCCAATCACATATTTAACATATAAGAGCAAAAGAGGGTAAAGATAATATCCAAAATCATGCATTATTTTGTACATGGCTGGATTTGGGATATGGAGGGGAATACTACTTTTAAGACACAAAAATATGTTCCCCAGGCTCCAGCTGATATATTTACACTGACAAAATCATACCTGCTAGCTTTGAAAAAGCCAACCAAAACAGAAAAGAGGGAAAAAGAAAGGGTTAAGGGGGAAAAGGAAAAAAAAAGTTAAAAACGACACACACCACGTTTTATCATCATCACCATTCTATCCCAGCATCAATTTTTCACATGACTATCTCTGGCTTTAAGATGCTAGACTTAATCTCTTTGTGAGGCAAAATTACACCTCCATTTGTGTAAACTTCATCTGCTATATGGACGTCTTCACCAAGAATTGTCATGTTTTTGATACGGGCCCATTGTCCAACAGTCGAATGCCATCCGATTATGCTACTAGTAACACAGGCATGCTTCTTGATACGGGCTCCTCGCATTACAGTGCATCGAGATAGCCTTACTCCTGATTCAACAATGCAGCTAGGACCAATCGCAACATCAGGACCAATTAGACAACCATCGCCAATTTTAGCACTCTCATGCACCAAAACATTTCCAACGATGTTGAATCCTGTGGCTAATTTTATCAAGGAATTCTTCCTTATGGATCGAGATAGAGTCTCAAGCCAGTTATGTAGTCTCGAGGTTGTCCAATATCCATCCAGAACCCAGGTAACACCATTGCATAGAGCTTTTGCTCTGCAGCAATCTTTGGGAAAACTTCTTTCTCTATCGAAGTTGGTCTCAACTCGATATGGTCTAGGACTGATGGGTTCAATAAGTATATTCCAGCATTAATTTTATTACCAACAAATAGTCTTGGCTTCTCCACAAATTTCTCTACTCTCCCGGTTGACTCTTCCATGACCACCACACCATACTTGGATGGCTCATCTACCTGTAAAATACGACAATCAAGAATTCGTTTCAATTTTGAGTCAATTTTTTATATCATGCCTCTGAAAGATGGAAATAACATCAAATGAAACAAAATGGTAAAATCACAGATTGATGATTCACCTTTGTTACCATAATGGAGGCCTCTCCTCCATGGGCCTTATGGAATTCAATCATTTCTTTCAGCGGATACGCACTAATGACATCACTGTTAAGAACAAAAAATGGTTTGCCAGAACCATCAGCCAATATCTCCCTAGCCAGTGCAAGCGGACCAGCAGTACCAAGGGGTTCCGTTTCCCGAGAGCATGTGATCTTGATCTCAAGCTTGGTCTCATATTCTTTTAGAAAGTTTAGCATAATCTAAAACATTGAAATACGTCAGATATGTGATCCATCCTTGATCCCGCAGCCCTACTCAAACCAATGTAAATCAGTATCAAAAGGAAGAGTTTGATAGATTTACCTCTGGTTGGTAATTTATAGCCAGTATTACTTCAGTGACTCCAATAGCCTTCAGCGCCTCTATCTGCGCATTTAGTGTTTAAGAAGACATCATCACATGGATATTACCATTTTTTTGGTAAATGGATATTACCAATATTACCAAGCAAATATTCATAATATATCCAAATTATTCAGAAAACGTGTATTGTTGATTGCTAAATCCCATATACAATTGAGATTTAAAAACTTGGAACAATCTTACTTTCTCCAAACCCTCAATGAAAACAAAAACTATATCACTAAGATAAAATATGTTAAGACAGAAGGGATGCATTATATACCTGATGCACTATCATGGGCTTGTTAGCAAAATCGACAAGTGGCTTAGGAACACTCAATGTCAATGGTCTCAACCGTGTCCCAAATCCACCAACAAGAATAAGAGCCTTCATTGTCTCTGTTCTTCAATACTTGTTCCTGTAAGTTGTTTACAAAAACCTTATTGTCTGAAGTCATCACATGAAAAATATGTTACACGCCTGTGCACTTGAAACATTATACCACTATCACCATAACAGAAGTGATAAAACGTGCTTGCTAATCCTAGGATTGATTTAGACCATTTGTTGGGAGGTGTGCTTTCATAAGATAAGGGAATGGGAGAGATAGAGAAAGGAATCTAAAGAGCCTAAAATGCATATTTTGAAATAGACCATGTTGCTGCACTACAAGTATTTTTTGGCCAAATTCTTAGATCATGTTGCAATAGATCATGTTGATCCTAGAAAATCAACAGCTTAGAACTTTCTTGCTTTCTTGTCTAATAAGTTTCTCTGTTAGAGACATAAAATGTGGACGTCCATACAGCTAAAGTAAATATTTTAGCAACCCAGGCTTCAATCCCTAAATGATTGAAGGAATGCAGAGCCACATTAACCACCTTGAAGGTGAATATAGAAGTTTGGCCTAAAATAAAAGGGCCAATATAGAAGCATTGCACGAATGCTTTTGGCACACCTTTGCCAACCGAATTCAATCAGAAACAGTTCTAGATAGTGTTTGGTAGCAAAAATTGGATAACATAATACAAGAAGTATTGAATAGTATAATTATCTTATACCATATTTGGTATGCACAGTATTAAAGAACAATGGATAAAAATTTTATTAAGAGATTTTATTTTTACATAGTTGTAATGTTTTTAAGGAACAAAAAATTTAAATTTTGTCCAGTCTCATAAAAAGAGTTTTATCTAGTCTCAAATTCATCTTATAAATCAAATATAGTACAATAGTTTTGTCTAGTCGAGTACCATGAAAAAATGTTACCCTAGTCTTATTATCATTTTTAATATACCATATTGCAGCTACAACATGAAGATAAACGACTCAAAAGCATACTTCAAGAACAACCATCACTATCCACTAGTATCAATTCTTATAACAAGCACACAAGGAAGGAGGCTATTTTCTTAATTTTAAGTCTTCTAAATGTTCCGTTACTTCTATTTACAAAACAGATGTCCATTGACCTCACTTGTATTTGGTAACAAAACCGCAGATACATAGGTGAACTTGAAAATTAAGACTTCCAATAGCGCCTGAATGGTAGAAGCAAAAGCTCAGAACCAACACAAAGGAAAAAAGGGGAAAAAAAAAACCAATTTTGATAGCGATCGAGACACTTGTAAATGGCCATGAATGATAGTTTTCACCTTTCCATACATTTTTCTCTCAAGTTTCATATGTTCAATCTTAACACCCAGAAAATTCCTCAAAAATCACAAAACGTCAATTCCATAGAATGAAGATTAAAAAACAGAAGAAACAAAAAATTTTCATCTTATTTTTAATGATTATTGGGTAAAAAACACATAAAAGCAACCCCATTAAAATCATGAGTCAAACAGCAGGAAAAAAAAAAAAAAGGTTAATCAGCAAGATTACCTTGAAAAAACACTGGTTTTGAATGCTGAATATTGGGGTATGGACAATGAAGCATGAGACGGTGAGTTAAGGCTTAAGGATCGTTTATTCTTTAAGGATGTCCGAGCCAGAGAATCTTGAAAGGCATCAACTTCAGAGAAGATCATTTTCGCATTTTTTTTTTTTCTCCCTTTTGTTGGGAGTACCTATAATGAACTATTCATGTGATGTGGCCTAACACAACACTGCCATTCGTAATTTATGCAGATTCCCTTTTTCTTTTTTAGAAGATTGCTTCTTTATCAATAACGATATTATTAAAGTTAATGCATCCGTATTTAAGATTTTTAATTTTTTTATTATTTATATAATTTATTTATCATGATTTTATAATTTTTTTTAAATTTTATAACTTTTTCTTCAAAATATAAACTACTCCCTCCTAATTATTTTTTAAACCATAACTACTTTTCTTATCTTTTGCTTTTAAAAATTTACATTTTATTGTAAAATAAGAAAATTAATAACATTAAATTTAAAATATAAAAAAATTTACAGTTGAAAATTAATATTTATAATAAAAAATTTTAAGAATTTTCATGTATATTAATAATTTTTCACACACAACGTGGGTGCAGTATCCGTTAGTTTATTTATTTATTTATTTCCTTAGCTATTCCCATTTTAACTTCTAGACATGGACATAGAATTTTCCCATAGATGATATGGGATGAGGAGAGGTTTTAAGTATTTCGTCTATGGATGACTAAAGTCCTTAAATACTATCGAGGACATCTTATGTTAAGCTTGGTAGATAGAAAGATTCCAATGGAATAGATCGGAATAAAATCGGTTTTAGATTGACACATGCATTTTACTCTTGGAAGTGTATATGTAATTAAATGGCTATAAATTGTACTTGTTATAAATGTTTCCAATAATAAACACAAATTATGATATGATAAAATAAAAAGGGTAATTAAACTGCATGTAATTAATAAAGCTGGAATAAAATTACAATTCCATATTTGAAAATGGGAATCAAAATCATTTTCAAAAATAGAATTGATGATTCTTTACTTCTAAAATATATTCAGACATGAAAAATGAACTAACATTTGAAATTACGACTCCATTCATTTCATATCTATTCCTGCTAGATGTGAATGGTTTTGAAAAGATAGACGTCGCTTTGATTCTTGCTGAAAGAAAACCTATTTGATTTAACTCCACTACCATCATTTTATATTTTACAAGATTAGTCTGTTGATTATTATTATAAATTATATGCACAAACATTATATGTATATATTTATTAATACTATTCATTTATTTGTTTATTTCAAATTACATCCCGCATAAGGTGTGTGTAATATGTATTCTATTTAATTATGCTTCTACCAGTGTCATGCTCAAATTCATATTAAGTGGTAATGTTAGAAATTGAGAGCTCTAATGTTAATGAGACTAATTTCTTTTGTAGAGCAAAGTATTCAAGGATATTGATATAGCCATTAATTGAAAAAATAATATTTTTTTCATTTGTCTTAACTTTTATCAAGAGAGATTTGGTCTTGTAAGACCTTTAAAAGATGATTTTGGGCATGTAAAAAAAAAAAAAAAAATCATCAGCAAAGCAATTAAATGAAAGTTATTCCAAATGTCACTCCTAAATTAGTGATGAGAACAAGTTAAATGGATTAATAGCAAGTATATCATGAATTTAGATACTTCACAAGAGTTGTGGATCTATTTATAAGAGATAGGTTATAATAATTAAGCGATTTAAAGTGTATTTTAATATATTAAAAATTACATCATAATATTAAGAAAAATATATCTTCTCATGGATGGGCGCAAGGTCTACTAACAGGCTGGAGCTCTTTAAAAGCGTCTTAAGGTATATGGTCAGGACGGGGCAAGAAGTGACAAAATTAATATTAACTGGGACAAGTCTATCTAATATTTGCATGGTCGACTATGGTCTAGAAAAATCCCATCTTTATCCCATGAAAGGCTTTTGAGTTATGGAAAGCAGTAAACAAAATGTAGTTAAAGCAAATTTTCATTCTAAGCCAATAAAATCTATGCCCATGTACAACTCAAATGGTGGTGGTGGTGGTAGTAGTATTGAGCAACAGTATGCAATGAGCAATAAAAAGACTAATCGTTCATATCCCTCCATCATCATTAAGAGCAATGGAAGCTCTTTAATGTAGTATCCCCAAGAAGAAGTGGAAAGGCATAGGTAAGTAAGAAGATAAGTCTAAGAAATATTCTTGACAAACAAATAGATGTACAGTAGGAAATTCAAGCTTGAAAATGGCTCGGTGAAGCCGAAGAGCATTGAACATACCCAAACGAAGGAGAAAGTTCAAGTTTGGGCACGAACAGGTTCAGTAGGACTCCACTTTGAGTACAGAAATGAATTGAATTGCCACCTATGCTGCTCCTCCTACTGGTACCTATGCTGCTCCTTCTACTGGTAGTCTTTCTTTAGATTGCATTCGCAAGATTGAAGAATTTTTCTATGATTTGTTGGTGTAATAAGATCAAATGTGCTACGTTACAACATTGTCACAAGTGTAGGAAAAATATGAGTTACCTCTCAAGCTATAACTGGATAGAGGTAAGGAAAAGAAGTAGAGTTCTCATTCCCATCGACAAGCTAGCATTGGTCATCTTCCGATTAAGAACAGACTTTACCCTCCTTGATACTTAATGCTGATTTTGAGTGTTATTTTTCTTGGTACAAGTTCATCACCGAATTGGAAGTGATAAAGAAAGGTGACTAAACATTAATACAATCATTGTCACAAATAATATTGAATTAAAAAAAATTGATAGAAATAAATGGTACAATTTTATTGTTGATATTATTTTATACAATTTTATAAGGTAGGTATAAGGTATCATCGAACGTATATCCTATATATAGTAGAATATGGATTCTAGGATAGGTATATGCATGGGGATCTCATACCAGTACCCTATAGGAGTAGGTTCCGAAAATTTTGACCTTACCTGTGATACCCCTCAAATATAGATTGTGGAACTCTAATAACTTTTCGGTGTAATAGCTTAGAGTTTGTCAGAACTCTAAAGTTAAGCATGCTTTAGGCAGAGCAATCCCATGATGGGTGATCCTTTGGGAAGCGTTATCACCAAAAGGACAAAACCGTACGCCGTGGGCCAAAGCAGACAATATTTCGATAGGTAGAATTCTGAGTTGTTACGTAGTGCCTCTGGTGTCTTGGTTGTGCCTGAGGATGCGCTGGGATGGCCAGTGTACTTGGCATCACGATCCTTGCCTAGGGTGGCTTGAGGGCCCAGAGACGCCCCCTCCGTTGCGGTGGAGTTTCGAATGACAGGTCGTAATAAATGGTAACAGAGCAGTGGTTTTAGACCTGTGTAACGAAACTGACGGGAATGTCAGTTCTATAAGTGGTGGGAGAGTATGCGATGTCCCTCAAATATAAGTTGTGGAACTCTAATCACGGAAGTGCTTTTTCAGTGTAATGGCTTGGACTTTGTCAGAACTGCAAAGTTAGCGTGCTCTGGCCAGAGCAATCCCAAGATGGGTGATCCTTTGGGAAGCGCTGGTACCAAAAGAACAAAACTGTGCGGTATGTGGCTAAAGTGGACAATACCTTGATTGGTAGAATTCCGAATTGTTATATAATGCCTCTGGTGTCCTAGTTGTGGCTGAGGGTGCGCTGGGAGGGCCAGTGTACCTGGCATCACGATCTTTGCCCAGGATGGCCTGAGGGCTTAGGGGTGCTCCCTTCGCTGTGATGGAGCCTAGAGTGACAGGTCATGATATTACCTTTGACTTTTAATATATACTTGGAACCTATCTAGTCGAGTAAGGTCCGAATGGATACCCTGTACGATGAGGTAATTCGCCCACCCCTAATGTATACCAATTTTTTTCTTTTTCTATTATGATTGCATTAAACCTATCATACTTACATATTCTATTTGTACATGTAAGCAAATATATAAATTTATATGCAATATTTATCCACAACTTGTACTCAGTTTAGATGATTTAAAACATATATCCTTGTTTGAATATGTATATTTAAATGAAAAACTCTTCACGTCTCACTTAATCTAATTAAGGCATGAGCCAGCCCCTTTATCTTGTTGCCGATTCCATCAAGCATGCTCGGCTTTCCCTAACTCTTTTGATTGAATTTTCCATAGTTGATTAGAAGAATAAACATTTGTTTGGACTTTGTCACTTGATCTAAAGCTCACTATTGTGTTACGACACCTTACTTGCCCATCTTCTTAGGACAAGGCTTAGTAGTTACATAACCTCTTATCATTTGGTTTCCACGATCTCTACCAACTCTATATTTAAGGTAATTGCGTCCTAGACAATCTAGAAAAACCCCATTCAATACCCTTTTAACAACAACTTTGGTAATCTCTGATTATTATTTTGCTACTTTTGTTTATTTATTTGAATAGTTAGCTAATTTAATCGTCATATTAGTTGCATCAAACAAACTCTTGTGCTCATTGAACCTTTGTTATTTTGCAAGCACACTAATTCATAGATCCATATCCAACATTCTCTTGTAGGCCCACTAATTCAGAGATCTAAATCCAAGATTCTCTTGCATACCCACTAATTCAAAGGTGTAGATTCAACATTCTTTGCTAGAGGCACCAATAGTAGTTAAATGCAAGCATGTGTCATTTTCACCTAAATAGTCCTTCTTACTTAAAGCACTATAATTATTTGTATTCACAGCTACATTCATCGAGAAACTAATAAAATTGATATTTATTATTTCAATATATAAGGTTTAAGTTTAATACATTGTTCAACTCTTTTTCTCTTAGAAAAGTATCATGTTATAATCCTATATGGGGCTACTCACATAAATTCATCAAACCATTTGTGAGTTACTTGAATTTGACTTAATATTAATCTATTTAAGAGTACTTTGATTGAACTCAAGCTTGAATTACTCAAATTTAATAAAATCCAATTTAAACTTCATAATGTTTATCTTCATTCTAATCAAGTTAAAATGTTAATTAAGTTTAGATGCAAGGTTGTTGTCTGATGGCAATCTTTAACTTTAAGGAAGTGGTTTAGGTAGCATAACTAGTTGAAACAATTCCATATGTTAGTGGCTCGTATGCACTTCTACGTAGGCAAAGGGTGTACTAATATCATTAACAATAGAAGAAAAATATTTTCGTTTGATTTTTCAAGCATAAATAAACTTACTTGAACTGAGCTTGAATAAAGCTTAACCTTAAGGTACTATATTTTCTTAGTCCCAAGTTTTAAAATTTCAAATAAAGCTCTGATTAAACTCGACATCATATCATTACAACTCAACTTACTTTACTTACCTACCTAAATTCAACGAGTTCTTAAGGTACAGACTGTAGTAAGAAAGGGAAGTCCTTAAGGTTGCTCTAATGCTTTTCTAGTTGGTAATTTGATTCTTTATCATTAAGTAAAAATTCTCAATCGATCCAGTTAAACCAAGATTTTCATTCCCATATTTATTTTGTATATTTTAGTTTTAGTCTGCTAGATATTGTCTGTGACATCTATGCTATTATTAAGCAAATCCTAAATTATAATGGTGTCAAATAATATTTATTTTATTTTATTTTTTATTCTAAAGTGGTTATAAGTGGCGGTTACTGCTCCTTTCTCCCCATCCTTTCTCTCTCTCTCTCTTCTCCATCACTCTAGATTAAAAACCGCTTTTTCAACAATTTATTCTTTTTTTTTCATTTTCTCTATTTTTTTCTATTTTTGCACACACAATGCGGATACATTATACACTAGTATAGTGAGAAATCGAAAATGAAAAACTTGAATCGTTAAGGTTGCTCATGGTCAAATATTTGATCAACACCTCCAAAGTTGCATATTTCTTGATTAAATACACTTAACTAGTCCAACTAGTCCCATTAAGAAAGTGAATGCTAATTAAATTCACTCTTAAGGGTTTGTTTAGATGACCTGTTTTCATTTGTATCTATATCCATATCCATATCGAAACGATATATTTAAATATATTTAATTTACATTTATATTTTATTTATATTTGACCTATTTGCTCTTTTCATATGAACTGCTACTTTTTTTATCTGTATCCATTTTTTGATAAACAATTTATTAAAAAAATTTAATAAAAAATGTCTGTATCTAAAAAAAAAAAAAAAAAAAAAACCAGACATCATCTAACTGTAAAAACCAATACATACAAATTTAGTTGCGCGTACCATAAACCAAGTATTTCAAATGCTACCCTAAGCGGGTTTGCGACATTGCAAGACGGTTAAAAAGATCCGCCAGAAGCTTCATACAAAGAGACGATAGAATGCAAAATTCTTTCCTGAGAAGATATGTACTCACGATGGTAAGTAATGTAATATGGCCAATCAGATTATATCCATAAACCGATTTACTTCTCAATCATAAACTCAAAAGACAAATTCAGTAGATTCACTATACCTCAGTCTAAATAATAAGATTGTCCCTTATTTGGAACACTAGACCTCACGAGAATACTAAAATTAGTAGTTCATGAATGAGCTTGACTCGCTTATAACCCTACTCCTTGTTATCTAGCACCATCCCCAGCAAGAACACCGGTCCAACACACTTTTCTTGCTGCCTCTCTGCTAAGCTCTTATCCATGTTTAGTGGCATTTTCTTCCTGCACGAACACGTGCTAAACTATATACCTCAAGTATACAGGCTCTGCTACTGCTTGTATCATAAGTGTACACCAAAAGTTGACCCTCACGGCATGATCTGCTCCTAAGAATCTACCATCCCATGTATTACCTAGTTGGTCTGACCGTCATAGTACAATGAATTTGTTGTCCTGTCCTGTAAGGGTCAAAAGTTGACTGTGAATGCCATCCAAATGTATTCTTAGCACAATTTCTTGGAGGCAGCAGACGTTCTTAGCCAACATTATGACAAATCCAGAAGTATTTACCAAAGTTGAGATTAATCTAAATCTAAAAATTCGTCTTACTTCTACATCAAATGGCAGTTGCATCCCTATATCCATTTCAAGTTTTTCAATGAATCACAAGCCTTCAATTAGCAAATTTTGAAAAAAAAAAAAAACAAGTTCAAACAAATCCAACATCTACATTCCATTAGTGCCAAACAACAAGTACAATGAGTGCCCATACAGGTGCAAAATCCAAAGAAAACGCATAAAATTATCCCTTAACAAGTGCCAAATCCACAAGCAACTTATGGTAGAAATACAACGGGATAGCTATTTCCTACCTAATGAGAAATATACAATCAACTGGAGCCTCCTTCAACAACTGGAGGACATGTGGTTGCTTGCCGATGGGTCAAAGCTAACAATGCTAAATTGGCTTCTACCTATTAAAGAATTGCACCATACGTTTGTGTTAAAGCAATCCTATGTATTTACATATACATAAAATGGATAGATTAAACAATCGAAACAACTGTTAACCTAACAAAACTGTGCCGTGGCTTCCAAAGTCTAGAAAGTCAGGTAGGAGACTCCGATAAAAGCAACGTGTGCCACCACCCGCATGCCACCTTCTCGGGACACAACCTTCGATATTAACTAAGGAAGGGATATTCCGATCAATTACATCACCCAAGCCAAGCTGCCAAAGGACCAGAGAAATTATGATGGTTTGATCAAAAATGTGGAGCCGAAAATTAGTTGATGTCTGGATGGTTCACACTATGCAAACAGTGAAAGACATGCTAAAGATGCCACAAAAATGGCAGTACCTGGCCATACTTGTTCCAGCCCCAGCAGAACACTTTAGCATCATCTTCAAAGAAAACAAACAAAAAAGATCAGCATGCATCAAATCCACATTCTATTTACTTCAGGTTCAAACTCACCCCACTCCTAAAAAAAATACCATTTCATAATTTTTCACCTAGGATAATACGGATATGGTTTCACTGGAAGTGAGCTAGAGATGGGACTCTACCAGTAGTAACTGCACTATGGCGAGCTCCACAGGAGACGGATTTCACATGCACATTTTCCAGACTTGGAGCATCCAATACTCTGGGGAGAGTCTGGTTTGGAGATACAAAATATTGTAAAGTTAATGGCCTTCCATACTATATAAGACTCCAGAGAATATGAAAGCGGAAAACTGATCACTTTTTATCAAACATGACTAAGGAACGAGATCTACATAGCAAAACGACTGCATACACACCTATATTTCATGACTATCACACGGATCAACAGAGAGTCAACGATTGCATTATATATTCTACCTCAGCCTGCTCTGCACCAGTCCCCAACTGTCCAAACTGATTCCCACCAAATGCATACACATCACCATCAGCAGAAACGCACACCGTATGCCATAACCCAGCAGCAACTGCTTCTATTCTGACACCCAATAGAGAAGAGACACATGTTGGGCTCAGCTCATCATCAGTGCACCCTTGTCCACACTGAAATCAATGAAGAGAGAAATCAACACCCTAAAATGGGCAAAAATTTAAGGTTACCTACACTGTAAAATGAGAGTTGTGGAAAGGAATAGAATAGAAAGCCCCTCTCATAGTGATCTTCTTCTTGAACATCTACAGAGCTTTTTTCTTCACCATTTCTACTTTACCTACATATCCCGAAGAATGGTTAAAATAATTCAAGAGAACTCTATGAACTTGCATAGATGAGTAATATGATTAACTATCTTGATCAAGAAATGACCCCATGGTAGCTAGACACCATCCCAGTTAATAACATTATCTGGGCCATACTAAATCAATTAGAAATGAATCAAATCATCAAGTCTGTATGACCATAAGGAACAAAATTCCAAGAGTACAACCCAGGTACTGGACTACAGGCAATTTTTTATGGATAAGTGTACCCATCAGGGGAATTCACATTTTCAAGAGAAATTGCGAGATCCATCAAAACTACACAAGCAACAGCAGTAGACATGAAGGAAGACATACTACCATGAAAGACAGAATTAGGCTAATGATTTAAGGTAGGCACTTTTTGATAGTAGCGATAAAAGTTAAGGTCAAATTTCAGCCCATTAGTTTAAAGCCAGTAAACAGAAAGGATAATCCCAACCATGTCATTTTCAAGGAAACCCAATTCCATCAGTAGTTTGGAGTTCCAGTGCATGAAGATGAGAGTTCCAAAGTTGAGGCCTGGCTTATGACTTATGTCATTATGGGATTTGTTTTCCTTTCATTCATCAATTAGTGCATATAGGATCTTTTGTTTAAGCACATCTATAAAGCATAATATCTGTGGAGTCTACTGATCCTCCCCTGACATGCAGGTCCGTTTTTTGCTTTAGCTCGATGAACCCTCAAACTATCATAAAAGTCCTTCATATCTGACATTAAGAACATAAAATGGTGCTCTTAAATAGATCACCTGTCCATAGAGTCCCCAGCCAAATGTTAGCAAAGCACCGGCATCTGATAAAACAAAAAATAGTATATATATTAGTATTGCAAGTAACAAATAACAGTGGTGAAGAATGCATCTGCAACACCTTCTATTAAAATGAAGCTGTAGATCCTTTCTATTTCTTTTTCCTCTTCTTACTTCATTGAAGATATAGGAGTATACAAGACACAGATCTGCGTGGTTATTATCACCCGATTCCTTAATCCTTATGCAACATCATAGATACCCATTAAACAAGTGAAGAGGCACAAGCCCCAAAGATGGGTGTCTTGACTGACTCTTTTGATTGGATAAGTTAGTGAATATGATCTTGGTAAATTAATGAAGCATATACCTGTAATAACTGCACTATGCCTTCCACCACAAGCAATCTGCCTCACATAAGTACCAGGGACCCTATAAACCTGTCCCTCTGCATTCATGCTTTCTCGAGAGAGGGATAGAGATCCACCCTTTCCATAAGACGATGTGTCTACACATGGTATAGGATGTGGAGAGGAGACCATTCTTATGCGGGAGCCAAGACCAAGTTGGCCTTCACCTCCATAGCCCCAACCCCAGACCTGTCCCATATCTGAAACCTCCGTAAATTAAGATTAAATCAACCATCATGGCTCACCAAAGAAAATGAGCATAACAATTTGTAGAATTACCCGACAATGCAAGAGTATGTCGGCCTCCTGCTGCAACTGAAATAATCCTCACCCCTGGGTTCAATGCAACTAAACATGGCAATGCTGACAAAGATTCATCAGCAGAAGATGAGCTTTCAGCTGCTTGTTTTGCAGTTGCTACTCTCTTCTCTTGGTGGTTTCCTCTCCACTACTTTTACTGTCAGCACCTGAGGAAGTTCCACTGCTAGCTTTAGAACCTTGAGACCTAGGGCTCACTTGAGAAACACGATTTTTATCATCAAATTAGCTTGATGCAACTGAAGGAATGCTCAACAAGAATAATTTGAAACTAAAATTACCTTGCTCATTCAAAAAAGAGTTCTGCCTCCCAAATGCATCTTTGTCCATAGGTGAATCGCCAAACAATTTCCCAGAAGGAACACATTCTTTCCATCCCCATGTGTAAACCTCACCTTTGTCTAAACATTCAATAGTAAATACCAACTTAGCATGGTTTGATAGAACTGGCCAACCCAATATTTGTTTGTTTTCCCAAATGCAAAAATCACCCAACAAAAAGAGGATGCTCACCTGTTACTGCAACACAATGGGCCCAACCTGCTGCGGCATTTACAATAGAAGCATCGGTGGGAAGGGGGAACGGTTCCGGCGTTTCCTTGTTGAAAACAATAGCATAATGCAGCCTTTAGATAACAATGAAAATCAAACAAGAACTCGACTAGTATAGCATCATAAATTTCTGTAGTACCCCATGTTTCCCTGAAGTGACATAACTTTGTCCAAGATCATCTGTTGAGCCCCACGTTATCAGCTTCCCAGAATCTGCCCAACAATAGACATGGCATGACCAACAAGAAAAAGTATCCTATGAGCACAACTCGTAAGCATGAAACAATGAGCAAAATCACATAAAACTAGAACTAACTCTGTAATTAACAGCACAAATCTGCTTCCATAATCCAAAGCAGTCCAATACATGGAATAACTAAGACCAAATATTCAATTTCATTCCAAGAACCACCCTTCGTGCACATACAACTTCAATCCTCAAAACTTCCAAAAAAAGAAAAGAGCATGTCGGCAAAGATTTAAGTTTTAAGAATCAAATGCTCATTATAAATATCCCATAACACATCCCATTTTTTCAACAAAATTTCTGCATTTTCGATTTTTGTTGGTTCATGTTAGGCTTACATCTTAGAAATCATGAAATGTTATCAACCACAAATCCCTAATAAATATTCAACATAAAGCACCTAAAATTTTCCAACAACCTAGTTCCTCAAGAAGATTATAATTAATTACTGAAAAGATAAATTAAATGTCACATTCATTATTTTAACAATTAACCGTATGATATATACTACACACACAAACACTAATTTAAGTATAAAATACAATTGGCTTCCCAATATTTAAAAATTTAATTTCTTTATATCATGAAATTTTAAAATTGTCAACCACAAAAAGTCAACCAAAAGTCAACGAAGGGCATATGCTTAAACACTTGTATCTTATAAATCATGAAATGTTCAAATTATGAACCAAAAATCCCAGGTGAATATTCAACACAAAGCACCTGAAATTTCCCCATTACCCAGTTTCTCTAATTTAAAGAAAATAAAAAAAGGGTGAATCCAATGTAAAATGTAAATAACAAATTGGCATCCTAATAAGCAAAAATTTCATATTTTTACCCGAAATGGCCATGGCGAAACCGCAACCACCACCACAAACATCCACCCATTCGGTTGAAAAGGCGGCCGGAATCGTAACGGCGACCGGAGAGAGCAGCGGCGACCTCTGCGGTAACGCTCCAGGCAAGTAACCCCACATGTGTACCGATCTCTCTTTCTTAACTCCCTCCTCTCCATTCATTTTCAGAAACAAAGAAAGAAAGAGAGAGAAAGAAGAGAGAGAAGGATTTAGTTCTAAGTGTGTGTGTTGTAAAGTGCCCTAGCTTAAGAAAGAGAAAGTAGAGAGAGAAAAGACATGTACGAAGTGGTTTTGGGTTTGGTTTGGTTTGGTTTTCAGAGGAGGGCGGGGGTTGGGCTTGGGGACATAAACAAGGAAGGCGTATCAATTTCAGGAGAATGGGGGATACCACGTAGGATGCTCACGTGGTATTAATAAACACGTGGCGTGTTTGATGCCGCTAGATGCGTTGGTGATTCTCAGCCACGAATTTGGAAGAAGTTTCTGGAAGGTTTTAAAAAACTTGTGTGTTGTGTTTTAGTCCTCCACTCTTTTTCTTCTTCTTCTTATTCGGTTTCAGTATGTTCTGTTTTATATTCCCTTTTCGATAGCTTCACTTTTGGTTAGTTCTAATTTCTAAACCTTTGATATTGATGTTTTTGGAGATTTTTTTTTCTTTCTTTTTCGAAATTTCATATAATTAAAATCAATGAATGACACATGAAAAATGTGTTTTCACAATTCCTTGTCCATTTTTTTTTAATCAAGAAATTAAGTGGAGGACATTTTGGAACCCTAAAAAAATATGGCACTGGTTTTTTATTGTTATAAAAAATGACAGTTGATATTTTTCTATAATTTGTCCATTCATCAATTATAGAGATAAAATAATAAGACATAGAAAATTCTATGAACTCGTTATGTTTCTAATGAAATCGGTTTCGTCAGTTATTTAATGATTCAGAAGTCTGCTCAAGCACTATCGCATTATATTATTTTAATGGTCAGATGATTGATTGGATGATCTCCTCACTGGATGGGTATAAATTCCGATGAAATATATTAGTTTAAAGTGTAATGTTTTATTTGTTAATAGTCTGATTGAGTTTGTACTCAAACTATTCAATAACTTATCAAATTGAGCTCGAGTTTGAGAATGTTTAGCTCGTTTCAAGAGTTTAATGGCTCTCAGATCCATTTCAATAGATTGTTTGGTTTGCTGAATAAAATAAGATAAGAATAAGTTTATAACTTTTTAAGAAATGCAATAAATAAATAATTGTTATTTCTCATAACTTAAGCAAGCATTAAACAATACCTATTATTCCTTTTGTTTTTTCTTTAATTTGTCATTATAAGAGAATTGTAGTTACTCATTTTATAGAGGGAAAATCTTAAATTTGGTACTTGTACTTTATATAAAAATTTAATTTGATACTTGAACTATGAAGTGATCTATTTGGTGCCTAATTAATTTTTTTATAACTATTTTTATTAAACCTTTAATTATAAGATTTTGTTTAGAGTTTCTAGATACCACACTCTTACTTTAAGAAACTTTGAACTTTATCCTAATGATTTTAAAAATAGTACTTAATACTTATTTATATTATTTAAGAGCCACATAATAAAAATTATACATTTTTTTACAACTAACAGAAATCATGCATAAGATACAATAAAATTAAAAAAAAAAGTTTTTATGCCCCTAATTTTCTAAGAACCTCCATTTATTGCACAAGAACCCCATGATGTGTCCGTCACCGTTGGAAGCTCCACCAAGGACTCAGGGCTAAAGCTGGTCTTACTTATTGTATTTCCTGACGTAAAAATAAATAGCTTATTAATGCTACATTGTGTCTAAAATTAATAAAACCTTATTCATATATTCATTCTTTTAAAGTTCATGTATTAAATTAAATTTTCATATAAAGTTTAGGTATTGAATTTGAAACTTATCTTTTTATAAAAATAGCAATTCTCTCATATATTTACTCTACCGATCAAATAGATAAAGTGAAATTATTATAATTCATTTTTATGAAGTAATTGAAACGTGTCATAAATTTTATTTAAGATTAGTTGTTGATATAGCAAGAAATATAAAATTTAAACTGGGAACTCGATCGTCGGATTCCAATTCAATAAAATTCGAGTCGAAAGTTTAATACTTAGGTTAAAATAAAACGAAGCCTTCAACTTTAGGGATTCTAAGTCTGAGCAGCAGTAACATGTTCTCCCCCAATTACTAATAAAATTTTATATATAAATGGATGCGGACCCATGGTTGCTTTTTTATTCGACAAGTAAAAGAAAAATTGTATGGTTTTTTCTGGAGATCACGGGAGAGGACCGGCGTGTCGTCTCTAAACACTCGACACGACACACAACAACATGAGAACATGGGCATCGATGGGCCTCCAATGATTGTGTGATGCCAGGTGTCGAATGCAGCGTTGCGGAAAATTTTCATCGTGTATTGGCAGTTATACCTTTACACGTCTCAAGTTAACAAAAAGGATTACCCTCACCATGAGAAAAAGGCATTCGAAAAGTAAAATAGTATTTAAACTTTTATTATTTATGCTTTTAGTGTTTCTAAAATCACTAACCTAGTGAAAGATTAAAAGTAGAGACATCATATATATAAAAAATAAAATTTTAAATATTAATTTGCTCAAATAGCAAAATTTAGGCATTTTCAATGTAATTTTTCCCTTACTATGCTTTCTACTTCTAATTTTTCAACAGTCTATGTTTGTATGTTAGCCTTTAGTGGTGAGTAGTGTCAAAAGTCGGCCATTGAGTGTGCTGTCTTTCAATACTAATCAACTTTTTTAATTTTTATTTTATTAAGTGGATCACGATTGATTTATCTTTTTCAATAGTAATTGGAAAAGAAATTAAAAATTATTTATTTGTATAATTCAAACTAAAAACGCCACATTTTTTTAGCAATTGTAATTATCAATTTTTGTTTTCATTTGAATGACTTTTATTATTGGTTAAATGGTATTAGATATTTGAAAATTAATGATTAAGGAGCTAAGATAAGTTATCTATTATCACAATATAAAAAGCAATACTAACTATTTAACTCCACACTCTTTCTCACAAATTACTGAAAAATACCAATATACATATCATTAAATTAGCAAGATAGATTCCAAAATTAATCCAATATATAGCATTGTTAACATATTTTTAGGAATTTTATTTACCCATACTTTTAAGTTCAATGCAACGTGTCAATTACCTTAGCAAATCATTTGCATCTTTTGAAGATTATAATTAAAGCCATCTTGGTTGACAACTATAATGTGATATTCCTTAAAGATAAGGCGATGAAACTCTAATAATCGATGTGCCTTTTAGTGTAATGGTTTAGAATTTATTAGAATTTTAAAGTTAAGCACGTTTAATTGAGAGCACTCCTAAAATGGTCTCCTCGAAAACAGTTGAAACTAAGAATAAAACCATATTAAATTTCAAAAAAGCAAAGAATACCTCAATGTATGGAGTTTCAGATCATTATAAGTGATATTAAAACAGTTCACTAGTTAGAAGTTTGGGGGGGTGCTAAGTGTCATATAAGATATAGTGCCTTAGAGTGAGGACACCTCTTAAACTAGTACAGGTACCTCTAGGATACTTCTTACCTGGTGTGGTTTTTAACCTATGTACTAAAATTGACAATGACGTCAATTCTATAAGTGGGGCATAACGTGATATCCCTTAAATATAAAATGGTAAAAGTCAATCATCGATGCACTTTTTAGTGTGTTTAGTGGAGTGCATTAAAACTTTAAAGTTAAGCATGTATAGTGTAGAGCGCTCAAAATCATACGATATTTCGTAAATGTGGACAATACCTCAATAGACGGAGTTTTTAATCATTATAGGTGAATGTGACATCTCTCAAATATAAGGTGATGAAACTCTAATCACTGAGACACCTTTTAGTGTAATGACTCAAGATTCATCAAAACTCTAAAGTTAAGCGTGTTTAATAAAGAGTACTCCCTTAAATAATTATGAAAAGTTTTGAGACATCATACAAACTCTATAGGGTCTTGGATGGGCATAAAACCCGTTAAGAGAAAGAAATAATTAAATTTATTTCAATCAATAAAATAAAAAATCATACTAATTTTAAATTTATATATTTTAGGTACAATTTTAATTTAATAAATGATATATGCATTTTTGAAATTATAGTTCAATTAAATAAATGGTATATGCATTTTAAATTTATAGAGCAATCATGTTTAATAATATTTTAATTTAATTGATCATGGTGGCTGCTTGCAATTTTAAGCTAATAAAGAATAAATTAAAAGGATTATATATACATAAATACTAATAGAATTAAATTTTTCTAGGAGCAAATAAGAAGAAAATTATGGGTATATATGTTGTGAGAAGAAGATTTTATTTTTTTTTTTTGAAAACATTAAACATAAAATAATTATAGTTGAAATATTATTAGGCTGAGTTCGAGATACCCTGTAGGGTCTATTAGGTGGGTTTTGGGTTTATGGACAAAAATCCTATAGTGTATGTGATGACTTTAGGAACCTTACTAGGTATTGGGTTCGGGTTTGAGTTTTGTAAAACCCATTTAAAACCTATCTCGATTGCATCACTATCTCGAAAACCGTTGACACCATAGATAAAGCTATGCAACATTTTGTAAAAGTGAATAATACCTTGATGGGCAGAATACTGGGTTGTTACATATAATATAATGTATTTTTGTTACTTTATGTTTTCTTCAATTTTTTTTCATATTTTCATATAATTGATGATTTTTTTTTTAAATTAATGATCATATACTTAACTCGTTGTTGTGGTCAAAATTTTGTATCATTTCTCTATTTAGTTTCTGCATGTACAACGCAGCATGCCTTTCTTTAATCACTGTATCTTAATTGAGCTTCATTATAAAAATTGGAAACTTAAGACTCCCTGGTAATTTTATTCCATAAAATCCTAGAGATATTATCTTGTTAAATTTAATAAAATCTGTCAAAAATCTAACCAAAACCTAGATAACTTGTATATGGATATCAAATATTTTTCAAATGTTTTTTTGTTTAAGTGAAAAACATGTCTATCAATTTTAAGAAAAATTACAAAATATGAATTAAAGAAAAAAATTTACCAAATTCTCATCGTTACATTGTATGTAGAGTATGTGATACCAAGATTTGCATAGATATCACATGTCCACTAAATATTAATGATTATTTTAATCCAAATAGTATTTATATAGTTTTTTTTAAAGGATGACTAAATAAGAAATAATCTATTTTGTTTACTTAAATTGCTCACAAATTCTTTTATTAAATTTTTTAAAATATTTCTTTATTTTAATCACTTGCATTTGAATTTTTTAGAACATATTGCTTAAAAAATCCAATGGTTACCTTTTTCTTGAAATATCTCTTAATTTTAAAAATTTTTATCATTTGTAGTACTTTTTCTCCTTATCTAATTCAATTAGATATATTACTCAAATATATCTACCAGCAGAGTGAGGTCTTTAAAATTTTATATTTGAAAACTATGTCAATGGCTGTGGAGATCGAAATGCCACATCTGCTTCTGTATCTTTCTAGAATTTTTTACTTTTTCAAGGTAACTTATATTGTTCTTTCTACTTTATTCGCTTTCCCCGTTACCTTTAAAAAGGTATATAAGCTTCCAAAGCTTAAGCTTTCCCAGTAAACTCTTTGTAAAGTACAACACAGTTTAATATTATAAAAACATATTTCGTCGATCACACACCTGCTGCTTTTTTTTTTTTTTCAATTAATTGTGTACTTGCACTTGTAGCTCTTAGTCTTATATGCATTAGGCTGGTCTTTATGATAATTGCGGGGGATTATCTTTGCCATTATGATGAAAAAATATTTGTTGTTTCAAAAATAATGTCATCATCTATTTCAGTTAATAGATACTTGATAAGTATTAAATAAATTTATAAAATAAAAATATTTTTAAAATAAAGCAAACGGTTATTATTACTCTCTATATACATTTCACATAGTTATTACTTGAGACAGAATTGAGACACAATGACTGCTCGTTCACTTCGCTGTAATTGCAATTCCATTACAATCTTATTCCTTATGAATAGCTATTTACGCTTGTTTAGTTCACCGAATAGCGATTCCACAATGAATCCCTATATACAAAACAATGAATAGCCCATTCTTTATTCAAACCTATGAATACCAATTCAATATTGGAACTGTCTTTTTAAAAAAATATCATCATTTAAATAAAAAATTAATAAAGAAAAATCCTATTACAACTCTATTCCATTCCTCCGTAATAGGAATTCCATTACAGCTTTATACATTCAGCGAAGTGAACGAGCCGTGAATGAAGCAACAAAACTTTTTCTCATTATGATGCCTATTTAGTGACTATTTTGACATTCTCAAATTCATTAGGCAATCGAAAGCCAAGTTGGGTTATATTGGTGAAAATAAGTCAGGCTGTCAATATAATTATAAGAATTTCTAATAGTGATTGATGTAATTTATTTTAAGAGAAAATTGCAAATAATAAACGCCTTAATTTTAATCAAGGCATTACCGCCACGTATAATACTTTCTGTATTACACGCTCAGACTTCCTTTAAAAGATTTTGTTTATGTTGAACATAGCTACTCAATTTTAGGTTATGAAATCGTTTAGTTGGATTTTCAAATAACTAGATTTCGTAGCGGTGTACCAAACTTTATAAAAACATAATAAAGAGTTTTAATCATACCGGAGCAAACCAACTTTCTAAAAAACAAAAATTTATAAAATCATTTTATAATCTACCCCTTAAAGGTAGACTATGATTTCAAACATTTAGGCTTCACAGACCCCTTAAAGAACATTACAAATCTCAAAATGTAAATCCAGTTCTTAAAACATAATAAAACAAATACAAGTGATATCCACGACCCTAACCCGCATCACCCATCAAATATGGCCCAAAACCCGAGCCAAGCATCATCACATCAATCATCATCAATAACATCATCATCTTCATGATCATCAAATTATCAACCTCCTCATCATCATCACCAACATTATCATCATTAACAACAATAACAATAATCATCACCATCATCAAATCAAGACATGGAAAAGAGAACAATAACAACTATGATAAGTTGAAGCTCAGTACACAGTAACACAATCACACACGGAATGACACACAAGCCTAGGTAAATGTAATGCACAAATAACAAGTTTAATTAACTTTAATTAGAAGTAAACAAATCAATACTGGAGCACTCACACACCGAGATAAGCCAATGGCAATTTGGGGATCCTGAGTAACGTTCTCGACGCTCATGAGGTTGATATAGGTATTTGAATCCTCATATCTCTTATGAATAACCGATAAAGAATAGAATCTCACATCTAGGGTTCACAGCTATAACACGCACTCTACCAATCTCAGTCCATAATATAAAAAGGTTCAATCGGACCCATAAACGTGAACCCTAATATATTACTTCTCACCGATCAAGATAGTCGTTACACTAATACCATTTACCCCATTAGCTACTCGTTGTATCACTTATGAAAGTCATATCACAATGACAGGGGTGACCTAAGCGCCTAAACTACTCTGGCCATCTTAGGACAAGGTGCCGCTCCTCGGACCAGATACCGATCTTCCACTCCAGGGTAAGAATCGAATTTCAACGGTAGAAAACACAATCAACACTCATCAATTAACTAAGTTGTGTTTAAGTCTTAATTCATTTTAGATGCCTATCTTAGCATTCAACACACAAATTACTGCGTACCTTTCATATTTGAAATCCAAATAGGCTCAGACGGTAAATCAGAAGCCAACCCAGAAGATAGATCATGTATTTATATCTGTAAATTTAAGAACTAGTCTAATTATCTATTTATATTAAACTCATTTTATTACCCTATTTGATCAGACACTAATTTGGAACCCTGCTATAGCTGTGGAGACCGCCCCATGGAAATAATCTCTTTTCACTTTGATTATAGTATTTTATTACAAAAGCAATCAATAAAGCATTCATATTAAAAAACATTCATTTCCTAAGCAAATAGATATTTGAAACAACATATTCCCGATATTAGACTAAGGTTTATCCTAACATATTAATCTAATCCAATTATTAGCTATTAAACTCATTTTAACTTAATCCTAACCAAATCAATTAGTGTTAATCATTTAATCCAATTACTAAGCCAAGGTGATTAAACTTTATCAATCTAATCCATTTTAGCTTACTAAAATCTATTTAGTCAAGTTGGACTTAGATTGATTAACTAGATTCATTTTATATCTAAGATTTATATTAACTTAAGTCTATGTTAACTTAATCTTAATCAATCTAATTCATTTTAGTTCATTCAAGTTCATTAAGACAAGTTCAACTTAGATTATTAACTAATTTCATTTTATATCTAACTCTATATTTATATTATTTGTTAAGTCTTTAAGTTAACTAAACTCATGCTTAACTATATCATTAAAAAAATGTGACACATCAAATATTATTTATCTATCCCATTTTAGTTAAAAAAGATTCATTTTATACTTAACTACACACTTTTAACTAGTAAAACAAGTTTTAACTTTGTTTGGAAAATGTAGGAGCTGAAAAGAATTAAAATTTTAGCTTTGATACTTTTTGAATTTGCGAAAACTTAAAACATATATAGATATCTTTTTAAGCTTTCCAACGTAATTTGAATCATCTCAATCCGAGGTCGGACAAAAATGTTATGAGCAAAATACGAAACAATGTTGCAATAGGAATAACCAAATAGGGGTGTACGACAAGCCGAATGAACCATACACCTTTCCATACATGCCATATGATAAGGTGTATGAACTCAGGGAAAAACACATAAAAGGTCAGAAAATGAAACATGATGCCATACATAGTGTATGGGATGCCGTTTCAACCTAGGGGAAAAACACATACAAGATCAGAAAATGAAACATGATGCCATACATGATGTATGGGACACTGTTTCAACCCAGAGGAAAAGCGAATAAAGGTCAGAAAATGAAACGCCTTGTCATACAAGGTGTTTCGAAACGTGTTTGGAGCTCCGGAGGGTGAAACACCCTCTTATACATGCTGTATCAAAAGCACATGACCCATACACCTTCCCAAAAATGGTGTTTGACAGGATGCTTGAAAAATTTTGACTTTTCCTTGTTTCAAACTTGAATTTTACATACTTTTCATTTCTCCAACCTTACTTTAATCTCTATAAAAACTTCATACAACATACTACATATATTTAACAATTCAAAACATGTATGAACTCCACTTCTCAACATCAAACAACTTCTTATCCATTCAACACATCAAACATCATCAATTCCTCCACCAAACCCTACAACTACTATTCATCATCTTCTCCGTACATCCACCTCATCTCAAACATTAAACCAATATATTCATCAACTTCATCATAATTTCTACTCAAATCTAACATCAATTCATCATATATAGACAAAAACAAGAACCAAAATAACATAAAACAAATATACTTAGCTTTTAAAGCAAAAACATGCAATTTGGTCTTCTTCTTCTAAGTTGATTTCTCTGATCCTATCTTCATCTTCTACTTTGATTTCTTTTTTGTTCCTTTTGAAATTGAGATTTGGGAAGATAATTTTGGGAGATAGAAGAAAGAAAAGAAGATGAAGAGAAGAGAATGAAAAGAGAGAAAAAAAAAAGAAACGGGAATGAAAAGCAAAGGAAGAGAGAAAGAGAGAAGGTGAGGGAAAAATAAAATCAAAAGGGAAGGTTGAGGCTTAAAATTAGGATATTTTAGAGTAAACGTATTAGGTTTAGAACTTTCAGATCAATATCTTTAGTTCTAAAAATATTTAGATAATGATTTTAGAATCAATAGGTTAAAAATTAAGAACATAAAATAAGAACTCAATTTAGGAATTTGGTTTAGACCAAAATAATATTTAATTTGAGTTGGTTTAAGAATTAATATATTTAGACAAATAGATAAACTCAAATTTTACATGGATTAAGGAATTGAAATTTAGGCTAAAGTTTAAGGGTTTAGAAATCCTCTAAATATTTTAATAACATGTTTAGAGATTTTAGGAATCGAAATCTCAAATTTTAACTTAATTAATTACTAATCTAATTATACCAACTTTTTAATTATTTCTTATAATTCATTTGATTCATTTAATCTATTTAAACTTAATTCCTAACTTAGATAAAGGTTTGAGATATTTCAAATAACATCTTTAAACTTTAACTTATCTATAGATATACTTTTAAATTTCAAAATCTTGCAAATAACTTTACTTTACTTTAAGAAATTGGTAAGATAAGGATGCTTAATCTTTTATTTGACTGAAAATACACTTAAAATCAAAGCTTAGGAAGCGTTAAAATATACTTTAATAAATTTAAGGTGTTTTTGCGCCAGCTTAAGATTATAAATATGATTATTTATTTGGGCTTGACTCATAGGTTGAGCAACAAAGTCTAGTGAGTTTGATTCCTTTATTGGGGTGATTTGGAGAAATTTGGTTTAGTAGGCTTAGAGCAGGGATTATTAGATTAGTTTGTTGGACTCAAACTTTCTCAGACAGGCTCATGCATATAGGAAGAATGTTATTAGACTTGGTCCATAATAAGCTTATTCATGACAAGTAAAACATAAGTCTTACTCCATCTCATCTATTAATCATTGAGATGATTTGGCAATCGCATCCATGCTAAGTGCCTATAAATATTTAGCTACTCATCCTCATTTCTAACTTGTGGAGACAAAAGACAAAGAACACTGAGGAAACTTTACTTTCAAGGATCAAATAGGCATGTCAAACAATTATTACTCCAATTACTTAAGAACTACAAGGTTGATGTAGAAGGTCTACTTAAAAGAAATGAAACCATGAAGGAAGAAATATAACTGCGGAAGCAGAGAGAAAGTAGAGAAATAGCAAAGAGAAAAAGAGAGTGAGTTATTGAAGTGTGTATTACTAAAAGTGATTATCATATTCTGCTGTACATACTGCTATTTATAGGAAATAATCATACACAATTCTCAACAGGAGAGTATGAACTAAAGAATACAAGAGAGTTGACCATATGATCACTTGTACCAGAATCTAAAATCCAAGAAGTTTGCCTTGAAGAAAAAGATGCACAAATAGTAGATAACAAAGAAAAACAAGTACCTGCCATATTACTGTTGTGATAGGTATATTGTGCCAAAGGATTGTCTGATGTACCAACATTCTGTGATCCAGAAGCGTTGATATTGCAGCTAGATGATGATTATATGAGGTATTCAACAAACTCAAAAGATGAATCACCTGATCTTTCGACAAATTCAAACCCAGAGTACCTTTCTCATAATTACTATTGATAGTACTATCTGTATTCAAACCATAATTCCCTTTAACAGGCACATGAGTTAAAACCTCGTTAGCAGTGGTAACACGTGATCTATTGGTTCTGAAATGAGGAGGAAAATTGATGAGTTTGTAGCATTTCTCTTTCAAATGTCCACGTTTGTGACAATAACTACATACTAATTTACTTCTTTGTTTTTGCTTAGATGCATTAAATCCTGCCATGGCTGATGCATTAGCAAAGGAATTCTCTTTAAATCTTGTGGTCCTCTGAAATTGATCTCTAATCATAAGATTATAAGCCTCATCTAATGTGGGAAAAGGCTTCAAACAAGAATTTGTGACCTCAAAGTAGATAAATCATCATTCAATCCATTCAAGAATTTAAAGACATAATCCTTTTGTGACATTTCAACAAACTTATCAAAACATTTTTTATTACAAGAACCACATGAACAATGAGGCAAAGGATGAGAATTATGCAATTCTTCCTAGACAGTATTCAACTCAGTAAAGTAATCATCCACACTACGATTACCTTAAACAATAGTGCTAAGCATATGATAAAGTTGACAAATCCTTGTATCATTAGGCTGTGAAAAAATTTGACCTTTAATTTCTTCCAAATGGCTTTAGCCGACTACATATATAGAACAGTTAAAGCAATTTGTGGCAAAATTGATCTCAAGATCCAAGCAACAATGAGATTATTGCACCTATTCCATATAGGAAACAACGGATCGGTTTTAACAGGCATCTCAATTTAACCATCTATAAACCCGACTTTATTTCATATGAATAGGGCAAGAAGAAAAGATCTACTCCAGGTGTTGTAATTCAAATCAGTTAAAACTGGATTGATCATGACCGAATTCTGAGAATTTGAATGATGTGTGTAATAAGATGAAGAAACATCCTCGAGTGGAGAAATTAGGATTCCCATATTAAAAACAGTGCTTTGATACCATAAAAGAAATGAAACCACGAAGGAAGAAATATAATTACAGAAGCAGAGAGAAAGCAGAGAAATAACAAAGAGAAAAAGAGAGTGAATTATTGAAGTGTGTATTATTAAAAGTGATAATCATATGCTGTTGTATATACTGCTATTTATAGGAAATAATCATACACGTGTTATACAAGTGTCATATACATTAATACTACTTAAGCTCCTTTGCCTATCACTTGTACATTTAATACATTGAGATTGCCTATTTCTTATTCCCGTTATTCTCTGCAAGCTATCCCATTATCAAGTGTCATCCCTCATTAACTTTGTGAAGCCACATATAAGACATAAGATCCACGTTATGCATGCGTGACCAATTAGGAAGAACCTTGCATCTACAACACAAAAATTAAAATCTAAGGATGTCATTTTTAACTTTTAGGAATAATTTTTCAATTCATCAAACTTCAAAGTTAATTTACAATATTTTAAAGAAATGTATGAGGTTAGTTGAATTTATTTCCTTATTTTAATTAAAGACAAAATATCTTGTATCCAAAGGACTTAGTTTGGAATCACATCCTAAACCACCTCTAACCAAGAAAAATTACCTTCCTTTCATCTTACATAACCACCATTTCACACCCTTTTCTATTGACTCTTCATATAATTAAAAAGCTCTCTAATCTTCATAACTTTATTTTGAAAAACCTTTAGCTAAGATAAGAAATGTTTCGTTCAATCACTGCGTGCTACTATTTCTACTTATCCATTGCACCTCCCAATACTACAACCCTGCAATATGCCATATTTATAGCCTCCTCTAACTTTTATCCACAACCATATGATCCTAATTTTCTTGATTAGTTATGTACGCTTATCCTCTAAATATCTTGTTTAATGTTGAAATTAACAATCTATTCTTTACTTAAATCATCTACTTGATTAATCGAACTGGGACCCCGATTCCGTAATCATCGACACAAGAGCCATCACTTTCGCCATTGGCTGCCCTCATATTTTTGTGAAACAAACCTACTGTGATAGCAATTTGACAAATGTGTAAAGTAAGAAATAAGGCTAAAGCCCTAAAGCTAAGTAAATTTTCTTATTTATTCCAGCTCAATGAATGATACAAATTCTAGTGATTTAATTTCACCAATAAGATTGATAACAAAATGATATTTAGGAAGGGTTTGGCTTCTACTACAATAATTAGGAAGTTATACAGAACAATAAAAAAGAATATAATAGTATAAGCTTTTTGTACTTATGTTAGGTGCTCTAAATGCATCATAAGAATTTTTTTTTATTTTATGAGGCAACATTTTTTAGTTTTTTTTTTTCAATTTAATAATAAAATTATTTTATAAATCAAATATGGTATAATAAATCTTATTCAGTCTAATACATAAAAATATTTAAAAAACCTACTTGGAGATGATTTAGACCCTAGTGGTAGAGGAAATCCCATCACATTGTAAAATAAGAAAACTCGGAGAACAAGTGATCGTGAGGTTAATTGTGATGACTTTTGAGAGAAAACTCCAATTTTATAATCATGAGAGATGTGGCTATGTCAGTATCACTCGAAATTTGATGGGTAATATAAAACATGACGGTCGATCAATTATTGTCGAATGACACCAAATAGTTTGTAGGATCCACAACATTCATGGCTGAAGAAGGAAAAATAAAGCATACGAAAAAATTTTACGGTCTTTTAGCAATTACAATCGAATTGGTCTAATCATATTAATAAACAGTTTAGATCCTTTTAATTATGATGGAACTTATAATTTTAATAACACTAATATATGATCCCATAGAAGTTCCGAAGTTTATGAATGATGATAAAAAATATATTCATTATTTGAATTTAATCCAAAAAGTTAAGATTGATTACAATAGTTTTAAAAGAATTTCATCCCAGCATTTCAATACAAAACTTCCTAATCATTTAAAAATTGGATCTAGTTTCTCAATCCAGTTACTTCCCAAACTGGCATCTATATATTTGGAATAATTACAAATATACCCCTAAATTACTCTCCAAATGATAAAAACCAAAAGATTCCCTAAACTTTAAAAAATTTGGTGCTATCACTCTGAAAGTTTTAAAATTAAGCAAATAATCTCTATACCGTCATTAAATCATCAGATTTAGCAATAGTTTGGGAACTATATGGATATTTTTATAATTCAAAAGTCATGCTACTAAAGTTTAAAGATCTATTTATGGTGATTATATATTAAGAGAATTTATTTGTGATTTGTGCTACCTAATTTTATTTGTAAAAGCTAGTTAGCACCCTACATTGGACTTAGTCCTGTATCACAATATCTGGTGCATGCAATGTCGGATGATGTAATTGTACTTCTATGTAGGGCTGGGCAAAAAAACCGATCGAACCGTGAACCGAACCGAACCGAACCGAAATTTCGGTACTTTTTTGAAATGGTTCGGTTCGCGGTTCGGTTCATTAAAGAGCAAACGGTTCGCGGTTCGGTTCGGGACCATGAACCGAACCGTATGGTTCGAACCGAACCGAACCGTTTTATATATTAAAAAATTAAACATATTATTTTTACTCTTAATTGTTTTATTAATGGTATATATCTATATCACAAATTTTAAAACAATTAATTTTTTTAAATAAATTAATTGTTTTAAAATTTTTTATTTAGATATGTGTTAGTCATTAGAATAAAATTAGATTTTTCATAATATGTTTCAATTGTTATGTTATCTATAAGTAAGATAGATTTTAGAATTTAAAGTCTAGTATTCTAACTTAAAAAAATTAATTGTTGTAAAATTTTTTTACTTAGATATGTGTTATTCATTAGAATAAAATTAGATTTTTTATAATATGTTTTAATTGTTATGTTATCTATAAGTAAGGTAGATTTTAGAATTTAACCTCTAGTATTCTAACCTCTGCATATTTCTTTTCCATTTGTCTTCCTAATTAATCTAGTTCTATTATTTAGTTACTTATTGATTTATTATAATTGGTAATATCTTAGTTAGAAGCATACAACGAATTACATTTTATGTCTTTATTGAGATAAAGTCTAGTATATCATTATAGTTCAAGACAATTCAAAAAAATGAGACTAGTTATAGTTATAATTTTATAAATGGATGAAATCTTTTCTTTCCTATAAGTTTTACATGTTATTTGATATATGATTAATTTTAAATATTATTGTTTATATTTGCATTACTGATGAGAAATATGTAATTGAACTTTTCGATAAAATATATTTTTATTTTATGAAAAAAACTTCGAACCGCAAACCGAACCTACCGGACCGTTTTTTTCGGTTCGAAAAATTACGAACCGAACCGTATAGTTAGGTTCGAATTTAAAAGAAAACCGAACCGTAAATTATGATGCGGTTCGGTTCGAGATGCAAACCGAACCGAACCGTACCGTGCACACCCCTACTTCTATGTCGCACGTGCATGGTGGCCAAGGTTGGTCTGATAGTGAAGACTTTTTAAAGTCTTAGATAATTTTACTAGACAAAGTGGCCCCAAAACCCAGCCCAAAGCCCACTCCATAAATTGAACCAAAATGGACGCTCTAATTGTGTCAGAGCATAGCTAAATCAAACTTCACAAATTTTCCTTACCCATTTAACATAAACTCCAAGCCACAAATTGTTTTTTTCCCTCGGCCAACCAAGCCACAAATTATTAAGTGGTTCGTTTGGTACGGATCCGTGAAGCCATTCATTTGAAACTAACAACATTATATCATCAGGACTAATCTTGGACAAGATCTTTAATTTGGGCCTCAAACTTGCAAACTACTGCCCTGGCCCACTAATAATATGAGAGACGTGTCTCTCTTTGCAGCTTCAATCATTGATGGGTCATACCTTATATTGTACTAGCAAATCATGGCCTCTAATTTGGTATGTTTTTAAAGGCCCATTAGCCCACAGTAAGATGTGTGGATATATTTTGTTTGTACGGCCCAACAAGACTTTGAACAGATGAAGGTTTGAATTATACCATCCAATCATTTTAATCATGAAAATTGTCTGCGAGATTGAGTGATTGGAAAGAGGAGGAGGCGGAGGGCCATTATTGAATGGCTCACATTGGCTTTGTCTTTACAGTTTTCCTTGGCAGTTGTTAGAGAGTTTGTGGATGGTCATTTTCATCCTATTATTCGATAATCGGAAAAAATATGCATTTAAAGGAAAACCATTTTCACGAATTTTATTTTATTTTGTTTTTTTCTTTGTAAGGAAACTTTTAGTTTCACGACAAAACATTCAGTTAATAATATTAAAATAAATATAATTGTTAATATATTAAATATTTCAAAGATACAGTACAATTAATATGAATTCAATCATTAAGTAACTCGTAAGATCGGATACATATAATATTCCTTTATCATAACTAGATAAAAAAAGGGACATACCAATCTCAAATAGTTGTCGGCGATAAATTATTGTCCTTTTATCTCCAAGTTAACATCATGAAAATTATTTCCTTTTTTAAAGAAAAGAATATCATTTCTCTTCTTAACTATTGATATTTTCCATCGGAGACCGACTGGTATTTTTATCTTCCATCACTATTTAGTCAAACAAAAGATAAATCTATATAACCTCTTTAGAGCACTGTATCAATATTTGATACTTGCAAGATTTTGATTATGGTAAATAACGCAAGAAAAAAAAAATCAAGATACTTTTACCGAGACATAGAAAGCCTAGCGTTGTATTTTCTTTTTGGCCAAACCTAACATTGTGTTGATTTCACCAAAAATATGTTCCAAACTTGGTTTTCAGGTTCTTTTATAATTTATTTTTTTAAAGATATCAAATCACACTGTTGCAAGCAAGACTAATTCCAATTATTGGTAGGTAGTGATAAAATGATATATAGAAGCCGATTATAATGGCTCCACTTATTGTAGATTTGATGGGGTAATAGAAATAAACAAGTATGGAAATCAATCTTCTGACCTTTTACTAACATTTCTAGAATATTTGCAAATTTGAGGCTGGTGATTGAAAGCCAATCAATTATTGACCTAACAATAGGAGGGATAAAATATGACATGGACTGATTGGTTGGATTAGTAATATTTGATAGTAGACAAGTGATTAGAGTTGTAGGAAGTGGGCTTGAAATGGAGTCTGTTAAGATTGCCCAACCAGTATTAAACCATTTTTACCAAAATCGTGGACTCTGCCCGTCTCCAAGCAGATGCAGTTTGTAGAAGCATTATGAATAAGCATGAGAATGATTCCTCAATCTCATTTTCTCACTAGAAACATAATCCCACGTGGTTATTCATTACACATATAAAAAATATTAGAAAAACCCGTATGTTGGAAAATGCAAGAAAGAGGAAGGTCAAGCAAGAGACAAAGGTGAACACATTCAGGAGAGACCATTCGGGGGACTATAATTCAATAACAAATCCAAAAACCTAGTGTTTTAAAGTTCCTCTTTTGATAAGAAGGCTATAGTTGGTCAAAGCATTAGATGTTGGAAATGTAAAGGAGTCACCTGCCCGCACAATGCTGTCAATTGAAAATAAGTTTACTTTTGTAAAAACTCATTACATCATATCAATGACTATCCCAATAGAGCATTCGCCACCTGTTTCATTTGCAACTAAATTGGCATTTCTCCACAAATTGCCTTAAGAGGTCAACGATCATAACTAAGCCATTGGCTATCAAAGGAGGCACCTTGGTCAATGAGAAGAATGGTGGATAGGTGACTGTCTCAAAAGCCAAGTGTATAACCTTGAGGGTATTTGAATTATGAAGATGATGACTAGGCACATGATCTAGTAATGATGGATGCTGAGGTTACCTATTCTTTTCACTCGTAGCAATATGCAACTTGATCTTACTCTCCGTTTTTATTCAAGTTTTATAGAAATATGATCTTAATAAGAATTTCATACACTTAAAATACTCTTACATAATACTATATTAAATTGCGATGTATCAATGATATTACAACTCATTTAATTTAGTTTAGTGAATATTTTAGTAGCTGATCACTCAACCTATACCTTATTCGCACGAGAGTGACTCATTCCTTTATTACTCCCGAATTGCTAAGTAAACCAGATGACCATAGTTATTTCTTTAGTGAGTTTTGGTGTGAAGATTCCCAATTGAGATTCAAGGGCATTCACTGAACAAATCTAATAGTTTGGAAATGAGTAAATATAAGGATATTGAGTATGAATTGGATGACAATGTGAAAGTTTTGGTCGATTGTAGTAGAAAAGAGTAAATGTTTAAAGCTGCTAATAGATCTCAAGTTATTTTTGTTAGGGAATCATGATACAACGACAAAAGGGGTTAAGCTCTATTGGTCTTGAATGACAAGACTCAAAATTGTTTATGTATTGGATGCCTAAAACTATGAGCACTCCTTCTTTATATAGAATAATGTGCATAATATCCTATTCCTGATTATAGCTACAACAATTAATCCCTCAATACAACAGGAATCCAACTAGATATAGTATGTAAATTACAGCTATTATTACAATATCTTAACCCACTGCCACTAACATAATGGTATGTATATTACAACTATTATTACAAATCTTGAGCACTACTATTATACCCCAACCCCCCCAAATTGATGTTAGAGAATCAAGCAGCATCAATTTTAACAAAAACCTTATGTCGAGCACGTTAGTCAAAAATATCACAATCTAACGATCCATAAGATTATGGAAGAGCAATAAAACCATGGTCAAAGCTTCACGAATAAGCGACAATCCACCTCTATGTGCTTGGTAACGCTCATGAAATACAGATTTGCTACAATCTAAATGTCACTCGTATATCAGCATGAGATAGTTGAACCATGTTTGTATAGCCTAATTTAGAGAGTAAACCACGTAACCCAATGATTTCATTATAGACTGAAGATATAGCACGTATTCAGCTTCGTAGAGGATTTGGAAACTCTTTCTTGTTTTTACATTTCCAAGGAATTAATGCATCACCTAAGTACACACACCAACTTATAGTAGAACGACGCGTATCCAGGTAACCAGCCTAATTAGCATCATATAGACATAAGCTGAAGAGGAGATCCATATGAAAAAAGAGCATGGTTAAGAGTACCAAGCAGATAACGAAGAGTTCTATTTACAGCTGCCATATGTAAATGTCGTGTGCAGTTTATAAATTGACTTACTAGATTGATCACAAAGGATATAACGGACAAGTAATGGTCAAGTAAACTAGCTCTCTACTAGTCGCCGATACAATGGTGGATCTAAATGGGATCACCATCATCTTGTCGATATTTGACATTGACTTCCATAGGGGTATCAACAGGAGTAGAATCTTGTAAGCCAGTTAAGTGAAGGAGATCACTAGGATACTTTTGCTGGTTTACAAAGATGCCTTTTGCTGCTTTTGTGAATGTCAAGCTCCAAGAAGTACACAAGGGACCCGAGATCTTTCATATGAAAAGAGGCACGAGGTGAGTCTTTAAGCGCTAATCTCAATTAAGGTAATGCTTGTAATAAAATATCGTCTACATAGACAATAAAAGAACAATACGAAGAGAAGTCTTTCGTAAAATAAAGAAGGATCATATTGACTTTGCACAAATAAAGATGAGAAGTATGTTGTCAAAATTTTCAAACCAAGCACGGGGGGGCTATTTGAGCCCATATAATGAGTGTTTCAATTGACAAACAATACGGGCATCATAAGTAATATCCCGGTAGAGGCTACTTGTAAAATTTTCTTCTTAGATCACCATGAAGGAAAGCAGTTTTTACGTCCATTTGGTGAATGGACCAATCTTAAGAAGTTACTATAGCAAAATTATATGGACAATAATAATTTTTGCAACCGGAGCAAATGTTCCTTCGAAGCCTATCCCATATTCTTGACAATTACCAAGAGCCACTAGTTGAGCCCTGAAAGTGTTTTGAAACCGCTACACTATTTTGTGAGAGCCTTCATATATATATATATATATATGTTTACAGATGGTATAAGAGAATAAATACACATAAATATTGATTACAAAATAAATGAAAATCAGTCATTCAAACTCCTATAAATGATTAGTCAAAGGGTGCATTTAATTGAGGTCAAAGAATGCATTTATGGTACGCCTTAGATTAAGGCAGAGAATCCTCAACACCCCCACACACCCACCCCCCCCCCCCCCCCCTCCCCCCCCCCCCCGCGCGCCGCGCGCAAGCTAAGCATTGGATTTGAGCAGACATGAAGCTTGGAGTGGAAAAATTGAAAAAGAGGTCGAGTATACTTTTGGTGAAGATATCGACAATCTGTAAGTGAGAGGCACATACTGAGTGCAAAGTTTACCATCAATAAACAAGTTCATGAAGAAAATGGTAGTCTAACTCGACATGCTTGGCTTGCTTGTGAAGATGAGGTTAGACCTTATAAAAATTGCACTTTTGTTGTCACAGAGAAGAACAGGCTGTTGTGAAAGAGAAATTCTAAGGTCACGAAGAAGATGCGTGAGCCAAAGAAGTTTAGCGGCAGTGAGATCGAGGGCACAATACTCAGACTCATAGCTTGAACGAGAAACAGTAGGTTGCTTCTTGGCACTCCAAGAAACCAAGTTGTTGCCAAGGAAAATAGAATAACCGAAGTAGAGTGACGAGTGTCAGAACATCCTACCCAGTCACATCAGAGTAAGCAACTAAAGCACTAGGAGCAGCAGATGGGCTAAAAGTGAGGCCAAAATGCAGTGTGCCCTTAACATAGCGAAGAATGCGTTTCACAGTAAGAAAATGGTCTTCGATTGGAGAGTGCAGAAATTGACTGACAGAGTTTATGGCATAAGCAATACCGGGATGCGTGATAGTTAAATACTGGAGAGCACCAACTAAGAGCGGTAAAAAGTGAGATCCGAAAACAGAGGACCGTCAAAAGACAGGTGCTGAGAGACAACTATGGGGGTGTGAATAGGCTTGCTGTCAGGTAACTAAGCTCGTGTGAGAATATCCCGTGCATATTTGAGTTGACTGATAAATAGACCATCAGTGGTGATGTAGCTTTTAGACCAAGAACGAACTAAGAAACCCAAATCCTTAGTAGCAAACTTAGAATGAAGCTTACGAATAAATCTATCAAGAAGAAGAGTTATTGCCTGTAATATGATCATCAACATAAAGGAGCAAATAAATAATGTCAGACTGCTTGTGAAAGACAAAAAGTGATGTGTCGGCACGATTGGAATAAAAACCAAGTTGAATAAGAAAAGAGCTAGTCGTTGAAACCAGGCACGAGGAGCTTGTTTGAGACAATAAAGAGATTTCTTCAACTGACAAACATGATTGGGAAAGCGAGGGTCAATATACCCGGGAGGCTGTTCCATAAATATAGGTTCAGTAAGATGACCATTAAGAAATGCATTCTTCACATCAAGTTGGCAGAGAGGCCATTTTTTTGTCACAGCAAGAGAGAGTACAACACGAACAATAGTAGCCTTGATAACCGAGCTAAAAGTATCAGTGTAGTCGAGACCAGGTACCTGTGTATAGCCTTTGGCAACAAGGCGGGCTTTGAGGTGCTCAATGGATCCATCAGGCAAGTATTTAGTTTGAACACCCATTTAGAGCCCACAACGTTGGTGTTGGCAGGTCGAGGTACCAAAATCCAAGTACGATTATTTGCAGGGCTTGAACTTCTTCATCCATAGCAATGAGCCAAGCGGGATTCTTAGCAGTAGATTTGAATCCTTTGGGCTCAATAGATGCAAGGAGGGCAGAGAGAAGACTAGAGGAGCTCAAGAGAGCAAGATTTGCCGCGTGGCGAGGTTTGAAAATACCAGCTTTGGCTCGTGTAATCATGGGATGAGAGGCCATCGAAGTAGCCGTAGTAGGAGCAGGAATAGGCAGCTCAGTGGGGAGCTCAAGAGAAGCGGAGCTAGGATCTGAGGGTGGCAAAGATTGACCTGCAAGAGAATTATTGGCGTGTAAAGACTCATCCACTGGATCAGTACAAAGACCACACGAGTTAGATCCGGATTGTGCAATGTGCTGGGGATAGGGCGTAGATAAAGATGAAAGCGTGTTTGTAGGGAGAAGACTTGGTTCTAGAAAATTTGAAAGTGAAGGGACGATATGGATTGAGCCTGGGAGGTATTGAGGAAGGGAAAGTGAGTCTCATCAAATTGAGCATGTCGGGTGAAATAGATCCTAGAGGTGGTGGGGTCAAGACAACGGAACCTTTTATAAGAAGGGCTGTAACCCATAAAAATGCAAGGAATACTACGGAGGAAAATTTGTTAGACATATAATCACGTAAAAAAGGATAAACACGACAACCAAATGGATGAAAATTTTTATAATTCGAAGAAGAACCATATAGAAGCTCAAAGGGAGACTTTCCTCCAAGAAGTGGTGTTGGCAAACGGTTGATGATGTAGGCCGCAATGCTAAAGGCGTCAACCCAAAAGCGAGGGGGAGTGTGAGAGTGGAAAAGCATGGCCAAACCGGTTTCAGTCACATGACTGTGTTTTCTTTCTGCGCGACCGTTTTGGGCGGGAGTATATGGACAGGAAAGTTGATGATGAATGCCAAAAGTATGAAGATGAGTTTTAAAGCAATTGCTAGTAAATTCTGTACCACCGTCACTTTGAAATATTTTTACACGAGCAGAATGTTGACTTTCCACAAAGTTTTGAAGTTGATAAAAATGTCATAAAAGTTAGATTTTGAATTTTTAATGGATAAAGCCAAGTGAAACAAGAATAATCATCAATAAATAAAACATAGTAAAAACCCAAATTTGATTTTACGGGTGAAGGACCTCATAGATCACAATGAATAAGATCTAAAACATTAGACGATCGACGTTCATTACGGGAATAAGGCAAACGATGATTTTTGCAAGTTGGCATTATCACATAATTAGGAGATGGTAATAAAGAAGTAATGAAGCTGTCCTTTTTTTATTTACAAAGGAAATAACAATGGTTTACATGTCAAAGGCGAGCATGCCAAAATTCATAGAAGCATGAAGAGATTTATTTTTAAGGACAGAAATAAAAGCGAAATGTCCACGCTCTAGCACATATAAGCCTCCATCTCGTTTACCGGTTACCACCACCCATCCCGTTTGACGATTCTGAATAGTGAAAAAATCATTAGTAAAAGTAACGGATAACGGAAAATCATGTGTTAATGTACTAATGGACAAAAGATTTTTGTGAGATGAGGGACAACTAAAACATCTAACAGATGAAGATTTGGGGAAGGAGAAATTTGACCAGTGTGGGTAATGGATAGAGACGCACCATTTTCGACAATCACACAATCCTTACCCTATAGTTAGTGGATTGGTTTAAAGTGGAGGACGCTTGAGTCATATGGGTCGAAGCTCCTGTGTCCAAGAACTAGTCAGAAGAGTCGCTTCCAGACACAGAGCATGAAGCTGTGAAGGATTAGGCAAGTTGTGCTGATTGGTTATGTTGATGCCGATCGTAGCATTGCCTGCATCGATTAGCATAGTGGCCTTCCAAGCGGCAGATCTGGTACCGTGGTGGACGGCAACCTTAAGTGGGTTGGGCACGGCCATTTCTACGGGTACGTCTGAAGCGAGAGCGGCCACCCTCGCGTTGAGAAGATCCTCAGTGAGCGGTGAACGCTGCAACTGAAGGTGCCGGAGTCTCAAGAGAGTTTTGAAAGAGTTCAAAACTCTCAACCTTGGATACAAGATCTGGGAAGCAAGGAAGAGGCATTTGTGCCATCTGGACAGTAGAGAAATTGGAGAAATCGGGTCCGAGACCATGAAGAAACCAGTGAACTTTGTCAGTTTCATCAACAGGGCAACCAATGGCATGAAGTTGATCACAAACGGTCTTGAAGGCACGGGCATAGGCAGTGACTGGACGAGGGCCGCACTTCATCAATTGGAGGTCATCTTTGAGGCATATTTCTCGGGCTTTAAAGTGGTGGCTGAAGGTATTTCGAGAGCTGTGCAAACCTCGCGGATGTAAAGAGGCCGACGGTTTCAACCATGGCTTCCTCTGTGAGAGAGGAGAGAGAAGGCTTAGGAGACGTTGATCATGGCTTTCCATGCCAAGTGTTTGGCATTGATGTTGAAGTGGCAGGAGGATCAAATGGAGGTGGCGGCTCAAGGTACCATCCACATGACCTAGTAAACCTTGGCTCTCAAGAAGAGGAAGAAGTTGGCTCTTCCATAAAGGTAGTTAGAGGAGGAGAGTTTGATTGTGACCATGTGAATCATGGTTGAAGGAAGAGGTGGAGAAGAATTTGAGGCCATTTGGGGATCGAGGGATGTTAATCCTAATTATGCTCTGATACCATGAAAGTGTTTTGAAACCACCACACTATTTTATGGTAAGAGCCTTTCATATATATATATATATATATATTTTTTACAGTTGGTATAAGAGAAAAATACACATAAATATTGATTACAAAATAAATGAAAGAATCACCATTCAAACCCTATAAATGATTGGTCAAAGAGTGCATCTAATTGAGGGTCAAAGAATGCATTTATGGTACGCCTTAGATTAAGGCAGAGAATCCTCAACAAGCCTTATACCGATCCAAGTACCCATTAGATTTAAGATTGATAGAGAACACTCATTTATAACCAATGGGAGTGATGGAGGGTGGACATAATAAAATATCCCAAGTATTATTTTGCTGTAAGGCATCAAGTTCTTCCTGCATAGCTTGCTTCCAACAATCATGCTTTATAGCTTGTAAGTAAGATGTAGGTATGGTCACAGAAGATAATGTTGCAATTAAAGATGTATAAGCACCAAACTCTCTAGAGAGTAGCCATATCTGTTTGGAGGATGTGATATAGCTGTCGACCATCGAAGTGGTGGAGGTGCTGGTGTCAGGGAAGGTTCTTGAGGTGACTCATTAGTACCATCCTCTCACTACTATTGTCACTCCTAGAATTTGACTCATCTTCAAAAGCAAGAAGAAGAGAATGAGGAAGAACGGTAGAACTGATGGCATGAGAAGGGAAAAAATATTATTTTTCAAAGAATATGACATTATGAGAAATACGATCCCGTTGAGTAGTAGGATCATAACATATATAACCTTTTTGCTATGATGCATAGCCTAGAAAGGCGCATCTTATAGATTAGGCTGAGAGTTTGGTTCATTCATGAGGGGGAAGAAGTACAAAACAAACACATCCAAAAGGAAGTAAATGAATGTATTCAGTTGGTGATGAAGACGAAATTATGGTGATTGTTGGTTAGGGTCGGTGAAGGGAGTTGATTAATTAAGTGTACAGTGGTAAAAAGAGCATCTACAAAAAAATACGATGGAATAGAAGATTCAATAAGTAAGGAACGTAAAAAATCAAGGAGGTGGCGATTTTTTCCTTCAACCACTCCATTCTATTGGGATGTATATGGGCAACCTTTTGTAATATGGTAGTGGTAAAAGATATTGCAATAATAGCTGTAATATACATACCATATATGTTAGTGTAATACTCTGAATGGATAGATTTCCTTGTATGTAATTTGAAATATCATACCAGTTGAAAACATCTAGCCATTATTCTATTTGTAGAATTTCTTCAGATAATCCTCATATCTTTGGTTGTGTAAGGTCGCAAAGTGACAGCAATTGCAGGTTCCACAGTTGTAGTAGCCAACTCTTGCATCTCTGGCTTCCCATTCAAGCTTTTTGGATCAGCGGGCTTAGTGGTAATACCATCAATATGTCTCCATAATTCCTTCCCTTGAACATAAATATGGAATTTAAATTCCCAAGCAAAATAATTCTTACCTGAAAACTTACAACAAGCTACCATATTTTCTCCATGAGATTCTTAAGAAAATATCCCAAAAGAAGTATATGTTACAAGTTTTGATCCAAGAAGTGATAAGCTCTTTCTAAGAATTAACCAAAACGAAGAATCACACTAATTCACAAAAGATTTAAAGGGGCTTTGATACCATGATAAGACACAAAATTGTTTATGTGTTTGGAAACACAAAACTATGAGCTTTCCTCTCTTTATATAGACTAATATATCCTATTTTGTGATTATAGCTACAACAATTAATATCCCTCAATACAACAAGAAATTCTAAGCTAAATATAGTATGTAAATTACGACTATTATTACAATATCTTTGACCACTACCACTAACATATATGGTATATATATTACAACTATTATTACAATATCTTTGACCATATTACAATAAATTTGACCACTACCATTGATATTGAAAGCTAAGTAACCAAAGGGGAGGAGGGGGAGGGGGGAAGTGAGGGTTAAATTGATTGGTTAAAAATGTTTTTTTACTAAATTTGATTCTAGACTTGTTTTTTAATTAGGTTATGAAATAGTGTCTAAAAGTCTAGTTAAAAAGAGTATGCAAAAAATCCTATTGATTTCTTAACTTATAATATAGTTGAGTTTATCCTCTCAATATTCCTTTCTAAGCAAGTTATCAATATGAAAATATTTAATTAACTATTTTAGATTCAATATTAGAGTAAATTGCAAAAATATTATAGAAAGTAAATAGAAAGAAAAAGAAGAGAGTGCTCGTTGATGTACAGTGGTTTTGCCTTATGCATTAATCCACTCTTCCAACTTTAAGTGAGGGTTCTGATTGTCTCTACTAGTTTGTTGCACTGTATTCAATCAAAACTGATCAAGAAGAACAAAGAGTCTTGTGTCCTCCATAACTGTAATAACCCGCACTTTGTTAGCTTCTACCTAAGCTAACTCAAGGTCCTATAAGTATCCTTTGTCACTTCTATACTACCACAGTAGATACAAGTAAATATAGCTTGAACTAGAGAAAAAACAACAATAAAATTCCTCACATTTAGTACAAAAAAAATGTAAAAAAATTCTTTAAATTTTTTGAAAATGCTTTTGACAGCTTTGTTTCTCTATTGTTTGAGAAAGGATGCATTTCGAATAAATTCTATAAAGAATGTTATGAATTTCAGTAATCTTTACAGTACTTTTTCTTAATAATTCTTTTGTGTATTTCTTTAGAGCTTGTGCCTTCAATTTATATAGTAAAGTCCAACGTTCTTCTTTAGTATCTGACGTAGGAAAATGCTAGCTGTTTTGTTTATCTTTCCACTATGAATTTCTTGTAAGGATAAATTTGAATTGATTCCTCATAAGAAGTAAAAAGCTATTGAAAAGTTTTTTTTTTTTATAGAAGATTTCTAATTGTGCTTTGAACATCTTTAGCTTGATACTTGTCAAATAAAGTAGGACAAAGAAACATTCGAATTTGATGACTCCCCAAATGTTCAAGATTACTCTCATTCTTTGTGAGATTCTTTGAGTTAGCAGTAATCTTCGTTCCTTTTCTTCATTCAAACATTGTGTTCTTACTTGAAATTCTCTTATCCAAATATTTCCTCAACTTGTAGAAAAATATTTCAACTTAAATCATACTTTAGACATAAGATTTATTGACTTTGACTTCTATCAATCTTCATAATAATTTCATAAAAATTATTCGAAGCCCTATTGGATTTATGTCCTAATTGTTAATGGAATAATTGAATATAATACTAAAGTATATTTAATTCGTGGAGTTAGGTCTTCAATGGAGTTTATTGCTCTGAAAATGCAAACTTTATATTATGATTTTTTATGCAAAAGATATATGTTCCTTTAAAACATCACAAACTCAACACATAGTTAAAGTTAACCAAGTATAAATTCAATCTCTAACATTGATCATTCATGTTAAATATTTTGTGTTTTCGTTATCACTAAAACAATATAAATTCCTTAAAGAGATTCTATCTAACAAGCTCATTTGAACTTCTGTCAAGTAATGAGCATCATCACTAGAATTTGAGGTGTTTTTATGTAGCTAAAGGTGAGAAAGAAGAGGTGAATCTTGCAGATATTCCTATAGTGAATGAATTCCTTAATGTCTTTCCAATAGAGTTACCAAGGTTGCTAATAAAGAACAAAATTTATTTTGTGATAGCTTTGATGTCTATCACATAATCGTTCTCAAAAGCCCAGTATAGAAGGGCTTCGGTGGAGCTCTGAGAGATAAGAAACATATACAAGAGCTATTGAACTAAAGCTTCATTAGACCATGCATCTTCCTCGGGGACCTTTGGTGTTGTTTGTGAAGAAGGATGGCTTATTGAGGCTTTTTATTGATTATTACGATTTTAATAAAGCGATAATCAAGAACAAGTATCCACTACCCTATGTTGATGATTTGTTTGATTAGCTATAAGGGGTTAAAGTGTTTTCCCACATTGATTTGAGATCAGGATATTATCAATTTAGAATCAAGTTGGACAACGTATTGGTGACAGCTGCTAGGACTCATTATGAACATTATAAGTTCTTGGTAATACCATTTGGAATGACAAATGCACTTGCAGCCTTCTTAGATTTGTTGAATTGGTCAAAATATGCGGAATTTCTTACTTTTTGTGGAGGATTAGATCCAATAACTGGGGCTCTATGGCTGACTGATATTGCTCATCATCATTATGGATTAGGTGTACTAGCCTTTGTTAGATAAATGTATTATAATCTTCATTAATGACATATTACTATACTTAACGACACCTGAGCAAAATGCAAAGCATCTGGGGATGGCATTACAGATTTTGAAGGAGTATAAGTTATATGTTAAACTATCAATGTGTGACTACTGGTTGAATGAGATCACTTTTCTTCGGACATGTGGTTTTAGATAAGGGTATATATGTGGACCTTGAGAAGATGAAGGCCATGGAAATAGCCTAAGACAATTACTGAGGTGAGAAGCGTTTAAGGACTAACAGGTTGTTGCATAAAATTTGTGAAGGATTGCTTGAAGATTGCCTAACCACTGTTTGATTGACATAGAAGAGTGAGAAGTTTGAATGGAATAAAAGGTAGGAGCAAAGTTTTTGGGATTTGAAGCAATGGCTAGTATTTACAACATTATTGACCTTATTGGACATTGACTAGCCATTCACAGTTTATAGTGACGCATCAAAGAATGGATTAGGTTGTGTAGTCATGCAGAATGGAAAGGTAATTTTTTATGCTTCAAGATAGTTTGGGCCACACGAGAAAAAAAAAAACCGTACATATGTTAGAGCTTATACTAGCCCTACTTACTTTAAAATTGTGGAGGCGTTACTTATATGGTTAATGATATGAGATTTATACAGATCACAAGAGCCTCGATTAAATGTTACATAGAAGAATTGAATATGAAGTAGAAGAGATGGCTCGAGTTAATCAAGAATTATGTTTGGGAATAAATTAAGGCATTAGGAAAGTGAATATAATAGATGCATTGAGCCACAATAATCATGCAAAGGCTATGGCCTTGCTCACTGATTAAAAGGAATTGAATCGAGAATTTGAGCAACTAAATATTGAGTTCACATGGCACAAGACTTATTTTGAGATGACCAATTTAGTGGTAGACACTATTATAAAGATGATCAATGAAGCTTAACAGCGTGATCCAACCTTATAGTTAGTAAAACAAGAGATACCCCACAGAAAATACATTAACTTTAAAATTGGTGATGATGGGATCATTTAGATGGATGGCAGATCGTGTGTGTTTCATAATAAGGAACTCCAAAAGAAATCATGAGTGAAGCTTACTTTGTAGTTATATTCATGCCTCAATGGGTACCTGGTTGAGTCACGTATTAAGAAACAGACTAATGCCAATGAATTTTGTGAAACATCATTTTGAGCCATCAAGAGATTCACAAGTACATGATGCAACCAACCATTTATGGATTGTGACAAGCAATAGGATCTTTCAATTGCTGTTGATGAGAAATAATGTATATATGCAAGATATAAATTCAGAAGTAAACATTGTACTATACTGTTCATTGTTTACATATTACAAATTGATATTGTCGCGATTTAGATGACATAAAATTTATTCAAGACTCTATCGTTCTTATTGCTGGATCTTAATTCCTACCGAAGAAAAGCTCCTTGATGGGACAAGCCAAGGCCTCAAATGTATCCAGAAAAATCTGTGAGAGTTTGAGCCATACCACGACTTAGTGAGGTAACCAAATCATATCACGTATCACCCAATCAAGCAAGTGGATTAACCAAACGTATGCAATGCAACAATAATACGTATGAAAAAATACAAGCTCAGATAACCAGAATCCGAACAGGATAGAGATTTATGCCCTCTCATTTTAGGTTGAAGGAATCATACCATAAGTGATCTACCACACCCAGGAGAATCTAAGAACCAAGACAGTAAGGTACCATAAAACAATTCAAAATGTTGTCATTTCATAATCTTGGAACTTAGAAACACCATTAAGTAAAATTTATTTCTTGTTGGTACCACAAGCGGCGTTCCTTCGGTTGCCATTTAGTTTTCATGGAACCAATCGGAACAAAGGTACTCCTACTAGAACTAGGAAAATTTCATCTAGAAAACCAGGTGCGTTACCAGAAATCTGAAATGCTATTACGTAGTGGGCAATCACGCTTAAATGCGAAAATACAAGGATGCAATGCATGTTAAATTGTTGCTGAACTAGATATTTGTTAATCTGTTTATTGGTCATCATCAATCAATGATAGACAACCACTTTCATACAATTCACTTGATCATTATCGATCATTGTTCTTATCCTTGAATATAACATACAATTTTATAATTCATTCTAGTGCAAATCAACACACATTAACCCTAATTCCAAAGCAAACAACATTTTCCATTCTTTTTTTACCATATAATCAAGTATAGCTATTGTTATAAGCACAAACAACATGATAGATCAGAGTTACTCACTTGTCAATTTCCTTAATCGTCGTAGTAATCAATAGGAAAGTCTAAAGATGATTCTGAAGACCCTAGTGACATAGTAAGAACAGTTGTTGTCATTGTTTGTCATAGATTGAATATTAATCATAGTAGTATTATAACATGAATTTCGTAGTTTTACCATTTTTGCTGTCATTTTGTTCGTTTCTTGTCTGTTTTTAGTGTATGAGTAGTCATTTTGAAGCTCTCAAAGTCTACTATTTATATCTTATATTATTTTGAGGTTTTAAACAAGTTACATCAGATAATTTGTCCTGCATAGATTTGGATTCTCAAAGATACAGCGAATTCTTGTTTTTATGATAACTTTCTCATCAATTCGGATTTCTACAAATGAATAGGTGTTGGAAAGCTCGTTTCATCTACTTTTTGAATTCCTAATCCTATATCTCATAAGATGCACGTGTTTTACCATTTTTCCCAAAGAATTCAGATTGTTTCTTAGAGCAAGTTTCCTTGTATTACTCTAATTGCTTCATTCTTTCGCTTATGTAGTTGCCCTTCCACATATTGCTTAACTTTCACAGTAGTTTCCTTGTCTAGAAGCTAAGCCTATTTCTTGTTTAAGGGTTTAACACCAATTCCTCCTAAACTCACATGAAAGTTTTATTTGGGATTACTCATATAGGCTAGGCGCATGCTTTTAAGTTTAGGTTTTTAAGCAACTTGTATCACATGAAATCACTTATGAGAAAAGGAAACTTCATCTTCCTTCATGCAACTATCCATCATCATTCATGTTCTACAAGATCAGTTTAGCATAATAGATAATATGCAAATACCATACATGCTATGGCTTGATTTTGAGATGTTTGTTATACATATACAAATATAACTCTCACTTAGTCTCATTCTCAAACTTGATAAGACTTAGGGTCGATTTCATGCATAGAGTAGCTTGTTGAGTGTTCATTTTAACAAGTTATAGGCTATATTTCTTTATCAAAATAAGCATGGCCATGTGACTTGTTGATGCACTTATAGAGGAACTGTGTGTAGATCATACCTATGCACATATAACACGTATTACATGATAGATATCAACTTAAGTTCAAGAGGGACTTAGGGTTTTACCTCACTCCTTAGATTGCCGAGACCCTAACAAAGGATATAAGTTGTGTTAGTTAATGATTTTGATCTCAAAGTTTGAATTAAACCAAGTCTTACCCTTTCTTGAAAAGCTCATGCACGTGATGGTCTTAAGGTAGGTTTGTACTCCTTTTGCTCCTAGCTTGTTATGTGTGTGTGGGGTGTTGTTGCCTTGTGTGCATAGGGTGTTGTTGCTTTGTCGATGTGTACGTGGGCTGTTGTGTGGGGTAGGGTGTGTGGAAGCTTGTTTATGATGCTAGAGTCTTTTTGTTTTGTCTTGCTTTCTCTTGGTTTCTTGTGAGGCTTATGCGTAAGGTTTGGGAGAGAGATTAGGACCACATTGACTTGTCTTGTTTTTATAGAGCATATAAGGATCATGAAGTGGTTGATGGGGCCTTGGAATTATGGGCGGTTGATGCAAGTGGCTAAGGGCATACTTGTGCTATTGTTTAGGAGTCTTAACCACACATGGGGTATTTGTTCCTATGATTCTTACTTGTTGTTGCCACACCTGTTCAATTCAGTTTAAAGGTAGTCTTGTCCTTAAAGTTTGAAGGGTGAGCTACATAAGCTAGAGCTCATTATGAATTGCGGCCACATAATTGCTTTAAGGATTCCATTTACTATATTTAGACATGGCTTCCATGAAGATAGGGGACAAGCTTGATAAGTCATAATCTGAACACTTTATGTTAAGTAGCTTAGTTATGATGTAGGTGATAAGGTGATGTGATATCTTTGTGATCAATTCATCCTTCTTGATGCCTATGGTCATGGATTTGTGTGATGGAAGGATTGTTTATTGTTTTTCTAGTGTGAACTCACGCATCACCATGGTGAGCTACACGTCCAAGGGTAGGCTATAGCCTATGATTGTATCCTTTTAGATTTGCTAAAGGATGATGCATTGGAAGCTTCAAGCGTCTCACGATTTAGCTAGTTTCCTTAAGCTTTTCTTGAGATGACATGTGGTTGTCTAGGGTGTTGACAAATGGTGGCTTCTTAGCTTGACATTTGGCACTCTCCAAGCTTGACAAGTGGTGCTCCAAGGTTCATCCATGTGGCGCTCAAGTGTTGCACCAAGTGTCACTCTAGGATTGCTCCATGTGTCACCATATAAGCGTTCCATGTGGCATCTCATCGTCTAGACATGTGGCTCCTACTAACTCATAGCTTATTTCTAACTTGTAAAACTTCTCTAAATTAGATCAATTGAGGTGCTTAAGAGGAGCTTAAGTTGTTTAATTTGTGAGTTATTATGATCTTTAATTGAATCCGCTCCAATTCATGCCTCATAGGTTAGAGTTTTCATGTGGTCTTAGGGTATTCACCTACAAAAGATCTCTTAAAGTGATGTTACATTACAATAAGGAAACTATCATACATAAAATCTTGTTTTTGGTATCTTTAGAAGACAAAAAGAAGCTCATTGAGCATTCATTCACATCAACATGTTACTTGAATTAATAACATAAATTTGTGAGGTTTACAGCTAATTTGTGGGGTTTACATTATATACTACACCCTAGGGGCACTAAAATGTATCAAGACTTGAAAAGTCACTACTAGTGGAGTGGAAGTAAATGTGATATCACTGATTTTGTGCTAAAATGTGAATTTTACTAGCAAGTGAAGACAAAACACTAGTGACTAGGAGGATTACTGGAATCTTTGCCCATTCTCGAGTGGAAGTGAGATTAGATCACCATGGGTTTTGTATGTGGTCTACCTAAGACAACAAGTAGGTATAATGTTATAATTGTGATGGTGGACCGATTAACTATGGACTTCCTTCGCACTAATATGACATAATTGATGGACAAATTGACAAAAATCTACATTACAAAAATTTTATGATTACATGGGGTTCAGTAGGTATTGTATCAGACAAAGATTCTAGGTTCATGTGCAAATTCTAGACGAGTTTACAAAAGAGCATGAGTATTAAATCATAATTCAATATTACCAATCATCCCTAAACCGATAGGAAGTTTGAAAGAACCATATAGATATAGACATTTGAAGATAAGTTAAAGGCATGTGTGATGGAATTTAAGAAAAGTTGGGATGTACACTTGCCTTTATTGAGATCTCATACAATAATAGCCACCATTCTACTATTTAGATGCCTCCATATGAAGCATTATATGGAAGGAGATGTCGATCTCCACTATTTTGGGATGGCATAATGAAGCTTGCTTTGGGACCACACTTAGTCCAAGATGTAGTTGAAAACATGAGTGATCAAGTAGAGCATGAAAGAAACATAAAATAGGCAAAAGGGTTGGGCCCACTTGAAATGAAGGATTTTGGAGTTTAAAGTGGTTGATTATGTGTACTTAAAGATAAATCCCATAGAAAACAAACATTGAGTTCGAGCAAAAGGGAAACTAATATTACAATATATCAAACCTTTCAAAATAATGGAAAGAGTTGGTGATTAGCTTCTGTGCCACCAAATTTATTTAGTATACATAATGTGTTTCATGTTATAGTATTGAGAAAGCATACCTCAAATCTAAATAGGAAAATCGAGTTGGAGCTAGTACATTTAAAAGAGAACTTAACATATGAATAACATTCGACTCAAATATTGGATCACGAGGTTCAAGAGTTGAGGAGTAAAGATATCAAATGTGAAGGTTCTCTGAAAGAACTATGCTTGAGAAGAAGTCACCTACGAAGTTGAGGATGAAGTGAGTCACCGATACCCTCACCTGTTTGCGGACCCAATTTGCTTTTACATTTTGCAAATAAAAATTTTATTAAAAGGATAAGATGCAAACCTTTAAAAATTCTAACTATCGGCTCAATGAATCGAGTTGATTGTAATTTGAATTTCAGGCCCTGAAATTAAATCGATATGTTCGTAACCTTAACTGATAGTGACAAAACCAAAATGATAAAATTTAATCCTAATAGAAACATATGGAAACCTATGGAGAGATTGGAAACTTTAGGGAAAGGTAATCAAACACCTCAAACCCTAAAGATAACTTATTGTAATATTTTCAAACGACTAAAACACAAACTCTTAACTTGATAAGTCAATTATACACCCTAAAACCTAAATGATAATTCGAGAAATAAAATAAGTCAACTCTACAAAATAAACAATAATTTATGATACTACTTAAATGAATATCTAAAACATACGCAATATGGCCAATGGATCATAATCGTGTAAAATAAAATCAATTGCATATAAACTTTACTCGAGCTTCAACCTTATATCGACAAAAAATTTACTCATTTTGATTTCTATTCACCATTCTAAGCTAGAATAACGAGGGTTAAGAGTTATATTTCTTTTGATGATATATGGGCTCATATGTAATATCCCTTTTAGGGCTTATACCTTGATTGATATTTTAGTATGCCTATTAATGTTCCTTTTTGTCATCTTTACTGTTTTTAAATTATTTATTTATCTTCCCATTGTCCCTTCTTTAGATTACAAATTAGGTGCAATTAGGTGTGGTAAGCTTCAGCATGATATTAGAAGCCTTTGAGGGACATGAGAGTTAGTCCAAGGTTTTAATACCATATATGGCGGAACTATCTTATCTAGGTCACTCTCAAACTACGTCAAATTATTTCTCTTTTTTTTTTTTTATATTCTTATCCAAATAAGAAATATTTTAGTAAGTATATGTATATGTAATATATGGCCCATACAATTCTAGTGTAAACTTGGTTAGTAGAATCATAAAAGTTCTACAATTCCTTGCACAAAGAATATTGATAGAGTTGAAGGTGACGGTTTTTTTTTAAATATTTATTCTTTATTTTTCAAGTTTCCATATTTATTAAAAATTGCGAAAAAGGCCACTAGCTAATACTATAAAAAGAAAGCATAGCACAGGCTGGGAACAATGTAAACATCATTCCTTTATGGAATTCATAAAGTGTTAGCTAACCAAATGGTTTAATAATAAAAAGGATGCAGATCATCAGAGAGATAAAAAAAGCAAACATGTCATCCTCCCATGTGCAGTCCTGTATCTGCTACTGTAGCATACCTTAATACTTCAATCAGACAAGTCAGATCCAAGCAGACACCTTCGCTGGCAGTAAGCGAAGGATGCAGGAATCTTGTACTTGCATGGATTCAAGCTGTTTGTGTGTAATAACTCATCAATATTACGTGATGTCCGGAATGTACACATTTGGACTGTTGCTACAATTTTTACACAGATCGGAAACTTTAACATTATACATGTCTTGCGGTTTATCTAAGTAATTTCGCTTTATTAGACTCACTATCTTGTAGATTTTTCCTTTTTTCTTTTTTTAATATACATTGAGAGAATGCCGCTAAAAGGGGAAAAAAACTGAGTGAAATGATGCAGTTGATCATAGCTATTTATCGATGTTTTTTCATTCATTGAACTATGATTTTTTTCATTACAAGAAAACTGAGTTTTAGAGATAAAATCTTATCTTTAAACATAAATTTTGGTCATAGAAACCATCGTGCTTATTTTGTATATAAAAATATAACTTGTTTTACCTGTTTTTTTTCACAAAATTTCTATTTTCAAAGACTAGCTTTCTTGTAGTATTTTTTTTTTCCATTATATATTGGTACACACTTTTAAACCATTGATTAGATTTACCGTGACTTCACATTCGAGTAAGTTAAAAAACATAACAAAATCAACCAGTCCTCTACAACTCAAATTCAAAGAGATTATTTATGACATTTTGATGTCAGGATACAAATTCTCGAAAGTTGCAAGGAGTTAAAATTACTTATAAAAGTTGTAATGGTCAATCTGCAACTGAGTGGTGATTTTGGTATTATTTATAGTTTATAAAAATTTTCATACCATTAGTTAGGCCAAAAAAAAAAAAAAAAATTTCATACTATACAAATATTTTGAAATTTGCGTTTTATTTGTATCAAAACAGTCATTTTGTACCATCTAATGAGTACTATGTATGCATACATTTAATGAGGAAATGTTTTCCTGGAGAGAAGATACATTGCGCGTATACAATGCTTAGATGCGTAAAATTTTTGATTATTTTTTTACGTGGACAGTTTTATAAAAATTATGCATCATTTTATGCTTGTTTAAATCAGAAGAAGTGGTGTGCACCACTCAAAGAATCTTTTTTCATTAATGATCTCCAAGCACATACTTAGGTATTAAATAAAAGAATTTTGTGTAAAGTATATATTATTAAGATTGAGAAGTGCCAAGAATTTTTTTTTTCCCTTTGCTATTGACAAGTATATCCATCAAGAAAACCTTATAAAACTTGATGCTAATTGCAGTTTATTACGCAGCTTCTGCTCAATTATTTCCTCATCATGCACGTACGTCAATCACCCCTTTATTAAAAATACCGGGACTGTCGGGGTGTTAATTGGCAGCAGCTTTTTATTGCAACGTCGATCTATCTCTATGAACATTATCTTGAGCTACTATTTATATAGTTGAAATCTTTATCTTCTTGCACGTTTTCTAGTCTTGTCTTCATTCATGATCTCGCTTTCGCTCGTACAATATCATGTCTTTCTTCCGCAAATCACGTCGAAAAAAAATAAAATATACAAGATAAACAAAAATAATCAAAATAATATTATTGCTTTGCATATATATGAAAGTTCTTTGAGCAAAATTATTTCATTTGTTTTTCAAATTCAGTACTTTAAATTCTACAAATAATATTAGAGTAAGAAGACACAGTTGGTGGTGGGGTAGGGTATAAAGAATTATCTGTATTGTACCATGTAAGATACATGTTATTAAAATTTATACTTAGAATCTATCTTATGAAATTTTGTACCCACTTTATATCCTGTATTCTGTAAAATTTGTAGAGTACAGGGTACTTTGTGGAATTTGTAGTTTTTTCTACGAAATCTCTATATTTTTTCTTTCGTTCATTCACTTTATTTTTATTGTATTAGGTATAGTTTCATGTAAGATATAAAACGCCTCATTTTCATATATTTATTATAAATAACATGTGGAAAGGAATTTTGAAATTAATATGTTAATATCACAAGTTCTCCAACATATAGAATTTGTTTATACATAAAATTTAAAACCTATAACAGATACATGTAAAACTTATTTATATGTTATTAAACAAAACAATAGAACTTATAGAAAATTTCAAAATTAAAACATTTTGTAAATATTTTTGTATTAATTAATTTTAGCATATAAAAAAATATTTATATAGTTTGAGAGTTTAAGTACATATATTTAATCATAGTTCTTCTGAAATAAAATAATAAGCTCTTCCAAATAAAACAGGAATAGTTCTTTGATAATAAAAAATGTCAAAAGGTAGTTTACAAATAATAATCTTGAACAAAAGTAATCACAAAATTAAAAAAATGGAGTATTATTATTATTTATAGCTGATATATTAACATAAATTTATAATATTAAATACAAAAAAAAAATACAAGATATCCTGAAACATGTACCCTTTATATATTGGAGTATGTTCTAGAATAAGTACTAGGTATGAAGATCTCACACTCCTATTTTATCTTGTGAGAGCGGTTTCTACAAAATCTGTACTCGTACCCTACTCTATAACTATTAATACCCACTCACACATGTTAGTGGGTATCTTGTACAATAGGGTACCCGCTCATCCCTAAATAATACCATTAATTAAATCCCTCTCTACATGTGAAAAAAGGAAAAAAAATTAATATTAAATTTAAAAATAACCATGTCACTATAATTATGAGTGTGTTCCCTTAAAGTACAAACACGTACATAAATTTAATAGTTTTATTTATAAGTATTAATTTTGTATCTAAAGTTTGTCAATTTTTGAAATTAATTAGATAAACTTTGCCTATTTTTACAATTAATTACATAAATTGAGTTCATTTATAGTTAATATCTAAATTGATACTTTTAAAATTTAGGTGATTTAATTAAAAAATTGTTAGAGTTAAGGTACTAAATATTGATTTTACCCAATTCCTTAATCTTTGAAAGCGTGCCTTTGTTAACCCATAGCCTTTGAAAATATGTATGTAATTTTTCTAAATAGGAACTATGTTTCTCAAAACTATCACTAAAAGATACATAAATTGTGATGGTTTTGAGCTTAACAATGGTTTTGAAGATTTATATCTTCATAATTTGATAATAATTATGAAGATTTAAAGACAAATTTACAAGTCTTTGGGGATTTATTCCCTTTTGAGGAATGGTTTTTAAAAACAAAGAATTTATAATTATAATATATATTCATAATTTTTCCCTGTCAGATCAAATAATTGGTGCTACTCGACTTGATTTTTTATTTTTGAAACGTGTGCTTTGAAATTATTTCTTATCTATTTTACTAATACAGTCATGAAATAACGTACCAACTTTAAATATATTACGTATTGGCAATAATATTATTTTGATAAATAGTAATAATTAATAGCGGATGGTTTTTAATAAAACATTTATCTATTTAAATTTTACTAGTACTATATATATATATATATATATTACGTTATTAAAAAATACACATGCTATTGTTATAAAGAGAACTTTTCGATTTGAGCCTATGTTTGGATAGGAGTGACACCTCTGATTACTCGAAGACACGTTCACTTTTAATTATCTCTGGACAAGACAAAAGCCCAACCAATCGTCTTTAACTTCACTTACACAGACGAGGTACTTCATAGATATCAAGGAATCAGTACATCAGTTTCCTTCCATGGACGCCTGCAATCTGTGTTTAAATGCCATACCCCACATGTTCCTTCGTCGTCTTTCTACTTCTACTACCCTTTCTCTCTTTTCAATTACCCACACATTGAAAAAGAGTGGGTGAAAAATTTAAAAAAATGAAAGAAGCTAGTCCTGTGTCATGCCTCAAGAATCACGTCAAGCAAACCATCTTAAAATCGGTTTGTGCCCTAAAATGGATAGATATTAAATTTTGCTGGCAACGTAAATTCCTTGTCATAATCAGCTACTGTCTCGTGTATATTTTCTATGTTCGAGACACATCCTACTTTATATATGTCCGATATAGGAAAAGAGATGTTTCATCAATGTTCCTTATTTAGTAGCGTTGAAAAAACAACACTTGTAACTTCGCCGTGTATTCTGGAGGAACCGTCGGCATCATTTCGCCGGCTGTCCATTGTATAGATGGTGGAGTAGCTATTTATATATGACAGCTATAGGCTATCTAAATTATACAGTCGCTAACCAAATATAATAATAGTAGTAATAGTAATAATACATACGTACGTATACCGTTTGATTTGGTATATATTTTGTTGTGTTCATGGAAGTAAATATCCTTCCTGGATAATTTGTTCTCATTAAATTAGCTAGTCCTCGAATGGATCATTTGCGTGGTAGATATATATATATATATATATAGAGAGAGAGAGAGAGAGGGGTTTTAATGAGTAGTATACGTCACATAAAATATACATGGTGAGTAAGTATCAATTATTTTTTGATATATATAGTGATTATTTATAATCGGTGGTTATGTATAGGGCTACAAACGAGCCGAGCTACTCCTGAGCTACTCCAGTTCAGCTCGTTTAAGCTCGACTCAGCTTGAACTTGATTAGTAAATGAGTCGAGGCCTAGTTCAAAGTAAAACTCGTTTATCTAAATTAGTAGAACTTGAGCTTTCATTTAGACCTGCGAACCAGCTTGTGAATAAGCTCGTTTAGGATCGTGAATAGGGTTGCAACTAGACTCGTTAACAGACTCATTGACAAATTTATGAATTTTTTTTGCATGATATATTATTTATAACTATATAATAAAAACAATAAAAACTAATTTCTATTTAATAATTATTATATATATATATATATATTACAGTAACACTTACATAAAATATTTTAGGTGTTAAAAAAAAAAAGAATAGGTTACCTAAATGAGTCGAGCTTGAACTTAAATTTCAATTTCAATAAAAGTTCGTTAGGCTTGATAATAGTCTTGGCTCGGTTCAAACTCATTTCATAAATGAGCTAACCGCAAGCTCAAACTTAAGATAGTTCAATTAAATAAGTTGAACTCGAGCCTCAATTTCAGGCTCATAAAAAGCTTGGCTTGAACTCGAGCTCGAACTAGCTAAATTTTCAACAAGCCGAGCTTGAGTCTTTAAAAGCTCGGCTTGACTCGTTTGTAGCCCTAGTTTACACGGTATTTGTACATGTATTCTGTGTATTATCTATTCAAAAATTATTTTTTGTGAAACTGGGGTTTTGTGTACAACTTATTCATAGTGCACCTGGTTTATGAAATATACATTTTCTGACCATAATAAGCATCATATAAAATAAAAATTTTATTGATTTGTAGAAATATTAAAATACAGTGTGTACAACTATAAGCAGGGATTATACATCGTATTTTTATAAATATATAATTTAAATACAAGGCAAATCTAGGTGTCCTGGAAAGTGATGATGATGCTGTGAATGTATATTTGCTGCTTAAGGTTGGATAATGCGATCTTCAAGATTTAGATATTTGATAGTGAAATCATTAATATCGAATTGTTTCAAATGACTCCACGGTGATTGTAACAATCTTTACCTCAAGTTGAAGTCTTGAAGTCCTTTTGTGAGCATCAGTCTTGAATTTTATGTTATAGACAGTGGAATTCATAAAGAGAATAAACAAGTGATGAAATAGAATTTGACACATGAATTTAGTATAGAAAGTTTTAGACAGTCCCAAATTACTGGAGTGAAAAACCCATATAAGGCTACATCGATCCCCTAGTATAATAGTAAGATATGATATTTGATACAACTCAAGAGCATGGCTTCCTCAAAGTGAGTCCTTAGAATTTCCTTAGTTATCTCATAAAACATGCATTAACTTTAATAGCACATATGAAGAGTTTTTAAGCCTAAACCATTAAACACACAGAGAAGAAATTACATAGACACCTAGATAAGTTAGCAAAAGAAATTACCAAGTAGCTAGACACACCAAGCCCAGTTCACTAAAACTCAGTAGTCAACTATGATCCCCAAAAAATGACTATTGAATCCTTTAATTGACTAGTAATTGCTTAGTTATAAAGATGATTGTATTTTATTAATTATCAAAGAATGTCATACAAGAGATATAAACCCTATATATAATATAATATGAAAAAGAACAAAATTAACCCCCATATAAGTAAATTATAATACAAATAGTACATATACACTAATATGTTCTCTCACTCTCATGGTGCATGAGTTAATGTAAGATTGGAGCAACAGTTGCCAATAAAACCATATGGCGAATAAAATGATAGTCGATATCTATATGCTTGGTGTGATCATGTTGAACAAGATTTGATGATAGATAGATTGCACTTAAATCGTCACAATAAAGAATGATGGAGTGTTGAAGAGGAACACCAAGTTTACTAGTAAGGTAATAGGTTTATGTAGTTTCCCAAAACGTATAAGCAAGGGCTCAGTACTCAACTTCAAGGGAATTGCAGGATACAATTGTCTACTTCTTGTGCTACCAAGAGATAAGATTGTGACCAAGATAGATGGTATAACCAGTTGTTAAGCAATGGGTGCTTTACGATTAGCTCAATCGACCCTAGTAACGATAGTTAAAGAGGTATGTGATATGCAAATAATGGAAAGACATAGTGTTATTATGCCGTGAAGATAGCGAAGAACTTGTTTTGCCACTTGCATGTAGGTAATGATGGGACTTTGCATGTATTTGCTCAACACCCTCAATGCAAAGTTTACATCAAAATGGGTTACTGTTATGCGTTGCAACGCATTGTTAATCTCATGATAGGTAATAGGTTTTTATAGAGATGGTGAACCATGGGCACTAAGGTGGCTCCTAAGGAATAAAAGGGGTGTTGACAGGCTTTGATAGGTGCATGTGATAACAGTTGAGGAGATTAGAGACAAATTGAGATTGACACAAGTGAATACCCTAACTTTGTGAGTAGCACAAATGCTAAGAAAGAAGTGTAGAAGACTAATGTCTCTTATGTCAAATTGACAAGAAAGAATTGAGATGTAGTGATTAAGAAGTGAATTATTGTTGCCAGTAAAGATGACTTTATCCACATAGAGAAGGATGATCAACATGTTTAGACCTTTAGATAAGATGAATATGGACATGTTAGTTTTAATCTATCGAAAGCCTAACTTCAATAGAAAGCTAAGATGGAACCATGCACATCAAGGTTGTTTGAAACCATATAAAGACTTGTTTAGTCAAATACATTGTGAGAATAACAAGGATAAGCGAAGTTGAAGGGCTATTGCATGTAAATTGTCTTAGTGAGACAGCTCTAATGAAAGGAAGTATGAACATCTAATTGATCAGTGTTCTTTTAAGAGATGACAACATGAGATAAGACAAAACGAATGGCAGTAGGTTTGATGACAGGGCTAAAAGTTTTAGTTTACTCAATAACTATGCTTTAAGTTGACTAGGATCCAAACCAATCAATTATGGCTCCTGGACTTGTGAATTCCCTCCACCAACTGCCAATTATTGCTTTTGGCTCTAGCTTCACCGTTTGTCACATCTTTGTCTATCTTTTCGATTTTGAATTTCGTTTAAATTCAAAATACACATAACATAGTTCATGCTCAACTATTTTGCAGTCATGTGGTGTCGCTTCATGAGTCCTTTGTTTTTTATCTTTTCCCAAATGAAAAGATAAGTACACAAGCTACATATAAAAATATTATTACATTAAATAAGTTCATAGATATCCAAATACGACAAAAATTAAGTAACTTGCAAAATTGAAAATATTATGTGATCTTCTACATTTGAAGATTTTGAGATTTAATATAAAATCTTCCATATCGTATTTTTGCTTTAGATGTGATGTTCCATTTTGAGGATTTAGAATTCATTTGAGAGATTAAGTATTATTTTGACACCTTGCTTTTTCTTCTTTACCTAGAGATTATAAAGATATGTAAGTTAATAAATGGAACGGTCAATCATTGAAATTTAATGTTTGATTATACAAATGAGATAAGAGGCTTAATAATCTTCTAGATATCTGCTTAAGCAACTTTGGTAAACATCTTATCCGAAAAAAAGTTAATTATACTAAACATATTGATGAACAAATGCAAAATGTTAATTAAGAAAATAGGAAATCCTAGAAGTTAGAATCTTTCACTCAATTTTGAACAGAAAAAGGAAAAAAAAAATCTTGCCCTGGTTGTTAGATAGACAATAATTTACGATTATCAAACTAATGGGATATACGTAGAGTCTAAGCAAATCTACGTTATATCGTCTAGTAAAATGAAGAACGATAGAATGAATGAGTCCTAGGGTTTTGAAATTCGGGGCGTTCTCATCGGTCACGGTTGGTCTTTCGGAGTATGCTAGTAGACGCATGCAATAGGTTAGGGTACGTGTACCATATACTGCAAAAGTAAGAACTACAGTAAGTCGTAACAGTGCCATGATGTGATGTGTTGATAAATTTTTATTTTGTGTGTGTTTGGGTGTGGCTAAGATAAGCTAATTAAGGTTTTGTCCCTATACAAAATTACTTTATAAAACCGATGCCGTGTGGGGTTGGTGACATGTTTCAAGTCTTGAAGGGACAGGGGTATAGGTATTTGGAGGAGAGAGGAAATTGAAGCTTTTGGCTCTCTGTTAAGAGTAGATATCATATACTACTCAACATGATTATGGGTGTAGTATTTTAATTTTATTGTTTTTAAAAAAATATTATAAAAATAAATATCGATGAAAAATTGATAGTTTTATTTATAAATAAATTAAATAAATAAGATATAAATATAATATAGATAAATTATAAATACAAATATGATACAGATACGATATAAATAAATGATCTGTTTGTTTGTTGATAGATTACAGATACAGATATCCTTTTTAATAAATTATTTATAAAAAATTAGGTATAAATATGAAAAAATTAACGGTTCTCGTTAAAAAATTAAATAAATAAAACATAAATAAAATATAAATATAAATCTAATATATTTACATATATTATTTTAAAAAATATATTTTGATACAAATAAAAAACAAACCATTCAAACAATCCCAAAAATCAGATAATTCACACAGACCCTGTATATATTATCATTTATTTCTTTTAATATTCTAGTGGGGACTCTCGGAGTGTCTGGTTTCTCCGTGGGATATACATTGTAAGCCTATTGTACTCGCAAATATCAAGGGTTGATGTTATATTGAGATATCAATTGCGTAAAATTTTTAAGGATTCATTTATTACATGAATTTTTTGCTTCTGATACAATCAGGCAAGCATGATTCTTGGCCACACCTGGAAATTCGTAGAAAACAAGGATCTCTTCCTTCAAGATAAGGTTAATATCGTGTTTATTCTGAAAATATTATTTTTTAATATCTTTAAATGCGTGTGTTAAATATCTATCCAGTATACTTCTACTTTTGGCGGATTGATACTATAAATATGGAGGGTGGAAAAACTCTATAGAACTCGACATAAGACCTGTTTACATGATAATTATTACAAATATACTCATGACATGAGGAACTGTTAGTGGATGCTTCATATGTAATTGGCATCAAATACCCATGATTATTGTCGGGCGCGATAATCGCACCGTGATTAATTGATCTTAAAGTTGGTTATTATGACCATTTGGTGACACAATGTCGGGAAGAAAATGAAATTTCAAGAAGAATAATGATGGACATTTTTGCAAACTATTAAAGCATTACAGTTCCTTAAATTAGATAGCATAGTTGTCAAATTCGTGAGTTAATTTATACATTTTAAAAGTTTACAAGTTGATAATGAAATCTCGATTCAACTCGCATATAAAATCAATTTTTGAGTAAACCTGTGTAAAATTGCGATTTTACATAGTAGAATCGAGAGGATGGGTAGTAGAATAAGTAGTAGAATTGTAAGGAGAACAAGTCTAAAACTGTAAAGTTGTAATTTTACACTTTTTTTTTCTATTTGAACTTTAAAAACACAATTAATTTAATATATTTAAATTTAGGGTTTTCGGGATTAATTATTGATGTTTATTTTAATTTAACTTAATTTTTTAAATATTTTTTCTTTTATTTCCTTTGTTTTTCTTTTTTGTATTTTTAGAGAGTTATTTTATTTTAGGTTATATATGTGTTATATTTTGAACGACTTGAATTTAAATTAAAAAAAAATATATATATATAGTGCTATATATTTTTTTTTTCATTTTTTAATAATTTTCTATATGTAATTTACTTGTCATAAATGCAATAATTTTTTTTTGCATAAATATATAATGAACATGAAAATGTTCACTACTACATAAAACCAGCTACTCATACATGATAATTTAAATGATTTGCAATACTTCTTAATAATTATAGATTGTGAATCATTATTAAATAAAAATAATTATTTTAATTATCAAAATTGGACTAAATATATTAATCAAAGCATGTGGATTATGATTACTAAAACTTAAATTTTGGTTGTACGTAACTGATTTGATACTAAATCTTTCTTTTCATAATTTATTTAGAGTTTTATTAGTAAAGTAAGTAAATCTATAGTTTTTACAAGCAAATTTATATTAGTTGTAAAATCTTCGATTTTATGTTTTGATTTTAAGACCTCTGACGATTCTAAGTAGAAACTTGAATTTGACAATCATGTTAGATAGCAAGTAAGAATACAACCAGGTCGGGTTTTAGACCAGTCATATGAACCGAACCCAAACCCGAACCCACTATACTATAGGCATACCAAACACGATCCTATAATCATGTAGGGTTTTCCTTCTATATCCAAACCCGCCCTATAGGGTTTACTTTAAAACCCGCCATCCGCTCCGTTACCCGCTTGACTATCAGCCTGATTACCCGCCTAACCATCCGTCAAATTATTAACCCGAACCTGCCTTGCTTATTGTTTCTTTTTTCAATAGATTCAGCAGATTTAAGCCAATAAAATAATAGTATAATAACATAGCAATTTACCTTCTCTTTACCAACCAATTTTTAAATTTAGCCGCTACTATATTTATATTTAGTAAATGTATTTACATTACAATTTTTTTAATTAGGACTAACAAGTCGGATGAGTAGACATAGGCACGGTTCGGGTCGGTTCTGGACCCGAATCGAAAAACTACCGGTTCATGATTCTACATTTCATGGAATCAGAACCGGAACTGCCAGAGCCGGGGCGGTTCACGGTTCTACGGAACCATCAGTTCTGGCGGTTCAGGTTCCAATTCCGTGTGAACTGTGAACCAGGTTTCTTCTTTTTTTTTTTTATTATTAAAGAGACCGACCCCCCGCTACCTTCCTCCTCGCGCCCCCGCCCTACTTCTATACTCAAAAATCAATCAAAGGCCATGAGATCCAGTTTTTTAATCAATTCCTTCTCAAATCTCAGAAACACCAGTCTGGAACTCTATTACTTAATTGATAGTGACATTCGTATTAATTTGCTATGGTAGCATATCCATCCTTTTGGAGTCCTCTTCTGAGTCATTCTAAATTTTTATTTATCATCTCCATGTCCCTCTTAGAGTCTAGTAAGGTATGGGACTTTGACATTCTTGTTTTGTCCGTGTTTGGTTTTTTTTTTTTTTTTTAATTGACGAGTCGGAATTGATGGAACTGTCGGTTTCGCTTGGACGAACTGTAGCGGGTCCTTGGGCCGTTCGAAACCGTCCCCGATGGGGCGGTTCTTGGATAAGGAACTGCCGGGGACGGTTCGGGGTAGTTCGCGGTTCGGAACAACCCTGTGCCGACGTCTACGGGTGAGTATCCATTGGGTTTTAGTAGTATCCAAACCCGATCTTACTATCCTATTGGGTTTTTTACCTATGTCCAAACCCGACTCTATTACCCTGTAGGGTTTTTATCAAGTTGGATGGGTCAGAAACCCGTTAATAGCCGACCCGATTCCATCCCTAACAGCAAGCCCCTCCACTAGGGGTTTAACATGTACATTCATTCTCCTGTATATAGAAAAGCATATAATAAAAAGGTTACTTAAGTAATCATTATTTCGAGTAGTATTGTTTCTTCCTTGATTGTAACTTCTCTAGAAGTATACTTTTCCGCTTCTTTAGGCATTTTTTCCCACTAAGAAGCATAATGGAAAAAAGAAGGGGAAAAAAGGCCTAAGAAATGATAGCCTAGAACTTCTAAGTTTACCCTCCAACCATGGATTCTGCCATACCATATGAAGCTTGATTTTGGGAAGTCAACCTTGGCTTAAAATATATATATACACACACACACAAAGGTATCTACATTCGAAAACTTCTTCAGAAGGTCTATAAGATACCAGTACCTTAAGAAACTTTCTTCCTAAAAGGCCTTACCATTTTATTTGCAAGGTTCGTTATGTGAGTTTTTTCATTTCTTTTAATACTTTTATGGGTCTTATTTACCTTTATACAATAACTTACTCTTATATAATAATAAAAAAAATATTCCGAAGAAATTCATTTTTTGAGGTAAGTTGAAGGAACCCTTCGCATCTATGGGAACCTATGTCAATGATCTGATGTGGATGCTCAGAGTACACATAACTATAATTCACCTTTAAATGGATGTCAAAGTTCCTACTAAGGCTAAAAATTGCTGCTTAGTGTCACGGGATGGAAGGTTCTCCTTTTCTGAGGTACCTTATGGCACTTGACCTTCCATTCACTACAGGAATTTTGATATTAGGTGACGTTTGCAAAAATTGCAAACGTCGCCCATCTTTTATAATTTAAGTTCATCAATTAAAGTGTACTATTAGTCACGTTTATAGATCTATACAGGAATTTTGATATTAGGACGTTTGCAGATATTGCAAGCGTCGCCTATCTTTTATAATTTTCTCATGTCTATTGAATGTTAGATAAAAGGTACTATTAATAACGTTTATAAAACAATTTTATCTTATATTGAATATTTGTTTGATTTGTAACTCTTTAATTATAATAAACGTTACCAATTTTTATTTATTAATCTTCCACTAAACTAAATAGGAATTTGTAAAGCATTATCATGTGAAAAAAAATGTGATAATTATAAAAGGAAATTAAGAGAATTAATTTGTTACACAAATTTATATGAAAATTGATTATTCGTATATACTAGTTGTCAGATTACGTTATTAGTGTTTATGTAAGAAATAAAAGAAAAAAAAAGACAAATAAAAACCGGCCCGCTTATTCCCCTCCTAAAATTAAGTTTGGCTCTATCTTTTCCAATTTTGCTCCCTTTCAAAACCAAAATGTGAAAACCTGGCAAAGCAAAATAAACAAAATTTTAATAGAAGCTCTTTCTCTCTCTCTCTCGCTTTCCCTCCCCAACCTCTGTAAGACCGTATCTATCCTACTCTTTCTCTTTTCTCTCTACCTTTTCTCTTTCTCTTCCAGCAGAAAACACAACAATGGGTGCTTCTTTGCCACCAAAAGAGGCTAATCTCTTCAAGGTCATCGTTGTAAGCTTGCAATACTCTCTCTCTTTCTCTCTGTCTCTGTCTCCATCTCTCTCTCTCTATTATATATGTATATATATATGCATGTATGTGTATGATTCTTTCTATGTATAATTTCTCAACGAAGCACATACTTTGTAGTTTCACAAGTTTGATTCCCATGTTATTCCACCATGTGTGTTGGTGGCCTAAACCCTAGATTTACCTTTACTGAATACAAACTGATGAAAGTTATAGGAACTTGACATTAAAGTGACTAATTCCATTGGGTTTCATTAATTTTTGACTAATAAAGTGAAATTTTGAGTTTTTACATAGATTGCGTGTGCATTTTTGTGTATAGAACTTTGTAATTAAATTTAATTGCGGTGGGCATTTGGGGTTTGATTTGATTTGTTGTGGGTTAAGAGGTGGCTTATGAATACAAAGTGATGAATGTTATAGCAACTTTACATTGAAGTGATTAATTTCATTGGTTTTATTAATTTTTGACTAATAAAGTGGAATTTTGAGTCTTTACATAGATTGAGTGTGCATTTTTGTGTATTGAACTTTGTAATTAAGTTAATAGCAGTGGGCATTTTGGGTTTGATTTGATTTGTTGTGGGTTAAGAGGTGGCTTATGGATTCTTATTGTGGTTTAAGAAATCATATTGTTGGTTTAATCTAGTTTACTAACCTCCACAATATTATGATGAAGATAAGATGTGTGTCTGAGTTGTAATGTCTTGGAAGGGTTGTTTGTTGTTCTGTAAAACCCAGAGCTATTGGTATGATTAGGATTAAAAGAAGACATACATTTGTAGGCTATCCATACTTATTTTGATGGTGATGATTATTAGGAGATGAGTTATTTCATACTTCCTTGATCTTCCACCTTCTTTTTCACGCCTTTCAGATCCAAATCTTTTGCTATAACATTTGTTATTGGTAAAAAGTTGTTTTGTTTGATATTCTTCCATTTCTTTTTCTTCCAGTCTAATCTCAATTTCCTTGGTGGTGGTCACTGGTCAGTATCGTGATTGCAATTCTTGTTCTTAAATAGTTTTTTCAGGATCATGGGCAATAATAATTAAATGGTAAACGAGGGAACCGATTTGACTATATATTTATACAGAGGAATCTACTTCTTTGAGTTCTAGATTATTATTTTCTTTTTTTCACTTTTGGCCTTAGTTTAGTAAAGAAAAATTTCCCCCAAAACATGCCACTTTAGTTATAGGCATAAGTGTTGGTAATGGTCACGGAAACAATTCTGGATTTACCAGCATAAAGGGATCCAAATTTATTCAATCAAACTTTAATTCCCTTTAGTCATAAGTAGCAGTCAATAGCTTTTAGATATTGAAGGATTCCCTTGTATTTAAGCCAATTAAGATCCATCATGGATCAAAGCAGAACAAGGAAGCATTTAGGAAGTCATAAGGAGAGGATGATGAGGACTTCCAGATTTTGGATTATTAGGCATAGAACGGAAATTCTGGAGCAATGTATAAAGTTGGCCTCTTCTATTATTTTGGATTGAGAGGACTGAGGCATGATCGTTCCAAGGCATTGAGGTGGTTTTTGAAGGCTGTAGAGAAAGAGGATGCTATTGCAATGGAACTTCTAGGAGAGATATATGCTAGGGAAGTAGCAGGAGTTGAGAGGAATTATACTAAAGCTTTTGAATGGTTGAATCTTGCATCTAGGCAAGACCATTATTCAACATTTAATGGATTGGGGTATTCATATCTTAAAGGCTATAGAGTAGAATCTTATACCAAGGTAAAATATTCTCTCACAAAATAAGTAATAGTAGAATTTAACATTTTGCAAAGTTGGAGGACTCAGATATTCAAAATGAATTACGGGTCGAAATAGCAGCTTTTACTATTCCTATGTCTTTTTCCTTTATGTTTTCTCTTTCGGTAAGTTTTTAAGTTTAAACTTTAAACAATTGTTGATTACCGTCTCTGCAGTTTGTTTTGAAGCTTCATTTGGGGGTTTTAATTGGCCTTTTTTCTTTGGTAATCGTCTCTCGTTTAGGTTAATACAAGTTTTGTTTGGATATTTACCCAAAAAAGTTTTATTTGGATGTTTGTGTTCTTGATTAATTCTATTTATGGGTTAGAATACTGCATTTCATGATTAATTCTATTTGTCTAGAATTTGGCATACATATTAGTAGCTAATTTATTTTAAGAGCAAATAAATTTAAAATAATGTTTGAATGTATAAACTTAGTTTTAATATTTTATATACAATTGGATAAGATGGTTTGATTTATTTTTTGTTTATTAAAAAAAAACTCGATAGACTTATTCCATGTTTATTATAATTTATAATCTAATATAGTAACATTGATAGACTATTGAAATAGTTTAGCATGAACATTTTCTATTTTGTTTAACCTTGTATGACGGCCATCAATTGTTGCTTGGCTTTTGGATTGCACAGATATATTTGGAAGGGGAAGGGAGAGAGACATGTAGAGGCAATGGTGCTAGAGATATATTTTAAATAACCCATTATGACTATTAGTGGAGGAGTTACTTGGGTGCAAATGATAAATGTTTTTAGGTAAGTGTCCGTTATATTTTTGTCTTTTCTTATGACTACAATAAATACTATAAATTTAGATACAATAGTAATAGTGTACTTTTACTTTTCCACAACTCTACTAACTATGTCATGTTTCAAACATATATGTTTGCATACTTAATGTTTCCCTCTCATCTATTAGATCACTATAGATACATTTGTCTATCTATCTTGAATATAATCGCCATAGTCATCTCAACAAGCACACGTTTCTATTTAAGTCTATATTTTGAATTGTTATATAACTTCGCTCTATTTATAGTTCTGAATTTCGTAAAAACAACCTAATGCAAAATATTGGTTCTAAACAATGATACATAATTTTTATTTGTTAAACATATGTCATATGTCATATTATTAACTTAAATTGTAACAATTTATTTGAAAAATATTAAGCAGGTAAAGTCAAAGATATTAAAACTATTGAATGATCAATATTTATATTATTAGAAGAGCTAGAGCCAAATTTCATTTCTTAAGATGATCGAATATTAGGTATTAAAGAGAGAAAAAAATGTTAAAACATATATTTTTCTTTAAATCTATAATATTAAAGTGAATTCCATTATTTTGGTGTGATGCTTTTTCTTTTTTACATTTTACTTAAAAAATTATTTCTTAGTTCTTATGATTTTGTGTGTGTGTTTTTTTTTAACTAATTTTTAGATTAAGCATTTATCTTGTAAGCATACTTGACGACTGTACCTATATGTAATTACATGTAGATGTTTTGCGATCAAGTTTTTATGTATTTTAGTTTTCCTTTCCTTAAATCTTAATTTATTATATTTGCACTTGCATTGTGCATGTGACGACTGCTAGTAAGTATAAATTAGGAAAGTGTATATGTGATTTTATGTACTTGCAGTTATGATACCTTTCATCTAGTTCAAGTCCAGCAGTTTCTGGGTTTTATAGCAACTAATTCAAGTAAACCATTTTTTCCCTCCTTGTCTAGTGAATATAAATATCTCCCAATATATGGAATAAAGTACTGGTATGTTCAATCTGACCTTAAAATGTAATATTATTGTTGTTTGAATTTAAAAACTAAGGACCCATTTAGTCACTTTGTTTACTCATGAAGATTTATTTACTCGGCTAAATTTAGTGTATTTGATAATACAAATTAAGTGTGACTAAACTAGCAAGCAGTTTTTACCTTTTCAATATATCATTTACACATTTCAGGATTTAAGTTCAGCTTTTAAATCATCATAATTCATTTTTTAGTTTTCTTGAATAAGCAGTTAGCTATTTCTGAAGCTAATGCAGGGCAAATATCTAATGCAAAAATATTTCCTCCAGTTTTGATATGCTTTCTCTTTCCATATACTACTTCAGGCAGTTGAGTTGTGGTTGGCTGATAAAGCAATTCTTCTAATAAAAGATTCTTCTAGTGGACGCATTCATCACAACTATGATTTACTGCTTTGTCACAGATTTTATATTGTTGGTGAGGTTCAGTTAGCCACAAATCTCTGTCTTTTGGCTTTTCCAAGCATAAGAGCAGAGCATTTAAAATATGTACTAAGCCATCCACAGGTGAAAGTGTGAAACTATGCTGGCAAATGATTTCTTCTTTTTTTATATAATTATAATATAAGAATTTGATTGTAGCTTGTTTGCGCCAAGGAAATTGTTGTACAAATAACAATTGATAATTTACAAAGCAAAAATAATATAGCTATTTCGTGGCTTTTAATTTTTTGAAGCTAGATCTATTTTGCTTGAGGATAGCGTATCATGTTCTTTTTAATAAGAGGTTAGGTTGGTGAAATATATTTGAGCATTAAATCTGCCCCCCAACCAAAAAATCAGAAACCTATACATATGCAATCGGTGTTATAAGGATAAAAAGTTTGGGTTGTTGCTCCACGTAATATCTTGGTCTAACGGTCCAATGTTTCTGTGTTAGTGCATGAGTGATGGAAGCAAGGTTTCTCTGTAAGAATTAAAGTAGAAATTTGTTCTGGTTAGTGCTTTCTTCTATTGTCATATGACTACAAAACTCCTTTAATTTTCTTTTGGGATTGTTTTTTATCTTCACTATACTTGCCATGAGAGGATGGTCTTTAGAGGTAGTTATGATATTAATGTTAATGGCTCTCATATTCTACCTCTCCCTCTATCACAGGCACTTAAATTGAGTGATAAAGTTCTAACAAAGTTAAGTGTGGCCAGAGAGAATGTTGATGATATAGTGGGTGCTGCCCAGGTTGGTGGATCTGTTGGGTAGTTACTTTCATTTCTTCTTTAAAATAGTTGCTTGTCTAAAGTTAGTTGTTCTTTAGCTTGTGGCAATGAATGAGCTAATGGATGTTGGAGTTACCGAAAGTTCTCGAGCTGCAAAATCGTATGGACTTAATATACCAACAGAAAAAGTTTAGGTTGTCTTGATGTTTAATTTATTTGTCTACTGCTCTGATAATTTCTCTTCATTTCAAAAACTTCGTCTTTTCTATATCTTGTTTTTGAAGTTTTTTGAAAACTATAGGTTCTCTTGTGTAGTTTTATCTAGTGGTCTCTCCTTATGAAATATCCAAACTTCATTCACTCCTCTCCATCTCTCTTGTCTAATCAGACTTTAGTCATTAGTTTTTTTTTTTTATGTATAATTATAATCATCATCATTGTCATCGTTGTCTATATTTGGTGCTTATTATTGATTCATACATGTAAAATAGGAGAAGATTATCACACGAACTGAGCGGTGAATTGACTTCAAGAATGGTTACAAAACCATGGAGTTGAAGTTTATGGAGAGTGTTTGGTGGGTTTTTTCTAGGCTTAATGAGAAAGGCCTTGTCTACAAGGGTTTTAAGGTATGCTTAAGTTTTGGTTTTATGTAGACTTGTACATAGTCAAGGCTCACTTTCTATTGGATATATGTATATATATATATATATATGATGTTTTTCCCATTAGTTTCTTTGCAAGGAATCTATGATGCTAGTGATTCATTTTATCATCTGATCGTGGAACTAAATTTAATATTTACAGTGCAAGACATTTGATGGCAGTATTATTATATATAGTTATAAGTACGATTGGCATAAGCCTTCCAATATGCTAGTCCATGTAGGATAAGCTAATTCTTTAGTTTTAGCAATGGATGTTATGTGCTTAGAAAAATATTACAAGTTAAAAAATGATCGTATGGAATAATTGCATTAATTAATTGCCTTATCTCCAGCTAACCATTGAAATCAAGGGTACATGTATTCTTAACTTTTAAAATTGAAGAAGAACATACATATCAAGTCCACAAGAAAGAAAAACAACTTAAAAAGGTTTAACAATTCCAGTGCTAATTAATTTCTTTTATGCATTGTTCAATTATTCTTACAAGTGAAATCTTGAGAGGAAATATACTTAGTTCTCTCTCATTTTTGCTTTCAAGAGTGGATAAGTTGTATCTGAGAGCGTTGTTTACTGAAGTCTATAATTAGCTTTGGATAGAGGCTAGACAAGTAAAGAAGTCAGCTACTGAAACCAAGGATTTTATACACTTTGTTCTCTAAGTTTTTTATTTAATGAAGTTACTAATGTAGATGACTGAAATCTCGATAACCCGATAGATAAAGTAGAAACCACTATAGCTCTACACTTTTAATTTTGTAAATTTTATATGTTGTTGTTAAATTTTCAATTGCTTTGCACCATTAATTTATTTGGATAACCAAAAAAAGGTCTTTTTTTTTATACAGAGTTAAATTTTTTAAACCAACCATATTCCTATTAATTGCTTAGTTGGGACATCCATATAGTAAAATGTATAATTATTTTTGATGAAATAATGAAATGAGAATGCATTTGCAATAACGGCAGTAATAAATTTATATTTTATTCGGTCAAGAAAAGAACTTAATTTTATTATTTTCATCTATTTATATTCATCGAACTCCCATTATTAAAGATATTAGTGACTTTGACTAAATAGAATATTGTTTCGTAGAAGAAACGGAGTTGCCATCCTTAGTTGTTCCCCTCAATTCAAACTTGGTAAACTGGCAAAGCCTATTGGAGTCAAGCGTTGGTCTTTTTTTTTTTTTTTTTAATATAATCTTTTATTTTGGCAATATTGGTAAACTGGCAAAGCCTATTGGAGTCAAGCGTTGGTCTTAGACATACAATGTGTAGGTTAAGGAATTGTGGGAAATGAGTCCTCTAGGATGTGGCAGAACCCTACCTTTTCTGTTAGGCATTACATGTGTTTAAATATATGCAAATGGGGCTCTATATGTACCTTTATGTGGTAAAGCATAGGCAAGGATCCCAAACTTAACACCAACTTAATAGGATAGAAATCATCATCATGAAGTAATTTGTTCAGGATTGTGTAGTCACATTAGGAACCACTAATGCGGTTCATGGATGACAATCCTTTCTTTCAAATTTTAATTTTATAAGCCATGGAAGTTATAATTGTTATATAATTTTGGAGGATTTTGTCAAGGGCATTGCTTCTGTGTGGTTTCTATACTTATTAGGTGCTGCATAACCTTTATGGACCGTGGTTTTATTTTTACACTTCAAATTAACTAGCATCGATTGCCTCTTTAATGACATTGTTTTATGTGCTGGTTAATATGCTTAATGTCTATAGTATAGCTTTATCTAATCCTATTACTTTGCTTGTTTTTGTTTTTCTCTAGCTTTTGCTTCTATTCAATATGGAATGTTCTGATTGACGAGTGCTCTTTATTTGTTTATTTATTTTCTTTTGTCTTATCATGTGACATAACAATTGAAGCGATCACGATGTCTGCAATATATACAGTCGAGATATTAGGCGTGTGTCCATGACTTTATGTCCTGTTTTGGTTTAGTTTTTTACTTTGTTCTGTATTTGCGTGTCTGTGTTACCTTGTGGATGTTCCTATAATCTAATTTTTAGGTTTATCACTAGGCCATCAGAGAATACTTGGTGTGTGTCATTAACGTTTTATACATAAGTCATAACTTTTGATATCTATGTTAATAAAACTACACTTTCACATCTTTTTTTCGTTGATGCATTTGGATCTATAAATAAGTTAAATCGAGATAGTATTGAGTGTAACCTAAACTTGATTCAAAATTTCAAACCAAAGTTAAAATTTTAATGCTTCAATCTGTTTACACTTAATTTGTGAAGCAAAAAAATGTTTTAAATTCTGATTAGTAAATATTAACATGAAACTTAAGTTGAACTTAATTAATATTTATGGTCAACTCAAGCTCAATTAAACTTGTCAGCTAGTCAAATTGAATATTAGAAAGTTCAAATTTGATTTGATAGACTACTTAAGTAGCTCAACTAGATTTTTTTCCGATTTTCTTGAATTGAATTTGCTACTTAATGGTATTTACAGCTTGCTCAACTAACTCAACTTGTAGAACAACTTGTATCAAGTTTTCCCAATAGTTCAGGTTAGTTATCATGAGTCATTTTTCATTATCTCATTCGTGTTTTTTTTAACCATTTAATAATTATATTTAATTTGTATATTGTGTGACAGCAAATCCAAATGGAAATACTTCTGCAAGTGCATGACATACTTCATCAAATCTATCGCTTGGAGATGATGATGTCAACAGTGAGGAAGAAAATTAAATACTCAGTTTTTTGTTTTTTGTTTTTTGGCTGAAGCAACTAACATGAATGGGGTCAAATTAATGTGATAAAGTGTGTACATATGCCCATTTTGATGTAATTTGGAGTTTATGCTAACGTTTCTTGTAAGGACACTAAACCATATTGTTTTTGGTTTTTTTTTCCCTTTAATGCAGCGATGGTCATGGTGATCTTTAAGTAATTTTTATGTTATTAGTTTTTATTACATATCGAGCGCATTGTATGCTCCAAAATGTATTAGTGATATTTATTCATATATAAATTTCATGTACTGAAGTAATAGCAGGTATCAATTATATTGTGAGCAAACAGGTTTATATTGCTAATTGTGCATATGTTATACAATAAACAAATATATATTGCCAAATAAACCAATTTGAACATTAATATCTTCTTAACAAGAATAGCTACGTTTAAACGTCACTAAATAAAAACAACAACCACTACCTATATGTAGACGTCGCCAATGTATTAGAATAGCCACGTGTAAACATCGCTAAATAAAAATAACAATCACTACCTATATGTAGACGTCGCCAATGTGTTAGCATAGTCACGTGTAAAACGTCGCTAAATAAAAATAACAACCACTACCTATATGTAGACGTCACCAATGTATTAGAATAGCCACGTTTAAATTACGGTAAATATGAGATTTGTCACGTTTATAAATCACCATTTTGGTCCAACAAACATATATAAAGCTTATTCAACTTGTGTATGGCCACGGTTAAACATCGCCAATTATGTAATTTACTTACGTTTACACGTTACTAATAAAAATGTTTACCCACGTTTAAATGTCGCCGATCACAAGTTTCCCTCCTTTTATTTTTGGTGGGATGGATATTAGTCATATTTAGCCACCCATAAGTGTGACCAAAACATGATAATAGGCTATGTTTAAACGTGGCCTAACAAAGTGTATTTGGCTGTCAAACTAACATTGGCGACGTTTCAATTTTTAACGTTACTTATCAAATCTGCGATTGACCTTTTGCGACGTCTATAGGCCACGTGTAAAAAAACGTGACCAAAAATTTTTGGTCACGTTTAATTAATGTTTAGCCACGTTTATTAGATGTAGCCAAAGGCTCATTTTGTTGTAGTGATTACATTAACATTTACTTGCATTTTGGATAATGAGCCAGCATTATCTTCCCTGTTTTTCCTGTCTATTCCAAGTCCATCATTCTCTTAAGAAGAGCCATTTTGACATTGTCATTAGCCTCCATATATCTGCTAGGTTCAACTGTTTCAACTGATTTTAGTCTTATATGGTCTCATTAGGAGGGCGACATAAACTCCAAACTAGTTTGCTCATAAGAGGTTTAATCTACATTCAGAGTACTCCTTAAACAAATAACCTTGCTAATGCCACTTGCAACAATACACTGTTGAGTTGAATTCTCTCACTGGGCCTCAACATACAGATAGTAATGTTCTCCCCTATCTAAATTCATGATGCCCTTGTGATGAGGCAAATCTACTACTGTTACCCACTCCCTAAGATCTCAACCCTATACCATACCTATCGTCAACCTACCTAAGATCATCCTGCTAATATTTCGGGCTTTTATGGGCTTCCTTTCATCCTTACCTATTCATCTATTCTTCGAGATTGCCTCTTATTGAGTTGTCTAGCGAAAGTGTTTGCTCACTGAAGTACTTTTTCATATATTTGGGTAAATTCTTGTTTTAAAACTCAACTCGCAAAATAGCTGCCCTTATGGCAATGATGTTCTCCTTCAATGGCTGTTCCTCACCTTGAGCTTCATCTACACGAGCTAACTTGAAAACAATAACTACCCGTACATTATGTACACTACACAGCAATTAGGCAGAGACCACCAGCACTGAGACTTTGGCTTTGATATCACATGTCAGGGAACGAGTAGTTTGCCCTTCCTGGAATTCTTATGCAACACTTAACTATCCCTTACATTAGCATTTACTTGCATTATGGATGGTGAGCCAACTTTCTCTTTCTTGTTTTTCCTAGATCTATTCCATGTCCAACCATCTCTTAAAGAAGCCATCTTAGCATTACCAAAATCCTCCATATATCTAAAAGGTTCAGCTGTTCCAATTGGTTTCAGCCTTCTATGGCTTTACTAGGAGAGTGGTATTAGCTTTTAACCATGAAATATCCAAAAATTTCAATGCATGATTAATTTGTATATCTATATGTTATGTTTGCTTGGAGTATAAAAATATTGATAAATAATTAGTTAATAAAATATGATGTGTTAGTGTAAATTAATATAAGTTCTTGTATTGTGATTGATATTTGTGTTGATTATTGTTTTAATGCATGTTAAACTTAAGTTTTCATAAAAAAAAAAAAAAAAAACTTGATCCAAATCCAAATTCAAACATAACAGCATATTTGGAGCTCAAACCAAGCCCAAAAACAAGCAAATTTTGGCCTAAACCTAAGCCTTTTCTGTCCCTTATTAGCAGCCCTAAAAGTTAAACATCAAAAGGATAATTACAAACTCACTTTTTGTCAAATTCACAAGCTAAAAACAGACCCAAACCGACAGTGCCTTTGTTCCTTCCATTCCACCTTTTTATTCAGGTTTTTCTTGTCCAATTTGCCAAGAACTCTTACAAAAACTCATCTATAAGTTCAGGAAGTTCAAGGTAAAATTTTTATGCTTTTTTGATTTGTTATTCCTTTGTTTTCCATGTAAGAATGATTTCTTGTTATAATAGAATGTTATGGATTGAATGTGATTTTAATGATTTATGTTGATCACTAGAGTTAAATAAGTTCTTGAAGTGTGTTGGTTGAGTATGGGGAAGTGTTGAAGTTGTTTTGAAGAGGAATGTGTTAGTAAAATTTATGAAAAGTTCAAGTGTGGATATGAATTCTTGGAAGTTGTTTGATGTTGTAGATGTGGGGTCCTTATGCATTTGATGTTGTTAAAAGTTTGTAAGGAGTTATATGTGATTTTTATGGTGATTTAGTTAAAGTAGAATGTGATAAAGTTGAGAAACATGTGTAAAGAAAACAAGAGATTTTTGCAAAGGATGCTGCCCAATATTTCCTAGTGAGCACGGGTGTGCACATTCTCGTGTAGACAAAATTTTTTTCTTCTAGGCACTTTTTTAACCCCAATGGCTTTGTGCACGAGCGTACACAAGCCCATGCTGAGTATGTTGTAGGCAAACTTGGTTCCGAGCACCTTTTTCTGCCTAGCACGGCGTCAAGCACGACCGTGTAGAAGGTCATGCACCCTGTTACCTTGTCTTCCTTTAATATATATATATATATATATATATATATTTAAAGTAAAGGAATGTGTTATATTTATATATGTATGTATAGTTATATGTTTGAATGCTAAATTTATGATTTAATATGAGTTTTATTTAAGTTTTACTTTGAAGGAAGAACTTAACAATTGTTTGTAATTAATATTTAAGTTTATATGAATTGAATTCTTTTCTTGTAGATATTTCTACTCAGTTGAGAATATCTATTGATCCTTCTTCAGATGTCTCAGGTACATAGTAACTTGGTTGTTGTTTAATTAGGATAGACATATCCTAACTTGATCTTAATTAAAGACGGTTTAAAAAGTGTTTTGTATTGGTTGTGTTTTCTGCCAATGAATCTGGTTCGAGGAGCGATAACCCTGTTAACGAGATTAACATGGTAGTTTAGGTGGTTAGGCCACCCCTATCATTAAAATTTGGCAATTTATAGGTGGTTTAATGGGTAATTGATAGGGAGAACAATGTCGGTATAACATTTGTTTATTCTTAAGAAGAAATTATATGATTTAGTTTACATTTATGAGATTGGTTGAGCTAAGTGATATTATGGATTAAATTAAGTAAAGTTAAGTAACAGTTATTAACCATAGATGAGATTACTATTCGTTTTCAGTTAGATATAGGAGATATAGGAATTCGGGCTGCCTATATCAATCCCTTGAGCAGCTGCTGTTACTCAGAACCCCTAGCTTCCCAGTGACTTACTCTGGAGTTTGAATACTCCTTTGTTGCTTGATAAAACTAAACTATTAGATAATAAATTGATGGTTGATGTATTGCATATAGTTTAAGTGTATCTGTCACTTCATATTTTTTGTATTACTTGTGTACTGGGCTTTTGGCTCATGATATTCTATTTCTGATGCTGATGAGGACAAGTTTCATACTCAGTTGGGACATGGAAACAATTTTGAGAACTTTTTGGATGAATGAGATGATTAGGAACCGACCTTGATGATGGAAAGCCCTTGCAATCGATTAGGAGGAATGTTTTTCTTTTGGAACAACGTACTAGTTGTTAGATATCTTGATAAAACTTATATATATATATATATATATTTTTTGTTATAGGCATGTCTTTAAGCTGATATTTTGAAACTCTTATGTTTGTGCATATATATATGTATTGAAGTTCTTTATATTAATGATAATAAGGCAATGAAATTTGTAATATAATATATTATGTCTCTCTTATTGAGATGCTCCTGAAATGGTTCTCATGACAGGTTTGGACAAGCAATTATACAAACTCTTCCTTTACAGACAACTTACATGTAATACTATATGTTACATGTGGCTGGGGACTGAATTCGCATATTTTAAATATATAAAGTGAATCCGGGTCCTTACAGACTGGTTTGCATACAGGAGGCCAAATCCATCTTTAGAGTAAACCCACTCCTCGAACAAACCACCTTTTGATGCCACTTACAACAATACATGTCTGATTATAATGCGCTTTGCAAGCCCTCAACACTTAGATCATGGCACTTAGCACCCTTGTTTATGTACTGCTCAATTTTTGGACATAAATAGCTATAACGAATTGAAAATTTAAAAGCTAAATTTATATATATATATATCATTATTAATGTTTCAACAAATATTAGCATCAATACCGATATTTATATAATTATATTGTTGATTACTATTATTGATATTACACTATACGAGCAATAATGTTAGATCTACTCAATATATGATAATAAAGAAGCAACACATTATACAAACACGATAATTTCTTGTAACACATACACTGATTAGTAGACATAGGCATGGTTCGGTTTCGAATCGTGAACCTAACCAGAATCGTCACCGGCGGTTCTAGAACCAAAACTAGACCAGTTAGACGGTTCTGGAACCCTGTGGAACCTGAGATTCCAACCAGTTCCATTAAAAAAAAAAGAAAAGAATTATGTAAAAAAAATTTTAAAATTATATTAAATATATAATTATTGATGTTTACACTATTTCATATGAATAGTAAAATTTATTACCTATTTGTAATATTTAATGTTTTATTATCAATAATACAAATAAACATAACTTAAAATTATAAATAATTTACTTTATATAAACTTCTCCTAAAAGAAAAATTCATTTTTTAATAATGTGGTACTATTTTTTATATTACAATTTTCTTGTTATTCTCTAGAGTATTTTGCGATCTCATATTACTAATTATAATTGATACTAATTGTATTTATATATAGATAAATGCACATTCTAATTTTTTTAATAGAAATTTTGGCTAAATAATTAATACTTTTAGACCCAATAATTAATTATTTTGAGTTTAAAATTTATTTTATTAAAATATAAAATTTTTCTTTTTATTTAAAAAAAAAAACGATTCTGCGGTTCTAAAACCGGAAGTGAGAGCTGGTTCTGGTTCCAATTCTTCAATTTTAAGACCTGGAACTAACGGTTCCGATTTTGGTTCAATTCGATTCTAGAATCGTGATGATGGCTACTGATTAGACATTTGATGGATGAAGCAAAAAACTAAGCGTACAAGATCGATGGAGCAGCTGATAGTGTCACAAAAAATATAATAAGCACACTCTAGATGAAAACAAAGAGAGTCCATATAAAATAAGATCACAATAAATTTGAAGATGTATAACAGATAGGGGTGGGCAAAAAAACCGATCGAACCAAACCAATCCGTAACCGAACCAATCCAAACCGAAAATATGGTTTTTTTCATGGTTTGGTTTGAAAATTTTCAAATCCGAACCAATCCGTAAATTTATGGTTTGATTTGGAAGGTAAACCAGACCAATCTGTAAAACCGAACCAAACCGTTTTAGAAAAATATAATAATATTTTACTATATGTTTATATGATTTTATTTGATATTTATTATTTGATGAATATTAATTAAAATCAACTTGTCTTTTTTTTTTAATTTTTTTTAAGCTCATGATATGTAATTTTTTATTGATGATGAACTATTATTTTTTTAATAGCTTTTAACTTTGTAAAGTATGAAATTTATTTATTCAGTTATAAACTTTCATTATGTATTAGTTGTTTAATATATTTTGTCAGCTGATCATTTTATTCATTGATGAATTTGGTTTGTAGATGATTTTTTATTTTAGCTAAATTATTGGTAGATAATTGACAATGATGGTTATATTAAAAATAATAAATTATGACTTACTATATAATGGTTAGTGAATGTATTTTATTCGTGGATAATTGATTTTATATAGAACTATAGATTAAAAGTATGATGAATTTATAAAGTATTTTGTCATGGTTTATAATATCAACTTTGTAAAATGATATAAATATTTAAGAATCTACACAAATATAAAAAAGTACATTTTTAGTTAGAATTTTGATTTAAACCGTAATCCAAACTGAACCAAACCGTCATTTAATGGTTTAAAAATCTATAATCCGAACCAAACCGTTATTTAATGGTTTGGTTTGGGATGGAAAAAAAACCAAATCGTAAATTATGGTTTGGTTTGGTTTTAGGAAAAACCAAACCAAACCGATCCGTGCCCACCCCTAATAACAGATATGACCGTTTAATTGTATCTCGAGCCGAAACTCGAGCTCTGCTGCAGGGAGATAGAGGCAACAGATGGATAATATGGATACGGTGCTTAGCGGTGACGGCTACAGGTATAGGTGGTAGCCATGGATCCACGTGGCAAGTGTCGCCACCTAGTGAAAAAGGAGGACAGGAAAATTCTTATGGTGACTATTAAGGTTAGCACTACATATGACTATTTAATCTAAAAATTTAAAATTATGAATATGACATGAGTTATTATATTTATTATATAACACTTTCTTTACTTGTGAGTTATGACTTTGATTTTTTACTAAGACCAATCAAGTGAGACTTAATTTTAATGTAGTTTAAATGGGTGTGCAGGGATTAGAACTCTTGATGTCCTACTCTGATAGTTAAGCTTAGTACGACAATTATCTAATCTAAAGGCTTAAACTTATAGATCTAGTATAAGTTATTGTATTTATTAAGTAACAGTGACAATTGCTGCTTGATCTATAAAATTAATAATTTGTTGAACTACTTCTCATTGAGCGTCACTGATCAACTAGAAATTTGTATAGTAGAGATACGTCCATATATAAGGATGCAATTGTGACTAGATTGGAATAGATTTAACAAAATTTGAAATCAAACTCAATACCTTATAGGATTCGAAAATCCGTAAGGTTTTTGTCATAAACTCAAAATCCACCAAATCTGATAAATCTTATAGGATTCCCAAATCTAAGCGCGAGCTTGAACGTTTAAATCAAATAATGTTTCAACTACAACTATTTTATGTTTGAAGTTATCTTTTAATTTTTTTTCATAACATACATGCTCATTGTTTTCTTCTGGCTTACTCATGGAAAATTTATTTCCATTAATATTTGTATATAGAATAAATCCTTCCAAATTTGTTTTCTTTATACTTCATTAACTTAACATCACAATAAGTCACCATAATTAATTAAAATACAATATTATTAAAAATGTATGATCTACAAATTAAAAAATACATATATCTTTTATTCAAATGAGCTACAAATTTAAAATCTATATAGTAGTCATTAAATTGAGCTAATACCTAAAATATATACACTCAAAATTAGTTTTAACTTTTAATTTTATTAATTGAAAAATATAATAAATTTTTCTCTTAATAAGTTTGGGTTCCTAACATGTTTCATATTTGTCTAAAAACTAACCCAAAACCTTATAAAATTTAGCATATATGGTTTAGCATAATGTCTTAAAACCATCCCAACCCAATAAGGTGATACTTTATAATATTTATCGAGTTGGAGAAGTTACGTATCTCATAAAAACTTGCTCACTTACATTCTTATGCGTATAAACAATGAATATTTAGGGATAAATGCATTTTTAATCTGAATTTTTTTTTTTATAATTTGTTAGTGTATAAAATTTTGCCTTTTTAAAAATTTATCATTTATATCTTAGGAAAATTACATCAACCACCCTTGTGAACTTTTAAAAACACAAACATCTCACTTTTTGATAATGTTGCAATTTAGTCCCTATTTATGTTTAGGAACCACAATACTTAATAAAATGGCGTAAGATGTGGAAATATTAACTGACATGACAATAAAATAAAAATTTATTGATTTTCATGTCATTTTAACCTTAATGAAAAGTATAAAAATAGCTTAAAAAAAGGTAAACCAGCATTCATATATATACACAAAATTTGCAACCTAAAATTAACGGTAATTGATGGTTGAATCGAATGAATTTCTATTTTTAGACATAAACTATATATGTTCCTTTTTTCTGTTGTGATTTCTCTTTCATTATATTCTATTCAAATTCAATAGAACTTCACAAATATTTATAGATATATATTTATGTGTATAATTTATTTGTTAAGAATAGATCCTCACACTTAATGTTTACGTACAATAATTTTTTAATGTGAATGTTTCAAGTTTCTGTTTATTTTTAATGTTAACTTTTTTCTCGAGTCATGAAAATGGAAAAAGCAAACATAGAGACAGATATTTTTCTTTTAATTATTAGTGTTTGGAGGAGTTATTTTTTTTTTTAAGTATTAGTGTTTTTCTTTTATTTTTTTAGTTTATGCAGATCATATTTCATTTTTCTTATGTATTAATAAGAAATTACTTTACTATTTTTATTTTTAATCGATAAGTTTAAATAGTATGAAAATTGATAATTTTTTTGTTATAATGTCAGCTTAATATATTCACATCATATGCCCTTTAATTAAATTTTGTAGGCCTTGCATAGAAGTATGGAGAAAATTGTAGCATTTATAATAACTGGGGGAAAGTTTTAAGAATGGTCAATGCAATGTTTTTTTTTTTTTTTTGGTCATTACAACATAAGTAGAGGGATTTGAATTTGATTTATTTACTTGAGATATTACGGAAGATATCATTAGACTATAAAAATTTTATTGAAATATTGATTTAGATACTAAATTATATTGAAATATAAATACTTATGTCGCATTTGTTCCACAATTTAATATTCATTGTCTGATTCAAGGGTTTCATCGATGTCTACTTTCATGGATTTTATTTATACTTTAATGCTAAACGCGAATTCATATATGGAAGAAATCCGTCGGTCAATACGACATGGATTTCGTTTCAATTTCCAATGCTCAAAGACTTGTTCTGATCGGTCGTCTAATTATATTTATTTATTTTTCGAAATTTACCTTTAGATCTAGATATAAATATGGCTTCATGGGATACAAAAGTGATCTTGGTAGATACAAATAAGACTTCGTTAGATAACAACAAATGGACCCGGACCACTCACCAAGAACCGTATAAAACAGGTTTTATTCGTGTGTATTACGAAACAGAGATTATATAATATATGCAATCTCGTGTTACAATTATTATTCTGTTTTCCGAAAAAAGAATTGGAAAAAAAAAAGTAAGGCACCCTTTTTAGGAAAGCACTCTTTTAGTAGAATATGTGTGTACATTGGTAGTTCAAACATATTTATTTGACATTAGATAATGTTAAGTTATGCCTGGAATTCGTATGTTTAATTATTTTTATATCTCTGGTTTGAAGTTGTCAAATATTAACCCTAATTAAATTCTTGCTCATCAATCTTATATCTTAAATTTAAAATTATTAAACATCACATGTTAATATACCAACTTGGCAAGGTCTAGTCTCTAGCCCTTGATTATGAAGAAAAGGAACTTACTTGTTCACCTATAGTAATCTTACATTATACTTCTTCAATAGAGATAATATCTATCTTTCCTTCTAGCAAACTATTTTAAAATGTTACGTTAAATACACAGAAATGAATCTAAATGAACTCTAAATTTCGAGATTCATTCTCTTTTTAATATTTAAGAGGAAAGGGACTTTGATTTGGAGGAAGTGGAATCAATTCCATTTCATCCTCATTATTATTAAAAATCAACAATAATAAGCTTTTAATATATGATTTATATATGTTTCCATTTAAAATTGAGAAAATCTTTTATAAATACCACCATAATACATAAATGGGATCATGACCTAAAATAATTAACCTCAAAGGAGTAAATTATCAAATCTTGTCTACAACATCTGCGTAAGCATACTTTATATTGATTTAAGGTTTGAAAATTCAAATTTTATTGAATTGAATAAATTTCTTCTTTGAGTATTCAAAGATACTAGCAATTGAATTAGGTTCTTGATTATGAAGGAACAAAATCTTCACACTCATATCAAGATTTGCATGCAAAAGCCTTAGATACTTATCAAGTCTTCTTAATTGAATATTTAAGTTATTAAATTCTGACAAACATGATAATCATTAAGCAAACATGCAAGTAAATAAGTGAATTGCTTAAAGTAATAGTATAGATTATAAAAAGTTTGTTCAATAATTTATACAGATTTTTATCTTGTGAATCAATCATCTCTTACAATATGTAGTTTGGAAACCGGTTTGTCTATCTATATCAATTCGACTATGATAAAACCCAAATTAACTATGAATTTAATAATTACTTCCCACTTCTCTATCATTTTTGAGATGTTATGTGTCAATAAAATTTAGATATATTTAGACACAATTTTATGGTTTTTTTTTGTTAAATAAAGCTATTTAACTATATAATGAGTGTTTGATTAATAAAAACAACATGTATGTTAGGTTCCTAAACTGTTTAAATGATAAGTCTATATTCAATACATTTAAGTTCTTAGTGGGAATTTAATCATGCACATTGTGCTTCTGGAATAGATTGCGTGTGTTTGAGTTGAAAATGTCAACTTTGGTCTATATATGATGGGTAGATAAATTGCAAAAATTTGACTAATTATCAATAAAATGAATTGGGTGTATATATGTGGGATATGTGAATATAAGAGTAAATAAAGAGATTGATTAATGGATTGTATATTATGAGTTTTGTTGGGCAAACGCTGGGTTTTTGTATTGTGGTAAGTAGCCAACATTCTAAAACCCATAGTTATTATTAAGATGACCAATCATTCTAGAAAGATAGCAAGAATTGTTTGAACACTCATATTTAAGCAACACTTGCTATCTATCTCCCTATCCTTTGTTAATCTAAACATTTGATTTTCATCAAATTTTCAAATGTAACTTTAAGAAAAGCACTTCTTTCACCTTACTTCATCTTATATATTCTACATCTAGACTCAATCCATGTATTTGTACCTAAGTTATCAATTCATCAAGGTAGTTTCTCTAACTTCCATTATTAATTTAGTAGCTCTTTATAATAAAGCATTGACTCATTTTATGCTATAAATTTTTATTCATAGTACTCTCCACAATAAATCTATCATTAAAGCTTAACAAACTTAGACTATTAGAACTAATATATGATTGAAAGCAACACCATCCTTCTCATATATTCTTCATTATATAGAAAATTTTTGAATTATTAAAAGTTTTATCAGCTTAATCTTTATCACAACTAATGTTTTTTTTTGCTTTGTCTTACTTGAGACGACTATCCCATCATAATCATATAGGAATACTTAATCAAATACTATATTGTGTTTTAAGGTCCATTGGAAACAAAAGATGATGCCATAATTATGTAGTAATCACAAAAACTATCCCATCATAATCATTTTGGAGTTTTTTGTTTGTAGATAAAGAAACAATGATGAAATTAACTCCAAAATGAAAAGAAATCGCATAAAATGATTAATTAAATGATGCAAGCTAATGATGAAAAGACACAATAGTGATGATGCAAGAGGAAATATTAAAAAATTTACTCAATATCCTAAAGTGTGACTCCTTTCTTATTGAGAGAAAATTCTCTCTCCGAAAGGTTGGAAAGAGAGACACTAGTGTTATATGCATCGATGCACTTAATTTGCTTATCTCTCATCTTTTTAATCCAAAAGAAAAAGGAAAAAAAATCATTTTCTTCTTAGGAGAATTTTTTGATAACATTTCATTATCTATATTATATGTCCTTGTCCGTGTTCCCATAGCCATGTATGAAGCAACTTTAACTAAAGAAGATATTGATGTGAATGGAAATAAGGGTTAGACGTCACATTGTCAAGATACATAATTTGATTATCATTATATTGTAAAATGCTTGGTGATCACTCAATAGATCTACTGTTAGATTTTTGACCTTTCATTATAGGTTAGATGAGATTTCCCTATTTTTCCAGATTTAATCATAACTGATATGTCACTGTGCTGATTTGGGTAAAAGAGGGAACATAGACAGTTGTATGTCTCCTACCATAAGTTTTTAAGGATGGAAAGAAAAAAAAGCACATACTCTCTGTGTCATAATCGGTTGTTCTTTTCACCACTGTCATCTCTCTCTCTCTCCCCCCCCGCCCTCTTACACTCTCATTGATTGATTCATAGGCTCAACCTGCAGTTAACTAATTGTATTCACTGTATGAGATTTATTGATCAACCTGGAAAACCTCAGCCAGGAATTTAAACCTGCACACATCTGACTGTTCTTTAAATACGGGTCCACACACCACCCTAATTCCTGGTGACCATTGCTAAATTTACATCTATAATTAGCTAGGGCTGGTCTCATAATTCATTGAAACTATGGATAATAAGAATTAGATACATGAGTGAAGAATATTTAAAGGTCACATTGACTTTATAGTCTATTACCATATGTTAAAAATAATTAAAAAATGCCCCATATGATCATTAATATATGGATGATATAAATAAATAAAATATCCACTACTAAGATCAATTATGTTCATAGTTAGGATTAATATCATCCGAATAATTGATGATCTTGTCGGCTAATGGCATCAGCCCTAATTTTTTAAGTGAAAAGTTTTGGGTTTAAAATCCCCTCCCTATAATCACTGAAAAATATTTGTTATTTCTTGTTATCATCCATCTTATTAAAAATTATAATGCATATATGAGAGCTCAGATTAAAATTCAATTTACTTCTTAATTCCTCTAATATTATCATTTAATAAAGGATAATTCGGTTCTAATAACATGAAGCAAGAGATTGATATCATATAATTGAGCTAGCTATGACCTCACAACATACTTCCAAAACATTTGACAATAATAATTCATGTCTATTTTGAACGTATGTGGATACATAATTAAAACACCTAATTAAATTTCGCCCAATAACCTTGGCGAATAAATAAAATGAAAAATAAAATTAAAATAAAACAGGAACTTCTCATCTGATTTCTTCTCCTCCTATATCATCGTCTTCTTCTTCTACTTCTTCTTCTTCTTTGGATTCTAGCTACTTGACTTTTGGGGTATCACCAAGCCTAAGTTCAAGATCTAGGTCATCCATGGAGTTAACTTTAACTCCCAATATCTCTGGTTGCACTGGACAACTACTAACCAGAGAGCATGGCTGGAGTAATAGGGACAATGATGTAGAGGTGGTTTTAGGCCTTTTGGAACTGATCCTTTCATCCCAAAACCCGAATCCACCATTGGTGGATATCCATTAGTTGGTGAAGTTAATCCTACAGACAACTTGGTTTTATCACAATCGTAATCTCCATAGATGGATACTCCACAAAGCAACTTCTCGCTTTCGAATTTTGGTTTATCTGATTGGTTGAGAACACATCGAGCAGTCATGGAAGAATCCAACCATGATGGATGATGCACAACAAGACCCTTTTGATGACCATGTGGGAGAACCAAATCACTACATGAAGAAACTAATGTGTGCTCAAAAGCGGAAACCCTAGAAGTTGGAAGAGGAAAAATTGGAGATGGGGCAATAGGGTTGGCGCTAGGGTTAGAATTTAGGTCAGGCTTGTGGTGATAATAATAATTGTCACTATTTAAATTGCCAAAACTACTTGGAGTGGTTTGATTTTCATCATGAGGATGAATTGCTTCACCTTGAGCGGAGATAGACTGCTTAAGCCTTGCTCTATCTCTTCTATGAACATTCATATGACCACCTAGGGCTTGAGCTGACCTAAATTCCCTATTACAAAAAGTGCAAGAATATGACCTAGGAGGCCAAATGGACCCAAAACTTCCGGCTGCATCTTCAGCAAAAGCCTTCTCTTCCCACGAATCGCCATGGATGGACATCGGTTTTAATGTCATCGCCGTCTCCGGGAGATGCGATGGCCTAAAAATCAAGTCCTTCCTCTTCATTAACATCCAATATTCAGCCAACTCCATTGGTAATAAGAAAAGACTATTGATATATGCAGTGTAAAGTAGAGTAGAGAATTATATATAGAGAGGGTTTTGTAGAATAAATAGATTTGTTTTTGTGTGTGTTTTTCTAGGAAGCATGAATAATTGAATACAAGGAAAGCAACTATAGAGAGAATCTGAAAGAGAAAAGGGTCAGCTACAAAAGTCTTCACACTAGCTTTACGGTGTGAAATTGCTAGATTTGGCTTTTCTATTGGAAGCTATGCCTGTTAGTATATTTGCTGATTTGATATACAATCACTTTTTTACATATAATTTTTTGGAAATTTCTAGGGTGTCTCATCTCATCAACTGTCATATAATTTAATGTGTATGTGTAGACAATTGTATTGGACAAAAAGAGGGGTAAAGGGGAGTTTTATTAGTATTACACACCATTTATACATACCTATGGTGGGTAACTACCTACACATCAATCATATTTTAACACGTGAAATAAATAATGGATAGTTTTTAAAATAATAACTATCAATGATTTATGAATATATTTACATGTAGAAATTATTGGTATTTTACATATCATATGTACATTGTGTGACATGTATTATTCATTGAAGTCTTTCTCAATTTTTGGGGCATTAGATTATTATGGAGTTTCTAGATAAAATTTTCCTCTTTAAAATAGCAATTAGTTATATTGACCAAAAAACTATTTAATTAATTATTAATTACTTCAATTTTCCATGCAGTCCTCAATTTTCATTTGATTTCGAAGTTTTTATACCTTGTCCAAATTTTTACCCCTGGTTCTTAGTCTTTTCTTCGAAATTATTATTATTATTATTGTTGTTGTTGTTGTCATTGTTGCTACCTATTTTGTTTCTAAAACTCCAATATGTAAACAAGAAAACTATAAAGAAAACAATGGCCAAGTTAAACCACAATTAATGAGTCTCCCACGAATGGAAAATTAGAGTCTACATGAGTTCTATAAGGATACTAAAAATCTTGATCCCTTATGTATCTAGTTAAGTTTCAATATCGAGCACTTAACTAACATTATAATAATTTTGACAGATTAATGTCACAAATGGTACAAAAAAAAGTTAATTTTTCAAAATTTTGTAAATAAAAAAAATATGTATTGCAGTTATAATATAAGAAGCAAATAATAACATAAAACTACAAATAGTGTAGTAGTTAAACGTTTGGTTTATATTCACAAGGTCACAGGTTCAAATCCCACAAAGGTAATTTTCATTTTTCAATAGCATTTATAAACTTTTTTTTTTCTTTCACAACAACTAATAGAATAAAATTCATTTATCATAAAATTATATTTAACTAAATAAATTATTGCGAACAACTATTTTTTACTTGTAATACACTATAACTAATAATTAAATTATTTATATTACAAATATGATGATTTTATTGCATAAAGTATTCTTAAATAATACAAATTATATCATCTATTAACTCTATTTTTTAATTGATAATTAATTTTCAAGTAATATGTGTATAATATATTATCAAATTCACTAAATACCTTTCATATTTATTGAATGATTTTTTTCATATTTACAAAGTTAGAAAAATATTACAATGAAATCACCAACAAAATTTTTATAAGTTAGAAAAATATTACAATGAAATCACCAACAAAATTTTTATACATATATAAGGTGCAATATATTGTAATAGTAAGTGAATATATTAGATAATTCTATTATTAACTTAATTAAGATATGATCCTCTAGTTGTCTCATCTTGTGTCCATCCCTGCAACAATTTTCACGTTAACAAATTCTACATAAACATTTATAACATATTTGATTCACTCTCCCATCATTCAATTTAAAAACAGATGAAGAAAATTTATTTGAATTTGGCCTCAAAATACCCCGCAACCTATATCCTATTTTCTAATATTTCTCATTTTGGGAATTTGAAAAATGGGGTAGTAGGTAGAAGGAATTGCTTCACCGCCTCAAACTATAAGTATTGATTGAGTGGATTACTCAATTATTTTAATACCTGTTGACGGTGACTCATGACTCGTGAGTCAAGACTTTGGGCAAGACAAACATTAAAATAAAAAAATGTATAAAGAGAAAAAAAAAAAAAACATATAACAAAGTTGCTCTATAAAATATATGATGCTTCAGACTAATAATTAACATGGTAAACCGTCCCTTGTCTAGATAAAAGAAGAAAAGATAGGAGAAAAGTTAGTTCTAATTCCGATTTGATTTGATGGCTTTTAATTTTTCTTCTTTGTGTAGTGAACGTGCAAGGACTTTTTAATTTCACATCAAGGAAGTCTCTTTTTTCTCTCACAAATCCCCGTTGTTGAAAATGGCCCGCCTGCGAAACAGAGAGGAAGTGGTTAAGCTCAAGCGTGGTATTTATTATTTTATGGTGATATACTTTAATGTTAAAAGTCTTATAAAATTCACGCGAGATTTGTGAGTAAATGAGAATCATTGTTATTGCATCTCTAATCCCGAACAGTCACTGTAACAAAATTGAATTTTAGAGAAATTTCTGTATTTATATTTTTTATCACACCAAGGATTTTGGTTCATTTTCAAGAACATATGTAAGGTTCGAATACTTCGATTTTCCCATTTTATCCTATGCTTTTTGTCCTTGACATTTTATTAAAATCTCAAGAGGTTGAGCTATGAAGTCCATCAAGCTAAAAATTACTGCAACCATCTAAAATTTCAACGCAACAAAGATGTATGGTAATCAAGGACGGACTATTGCATTTTCTGTGGATTGGAGGAAACGGTGGTACATTTGATTTTGTGCTGTGATTAGACAAGAGGGATTTGGTTTGCTATTTTGGGTTTAAGGATAGACACAAGTAGTATATCTAGATTGGAAGTGTGGTTAAAAAGATGTGTGGAGAAGGAAGAATTAAGCGAACAGGATTCTTGAGTGCTATTTGCTAAAATGTGCTCATTATCTTGGATTTTGTGGAAGGAAAGATGCAATGGGTCTTCAATGATAGAAAACCGTGAGTTATGTGCTAGAGGTGGCAAGAAGAGCTTTAGTGGAAGTACAGCGAATAGCATTCAAAACTAAAGCAGAAGAACACTTCCTATCTCCCTAGAGAGAAGGTTCTGAATTAGACAATTCTCACTAGCCAGAAGTCAATTCACATCCTTCTTGGCAAAACATTACAACATCCAATTGGACTCAAATGGAATCCAACCAACAACTACTGTTAAACATAAATCATGCTTCCTCAAATGTAGCTCAACAGGCAGATGAGTTTATTCCTTTAACCCCTTCATTTGAGGTGATATCCAACAGTAATCAGAGATGGCACACTCCTCCAATCACTTTTATCAAGCTGAACGTAGATGCATTATTTGATCCTAACAAGCTTGAAGGTACGGTAGCTTTTATTGCAAGAAATGAAATGGGAAGGGTATGTGGTGGTGGTGCTAGTTTATGCCTATAATTCGGCTGATGAGAAGCAGAAGCTATTGCTTTGTATGCAGTAGTAAAATATGCTACTTAGAGAAAATGGAAGAACGTAATTTTTGAGGTGGACAATTCAGTTGTATACAACGCAACCCACTTAACAGCAGCAACACCGTGGAGGCTCGATGTCCATCTAAATGAGCTTAAACTATTGCTGTCTTGTTTCGGCCACAACTACTTTAATTTAGTTCTAAGACAAGCTTATAGGGCAGCTGATTGGATTACGGTGCATACTAGATTGAGACTTTGTCCTAAAGATTGGCTCTTTGTACCTTCTAGTCCTATTGTGTGTATTTTGGAAGAGGAGGCTTGTTCTTTTTTTGATGTTACTGATGCTAATGGTCTCTCTCTTGTATTGGATTTGATTCAGCTTTAATATTAGTATGTTAAAGGCAAAAAAAATAATAATAATAAAGATGCGCAGCTCAATACATAGCTCCTACTTAATTGTCTTACATTTAAGTCAAACACCTTACAAAAACCACCATAAGAGTTGCCAATTAAATGGTCTTATAGTAGCTTCTACACTCTCATCAATCATCAATACATTAGTCCATTCGGCTCACATTATAATCATATCTAATTAATTAACAACTTTTTCTTAAACTATATTAACCATAGTTTCACCATATCGATGACAACATTATTTATTTACATATGTAGCCTCATTATTAAAAACATAAGAAACTAATGGCCTAGGGCAACTACTTCTGTCCACTAATTTCAAATTGTTATGGGTCCCGGTGTTAAACACAAGCAACAAGTAATTTATGTACAATACAAATAATTTTATTTTCATTCATCATGTTACACATGATCAATCCATTATAATAAAATACTAGCTGCAACTAATTTATGTTTAGCTTGGTTTAGTTCAATTTCGTTCACTTTCTTACACATTGCCAATCAAACTAAGAATAATGTTGATGGAACTCGACTAGTTTGTTATGATCAATTACTAGAATAATTTTTCTTGGAAAATGATTTTATATTTGTTTTAGTTCTTATTGTTTTATGCACTTTGTTTGAGTTAAGGTATCTCAATTTAAGGGAAATATGGTCCTAAAGGAAAATACATTTTCAATGGAATCCCTTTTTCACTCTACAAAAGTCAAGACTGAATGAATCTTCGTTTTTCTTATATCAAACAACAATCTTTTTCAAGTCTCTCAGTGAATAATAATCAAATTGAATACAAATAATTCAATGTTCTTTTTTTTTTTTCTAATATTCTTGAAATTTGTTTAGTTCTTTGAAAATGTAGTTTTGCTATCATAAAGTTCAATAATTTTTCTTAGTTTCATAACATGTGAGAATATGTAATACTATTATGTACCAGATGATTCATATAGACTTCGCCATAGAAGAAGAATAGAGGAAGAAAGTAACAAATAGAAACTAACCTAATATGTACTAGCTGATTCATATAGACTTTGTCGTAGAAGAAGAATAGAGGAAGAAAGTAATAAACAAAAACAGTAATGGAGTAGTTTATTATTCACAATAGAGTTGGTTACAAAGGAGGGAGAAGAAGGTAGTTGTTTTTCTAGCAACAACATGATAGGGTCCCTGAACTAATTCAAAAGCAACTTCAGATATACTATTACTTGTATGAAAAGGTAGACGAGGAAGTTTTGCAAGGTCTTTGTTTCACTAAAGAAATTTGCTAGCTCATCTTTATTATAACGAAACAAGTGTTTCAATTTCAACAAAGAAGTATGACTAAGTCTCATGTGCACCAAATGACGACTATGAAAATTAATATTTGAAACAACATCGGACAAATTATCTGATGAAAGGAAAGTGCTTATAGAATTACTAGCACTACTACAAGATTGCAAGCCTAAAACATATAACCCACAAGTAGCTTGAGTAGTTGTAACCTCTTTAAACATTCTCGAGTCCTGAAAATAGCAAGAGTGACCATTAAAGATCATTATCAAAGATTAGTCTAGTATGAGTTTAGAACAAACAAGAGATTATGTTGAAAGTCCATGATGTTTAGAACATTTTTAAGGTGTAATTTGGGTGTAAGTTGCACATTTCTTGTTATATGAGCATATCTATACGTGTCATTGAGTAGATGTACTATAATAGGTTTTTTAAGATATGTTTTTGTGCAAAATTGAGCTAAATGAGGTGACATGTGATCACTAGCGCTGATATCAATAATCCAAGAAGTGTCATTTATGTGCTTAACAACTAAGTGAACAAACACAGTATACGTACCTATAAAGGAAGTCGGGGAACTTGATCTATCCTGTTGTGTACTAATTTTAGAAGTTTGTTTTGCTAGCATCATCTTCATCAGTTCCTTACACACTCTCTGCATGAGTTCAAGGATTCAACACCATGCTAACCTGCATCAAAATCAAGAGGAGTATCCTACATATTATGTGAAGATTGTCCTGTAGTATGAAAACTTCCAACCAAGTTTGACTTATTAAAAACCCATTCAACATGTCTCCAACCCTTGTAGCATTTTGGATAACCTATGAGTTCAAAACATGAATCTATACTGTGTCCTCGGATTTACAATGAGTACAAAATTGTTCCTTTCCCTAAACTCCTTTTTAATCAATGCATTGGGCCCTAGAACCTTGCCAATATATAACAAAAACAAATACATTACCATCTCCAGTTAACAAACTTAACAATTGCTTTTGTTTTTCCACTTGTAGAACCAAATAAAAAACACGACTAACATTCGGCAATGGAGCAACTGAAAGAATCTAACTCATAACTGATTCATATACATATGAAAGTCCCATAAGAAATTGCATTAATTTGCTTTGTAACTCAAACTTTAGCAATCTTTCTTTCAACTCACTTGTATAATAGTTTAAGTGATCACATGCACATAAAGGATAAGGATTCGGATATTGAAGCTCCTCCCAACAATGCTTCATGTTATTTAATATTTAGTAACACTTTAATTTCCTTACTTAATGTTAGCAATTTCATGTTGCAAATGATAGATCATAGGACCATTTGCATGTACATATTGATCTTTAATTTCATATCAAAGTTAAAATGAGGATTGGGCATAGTAACCAACATCCTACCATATCATAATAGATTAACCATTTCAAAAAATCTAATGTATCCTCATCTGGTTTCGGTATAGTTGCATCAATGAACCCTAATTTTACCTTTGCTCCTAAAGCAATTTCAATTGTTTTACTCCATGCAATGAAATTGGTGCCATTAAACAATATATTTCCAAGAATCATAGTAAGAGTTTCAATCTAGAGAGAAACAACGGAGCAATGTTCATTGATTGTGCCATGATACATTAACTACAAAGAAGCAAAAGTTGAACGAATTATAGTAAGAAGAAAGGGTAAATTACTTTGGAAGGTCCCGACGTTTCGGGATAAGCTCATTTGATGTCTCAACGTTTCGAGTGGTTCAAAAAAGATCCAATATTTGGAGAAGTGGTCAATTGGGATCCCTATTGACATGTGTCAATAAGAGAAATATTTAATTAAAACTTAGAAGACTCATCATATTGCGACATATGTCAATAGAGACCTCTTGATTGATCTGCTTCTCCAAATATTAAGACCTCTTTTAAATTACTCAAACGTTGGGATCTCAAATGAACTTAGCCCAAATATTAGATTTTTTTAGTGTAATTTATCCTGGGAAGAAATGTAGAAGAATCATTACCCCATACTTTGATACCATGAGAAAATGTAAAACTAACCTAATATGTGCCTGTAGATTCATATAGATTTCGCCATGGAAGAAGAATAGAGGAAGAAAGTAAAAACAAAAGTAGTAATGTAATAATTCTTTATATACAACAAAGTTACAATAGAGAGAGAACAAAGTATGTATCGTAATACTAAACATACTGCTAAGGAGCTCTATTCTATATGTGCCATGTGTAAAAATAATAATATCATATTTCCACAACATGCCTAAGGTTTGATTGCTTCAATAGCGGATTGAATTCTTTGCAGCTTGTTCGGAAATGATAAATGTGTGAGTTTTGGTTTGGAATTTAAGCTGTCAAAATGTATATACAAAGATTACAATATTGGGTTTAAATATACTAACTAATGTATATATGACTTAGGATACACTTCTTTCCTTCCATTCGGTAACAAAAGGTCTCTTACTAGAGCAAATAGTAAGAGGAACCATAAGTTCTATTTATAGAATTTGATTAGGGTTAGGTTTTCCGATTTTAGTAATGTGATTTGGTATCATTGAATTTTAATTGGCAGATTCATTTGATTTCCGTTTATATTTTAAATCAAATTTCGAAGTATTTGTAATTGTTGTTTAAAATAAAGTTTAGGATATTTTTACTTATAATCTTTGGTATGCTCCCATCCGGTTAAATTAAATTTGTTGTTCCCTACGTCTTCTTTTCTTTCTTGTAGTTTTACTCGATACTTTGTTAAATTCGATTTATCGACGCTTTCCAACATTTGTTAAATCCAAAATTTAACTCTAAAAGTTTGTCTATTTATTAAATTATTCTTTGCCAAAGTTTTCAATAACTATCTCAAACAGTGCGATAAGCTAGCGAAAGAATACCTAAAATACAACCATAATCTATGTCAACTAATCTAAGACAACCAATATACGATAAAGGCCTGTGAGAGCTAGATCACTAGAGTTTCAGCAAAAATTCTATATTTACTTTGTGTTTCAACCTAACATATCACCAACATACATGAAATAGGAAAATTATTGGGATAATACAATTCTAATTTACTTCAATGGTGATGCATACTTTATTTGTGCAAACTCATAGGTGCTAAATAGAGGTGCAAACGAACTGGATCCATCCAGGTTTTAATCGATTTGGGCACAACTTGTTTAAAAACTTAACAGGCTCAAGCTAAGTTGAGCTCGTATAAGCCTAAAATATACAAGTTCAACTCGAGCCTAAACATGACTTGAGCTCGTTTAGTTAAATAAGCCTAAGCTTGACTCATTTACTTATATAATTATATTTTATTATATTTATAATATTAAATTAATATAAATAATATTATATATATTAAACAAGTTTTTAACAAGCTAGTTCGTGAGTTCTTAATGAACTTGTTTGCGAGCTTACTCACAAGCCTGAGGACAAACTTAGGCCCAACTCGTTTAGTTAAACGAGTCTAAGTTTGAGCTCGAACTTGAGCTTGGCTCATTTAACTAAACAAGACAAATCATGTTGGGCTTGAAACGCTAAGCTCGAGTAGCTTGGCTTGTTTGTAATCCTAGTGATAAATGTCATAGGTGGTGGCATAGAAAGATTAAATAAATTATTAGTGAGACAAAATAAGTAATAAATTTATCTGCAACCATTTAAATTCTATTAGATGTGCCCATCGGTATTAACCATATTATTTGAATAAAAGTATATATATATATATATGATGTTCATCACTTATTTGTGTTTATTATAATTAACGATAATATCGTTTATTTACATCTCAACTTTTACCTTTTTACAATTATACCCTGGAATTTTAAATTGTCAATTTGTCACATGATTACATGTTTAATTCTACCATTTATACCCTATCTCTTTCTGCTTTGTATTGATTAAGTGGTTTTTTTTTTTTTTAATGTGGTAATATGATTGGAAATCAGTATATAATACAAAACAGATCATTATGGGTGTTGCATTTTGATTACTTACCCATAATGATAGAGATAACAGCGGTTGACGAGGTACGAATTGTAATAACTAAACATCTAATTAGATATACAAATTGACAATTAAAATTACAGATGTTAAATTGCAAAAAAAGCATAAAATTGAGAAGTAAACCACGACATTAATCCTTAAAATTATATATCATCATTTTATATTAGCAGGTCTGTTTGGTTTGGTTAGATGTTAGATGTAAGATAAAACATTGTAAATGGAACTCAAGCAGATTTTAGTGACATCTACGAGATATACCAACTGACATACATGAACATTGGAATAATATGTTGCAATGACAAATATATTACTGAATGATGTAAGGACCGTCTAAAAAATTTAATACATTGCATGACTCTTTTATGTGTAGGGTTGAATCCTATTGAAGAAGGTCTTAAAAGACAGCCTGTGAAAAGTGGTTCCTTCTCATTATTTGCACTAGCCCCATAATTCCAAGGCCCTTAGCTCATTTATTAAGTACGAAATCGCATAATTCCAAAAGCATAAACAATAAGAGATGAGACGTGGTTCTACTTTGCTTATCTAAATCCCTGACCACTAACGACTAATTTACATGTATTCCTTGAATTTTAAAGGGATTATTAAATTGTCGTACTCGTACACACAGATAGACATATTCTACCTAAAATGTCTCCACTATCAACTTGTGGTAGAATGGGGAAAAAAATTCAATGGGAATGGATATGTCGCCTCTCCTAATTGATGACTTGAGAAGAAAAAACAAAGAAAGGCCTTTGAAACTGGCCCTGAAATTATTTTAAAAACATTTTATAATAATTTTGTTGAATGGGACGTATTTAAGACTGATAGGACACTCATTGACTAAACGAATATGGCTGTTTCGTTTGTGAATATTTTGTTTTTATTTCCTGGATAGATTCCTTGTGTGTATGTACTCAATATGAGAATGTTCTGTGCTCAACATTCACGATGAGGAACAAGACTGAGTTTGCAACGATTAATAGATTTTTTATTTTATTTTATTTTATATTTGTTTTAAAGTTTATTTGTATATATATGAATTATATTTATTCTATATTTATTTGAACTCTGATGTTTGTAAAATTATCTTACTTGTGTTATACCTATTTTTATTTCATAAATACGAAATAATAATATCGAGATAAAGAGCATAGGTACAAAAATTCAAGTACTTTTAACAAAAAATATATATTTTACACATTGGATAAAGAAGTTTTATTTATATTTTTGTAAAAATAATAAAAAGGGCATATAAGTCTAATTTTAAATGGATTTGTTACTTGTTAGGTGTCTAATTTTACAAAAGGGGTGCATGTATCTATACATGTACTAATATTTTTCTCGATATTTTTTTCCTTGATTTGAGTGGGCATGAATTTTAAGAACGACCAGCTTATATTGAGTTAGAGAGCAAATTTACATTATATGATTTGAATACTTATGATGAGTGGGAACTTCCGAAGGTGGAACTATTCTTTTTAGAGCTATAAACAAATCAAACAGAACCAAGTTTTTGAAAGCTTAAGCTCAACTCATTTAAATATTATAGAGGTTAAGCTTGAGTTAAACTTTTATTGAATATGAAATTTAGACTCAAGTTTGAATCTGGATTTATTTGAAACGAACAGGCTTATGAAATAACTTAAATAAATAGAATTATATCAAGGGGCATAAAAGCAATTTTGAATTTCAAAATTTGGGGCAATTTTGTTCTAGCATTTAAAATTTAAAGCACATATTGATTAGCAACATACTTATTTCTAGGAATTAATAGCCCCCTCTCATATTATATTCCCCATGTTCTATAGTATTTTCTTTTTCCTCTCCAACCGTTGTCAAAAACTCTTGAAAGTTTCTAAAGAATTTATGTGGTAACTAACATTCTTTTTTGTTTTCTTACCGTTTCTAACAAGATAAATTATTGGGTGATGAAATGTTGATGTTTTTGTGTCGATAGCCACATTTTATGGAGAAAATCTAAGTCCAAGAGGCATCGGAAGTTACAAGAAGGTAATGTGAACTAGTATGAAAGTTTACTACTATGAGCATTGGTTCCGTTATAATAGAATTAGGTAAATTGGAAAAAAGGGAGCTAAAAATGTTTTTGAGTTGATAACAAAGGAAAATTTTGATAGGTGGAACATCACTCCAGTTAGATCATTCACCCAAGAGGAAACAAGATGTATAGAGACTTGAAGCAATTGTGTTGGTAAAACAATATGAAAGTGGAGATTGCATAATATTCGTCACAATGCTTGAAACGGTAGCAAGCTAATATAAAACATTAAAGATAGACATGCGAGTTAAGGCCTTTATCAATGCTTAAGTAGAAATGCGAGCATGTCACCACAGACTTTGTCATTGCACTTTAGAAGACCATGGATAAAAATTATGTAATATGGGTGATTGCAAACAAACAAACCAAATTCATACACTTATTTCCTATCAAAATAGGTTATGCATTGGAGAAGTTAGCTAAACTATATGTAAAGGAGATATCCAGGTTGCATAAAGTATTGAGTTCAATAGTACCAGATTAGGACGTCGGGTTTATCAGTAAGTTTTGGGTAAGTTTGTATCAAGCTTTAGGAACCAAACTATAGTTTAGCATTGCCTTTCAACCACAAACCAATGAGCAGTTAGAGCATACAATCCAAATACTAGGGGATATGTTAATGGCATGTGCCATAAACTTTGGTGGTAATTGAAATTATCATCTACCATTGGTGGAATATGCTTATAGTAATAGCTATTATGCAACCATCCAAATGGTACCATACGAAGTACTGTATCGTATAAAATGCAAATTACCTATTCATTGGAATGGGGTTAGTGATAAACACCTACTGAGACAAAAGCTAATATGAGATGCTGTTGTCAAGGTGCAATTAATTACACAGAGCATGCAAGTTACCTAAAGTGGACAAAAGAATTAAAGTGATAAATTGAGAAAACCTTTGAAATTCTAGGTTAGGGATGATGTGTGGTTAAGGATGTTACCAACTAAGAGAGTTATAACGTTTGGCTTGAGAGATAAGTTGAACGATAAGAATGTATGCACTATAATAAATTTAGCCTATTAAACCCTAGGGGTAGGTAAAGCGAAAAATTATTTGACTGAAAAAAAAGCCCACTTTTCCTTTAGTTGAAAATAAAAACTAAATAAAAAGACATATCTGCTTTATTTCCGCTATCCATGCACTAACTATGTCTCTACCGTTCTCTCCCTCTCCACATAGATTATTCTATAAAAATCCATCATTTCTTTCATTGTTTCTTTTTATTTATTTATTTTTTTAATTGAAAGACTTTTATTTTATTGTATCAATTATTGGACTAGTGCTATGTTAGGAGTGAGAGAGACTTTGATAAACTATTTAGGATCTGTTGTGTTTATACAACACACCTATGCAACTAGGGGTGTTCACGGATCGGTTAACCGGTCCGTGGCCTTTTTTTTTAACATAACCGTAATGATTGGTTTTTTAATATCATGATCCTTAATTGGTCCATTATAAACGGTTAACCGCCTTAACGGCTAATCGTTTTGTTTGGTTAATATTTTTGGTTTTCGGTTTTTAACCATTTAATGTAATGGTTTCAATAAATCAAATTGATAATTTCAACAAATTTTTTTTTTTTTATCTTTATCATAGAGTTTTCTTTAAATTATTATATATATATTACAATAGCTAAAAAAAAGGAAAATCAAATTAAGGAAAATGAGAAAAACAAGCCTTTTTAATGTATCATGATCAACAAAAATCAAATTAATCAATTACCATATCAACTCCCATCACCATCAAACATAGGACAATAGTACTTTAATCAAAATCCAAAGAATATTAATATATGTATATGTAGATCATATGTGTGTATATATATTAAAAAAATTATACATATATGTAAATTATACATATAATATATTTATAAATATTGAAAATGGTTAATCATTAACTGTTGGTTTTTTGTTTTTACAAACCGAAACTGATGGACTGGTTAACCATATTTTTTGGATTGATTTTTCGGTTTCGGTTCGGTTTTCGATTTCATTGGTTTTTTTGCACATCCCTATATGTAACCCTCTCTCTTCATCAGTAAGTACCCTCTCTCCTCTAATTTGATGCTTTTGGTATTATTTGTAGTGGTTAAATCTATATTTGAGTTTTCTTTAGGTCCAAGGCTTATCTTGATAAGTTTTTATTAAAACCCAAATCTTGAGTTGTCATTTTAATTTGAGGGTTTATCTTAATTTGGTGTTTCTTGAACTACATTTTACTATTTTGCTTTCTACAATGTTTATCTTGATATTATCTTTTTATGAATTGTAAATCTTTGAATAGGTGTTAACACCCATTTTTGGCCCCTTTAAAAAATATATAAAAAATAAAATATAATAAAAATGTACAAAGAATAAAACCAAAAAAATAATAAAATAGAAAAGAAAAATAAATAAATAATAAAGAAAAAATTGGAAAAATGAAAAAAATAAAAATTATTTAGGAGTTAGAGAACCTCCTCTTTAGGAAAAAGGTTAAGATAATCATCATAAATAAAATATTTTAAAAAATTGAGAAAAAGAGAAAAAAATTAAAATTAAAAAAAATAGGGAGTGATAATATATAATGTATTTATATAAAATACTATTGGCATTTAGTATAATAAATATGCATGTTTGTTGCTTTAAATTTTGTTTTTATAATTCATTTAAGTTGTATTTGCAAGATAATTAAGGCTTAAGCCCATACACCTTGGCCTAATTGATATTAATGCACATTAGACTAGGTCTTTTAAACTTAAATTAATTTTAAATATATAAAAAGACTGAGAATAAAATCAGCCTAATTGATCAAGGCTTAGAGTGCATAGGAAGGCAGTATGGGTTTGATTTTAATAAATAACATTTTACATTTGAATCTATTCATGCCTTGAAGAAAGGTATAAAGCTTGTAAGGAGTTTAAAAGTCTCTTTATATATACATGTATATATATAATATATATTTACTTCATTATTCATTGCATACTTAATAAATTCAAATAACTATTGATAAAATAAAGTAAAATAGGTTAATAAATCTTTTGTGTTATTTTCTATCTATAGTTATGCTCTTGGCACATGAATAGTAGGTACAATGTCACCTTGTATATTATAAGACATAAATAAGAAAAGAATTGAATCCATTTCATTTGTTGAAAGAATTATAATTAAACCAATTGCTTAAAAAGCTTTGAGAAATTGCTGTATTATTTGACAGGGTTAAAGAAAAAAATAATTTAATAAGAAATTATAAACGAATCACAAGGATGAAAATAATCTAAAAAATCAACAACTTCAACTCATTTCTTATTTGAATTGCAACAAACTTAGATGAATTTTTCATCTTCTTCCTCAGTCAAATGCAAAGAACCCTTAATTCCTTACCTTCTCTTTTTGTTCAATCAAATATCTTCCAAAGGTAAATTACATCAAAATGTCATAATATTTGGAGATAAGTACATTTGAGATCACAATGTTTCAAGTAGTTAAAAATAGATCACAACGTTTAGAAAGTAAGTTCATTTTAGGTCCCGATGCTTCGAATGGTTAAAAAAAGGTCACAATATTTAAAGAAATGGGTCAACTAAAGTCACTACTAACCTGTATCTTAACATACCAGATCTTCTAAGTTTTAATTTTAAATATTTCTCCTTTTGACATGTGTTAATGATAACTTCAATTGACCTACTTCTCTAAACATTGTGACATCTTCTTAACTACTAAAAACATTGTGACCTTTTGATGTATTTTATGCTATCTTCTAATGGCGAAGCTGCATTGGCTACTAATTGTAAGTTTACAGATGGCCATGGAGTGGTGGACTTTGACTTTTTCTGCTCTCATATTGTAAAAAAAGAAAAAAAAAAGGCAAAATAAACAAATATATTGTGTTGTGATTATAATTATGTGATTATATAAAGCTCTGATTTATTTTTTAGTTTTAGCCATTGTTTACTTTGAAACCCTAGTCTAGAAACACCAATTTCCTCCATATTCTCATTCCACATTATTTTCCACTAGTGACAAAGGTTTGGAGACAACTAGCAATCAGAAATACGATATCATTTAAAAGTTTTAAACTTTTTGCCATGATTATTAAAGTCCTTGTTTTTATCAACTAATAACTATGTTCTTGGCACATGCATAGTAGGTACAGTGTCACATCATATATTATAAGGTACAAGTAAGAGATGAATTGAACCTATTTCATTTGTTTGAAAGGATAATAACTAAATCAATTGCTTAAAAGGCTTTGAGAAATTGTTGTATTATTTGACAAGGTTATAGTAAAAAAAAAAAAAATAAGAAGAAATTATAAAAGAACCACAAGGATGAAAATAATCTACAAAATCTACAACTTCAACTCATTTCTTATTTAACTTGCACCAAACTCAGACAAGTTTGTCATCTTCTTCTTCAGTCAAATGCAAAAGACCTTCAATTCCTTTCTTTTCTCTTTTTGTTCAATCAAATATCTTCCAATGGTGAAGCCACACTAGCTACTTATTGCAAGTTTATAGATGGCTATTGAGTTGTGGACTTTGACTTTATCTACTTTCATGCTGAACCCAAAAAAAAAAAAAAAGGCAAGATATACATATATATTGTGTTGTGATTATAATTATGTGATTGTATAGAGCTCTGGTTTACTTTTGAGTCTTAGTCGTTGTTTACTCTGAAACCCTAATCTAGAAACACTAAATTCGTCCACATTCTCGTTCCGATTATTTTTTTCTCATCAGTGAAAATGGTTTGCAGACAACTAGCAGTTAGAAATATGATGTCAAGTGAGAAAATTGAAGAGAATGTAAGATTAGTTGATAAAAAGGACTTTAATAATTGAGGGTAAAATTTTAAAACTTTTTAATGATAAAAATGGAGAAATTTTAAGGTTTGTGCATTTGATTGAGGAAGAAGATAGCGAACTCATCTTTCGAATTCAAACTTTTATATTGGAGAGATAACTTCAAGTTACCTATTATTTGCATTATTTTTATCCTTGTGGCATTTTGTAATATTTTATTATATTTTTTTCTTTTACCTTGTTTGATCTTATTAAAGATCAACAACGATCACTTTAACAAAATAAAAAAAATCCTTTAAAGTAGTCCCAAGTTTTTTGCTTTAACCTTAGCTTGTATGAGAATAGATAGTCAAATTATATTTAATAGTAAATCTATGGTATTAAGGCTAACTCTAACCTATGGAACCCAAAAAACTCTTCTGCTTGTTCACTTACTGTAATTGTAATTTCATTACAGCTTTATTCCTTACAAATAGTTATTATGACATTTCGTTTACTAAATAGCGGTTCCATAATAAATCATTATTACAAAAAACATTAAACAGTCATTCTTTATTTGGACCTATGAATAACAATTCAATACTGAAACTGTCTTTTTTTCAAAATACCACCATTAAAATAAAAAAATTAATAAAAAATCCTATTATAACTCTATTTCATTCCTTTGTAATAGGAATTCCATTAGAACAAACCTTGTATTAAGTCGATATTAACCACCTATACTAAATGTCTCTTCACTTTATCCTTAGTCTTTCAGAGGTTCATTAATGCACATATATAAAGCTTTGAGGTCCTGTATTATTATTCTTTTATCCAATCCCCTTAATAATTTTAGCATAAATACAAGAAATTATTTCAATATGAATATTATATACATATACTATTATTATTAATTTTATTATCATAGAAGTATTGTTATATGGAATTTTTTTGTCGAAATTTGCTGTTCGACTTCTTCGTGGTTAAAATTTCAAAATAAATAAAGTTTCCAGTTCTTGTCAAGTAAAAACATGGACAGAGTTAAGAACATCAATTTAAAGCTGGGAATCTCAATAAAGACCTCAACAAAGGCCATGCTTATTCCCAAATTTAAGGAAGCTGCTCTGAGCGTATTCCCAATTTTAATTATGTTTCAGCAATGAAAATTCATGGGCCACCAATGAAACAAAGAAGGGGAAACAGTTGAGATTTTAAGGATTGTGGTTATAAATTTTGGGCTTGGGCTTAATACTATGATTACTTGGGGCGTGTGCAGAGCAGCTTCCTATCGGCTGCCGGATGGCAACATTTTTGTTCAACGACCCAGCCCACTACTTAGAATATTCTTATTATATAGACAATAATTTTACTTGAAAATATTTTCACAATAAAGACTTCAATAGCTTATAACTATAATTAGTATAATTTAAAGATGTATTACGTCTAGTATTACGACGCACCTAAAATCATCTATTAGAGAGCAATGGGATGGACCCTTCAATTTTTTTTTTTTTTTTAAGTCCTTCCAGGGCCAAAAGCAAAGCCTTTCACATATTTTTTTAGTACTGTATAAAATATACGACACCCGTAAAATATTATATATATATATATATATATATATATAAAAGATCTCTAATGTAAAGAATTTTAGGTATAAAATGTTGAGATCTTAAGAAAAATAGTTTTTTTTTTTTCCCAGTGCTACTCTAGTATTTGAAAGATCTTTTAGAGGGTTTTTTTAGGAATGTGAATCTTCTACAGTAAACAGTAGCCTATCACTACAGTACCCTATGCTACAGAGTCGAACAATAATCCCTCCTTTTTCCAAAATTCCAATCTCCCTTATTTTTTCTTTAAGTGATCTTTTAACCTTTTTATCCTTTGGTTGATTAGTGGGATTAGACATCTCCTTAGGTCGCAAGGAGGGGAGGGTTGTGGGTAGAGTTAGGCAAATAGGCTTTGATCCGTAGGTTAGCCCATTTAATCTGTTTTTAAAATGGGTTAGAGTTGGCTTTTTTTAGCTCTTTTAAAAGTAGGCCAATTTTTCCCGGCTTGTTTAACCCACGGGCCAAAATGAGCTAGCCCGCTAGTTAAATGAGTTAGTCGCTAACGTACTTTTATTTTAAAAAAATTATAGGAGAAATATCTATTAATATAGTGTTGTTTTTAAGACTTTTATACTTGAGATTAAACTTATGTGTTAATTATAACAAAAAGTGACAAATTAATGTGCATGTATCATAATATTCCTTTTAAAGTATATTATTACTATTTCAAATGAAATATAATATCTAATAAGTTATTTTAGAAAACTTATTTTTATATAAAATATTATTAAAATAATAATGAAATTAATCATTAATATATATATATATAAAACCCTATAAAACTCATTTTTTTATTATATATCTTATTTAATTAGTATAAATAAGTTAAATGGGTAACTTGGCCCATTTAATCTACAAAATATAAAAGTAGGTTAAAAGGGTTAAAAAGTGAGATGACCTGGTTAACCAACATGCCAAAGTGGGTTAGGTTAGGAGAAAAAAAGTTTGATCCATTTTTAAAATGGGTCAAAATTTTTTTCCTGTTTAACCCGTAGACCAAAGTGAGTTGGGCCGGATTGGCCCATCTAACCCATTTGGCCACCTCTAATTGGGAGTCTGACCTGCCTATTAGACTCGTCATAGTCCATGCCTCCATGGGTTTATACTGGATCTGCGAGCTGGACCCATAGAAGATTAATGCACAAAATATGTTGCTATCATTGGCATTGAGCAAGTAACATTGAGAAGCATTCGGATTGGTGTCGAAGAGCATAACAATATCGTTGATAGTGAGCTCCGGATGGTTGAGTTCCAAAAGCTGCTATCGAAAGGGTTATACGAGACGTGTTTAGGGATCCCTCAATTTATTGGCTTTTTTTATGTATATGCTTATTTTGTCAAATAAAATTGAAATTAAAAAAAAACGAAATATTGGTCCGAACTAGTGGGATTTGCCCCGTCTACCTGGCGGATCTATGCGTCCCAGCTGCCTGCCATCAAATTGAGAGGGTGAAAAGTCCTTAAATCAGGGATCTGGATCCGCGAGATATCTAGGTGGACATCCATTGATATGTATCATAAAGACTCGAAAAAGCGGATAAGACCAGACTTTGCAAAATCCTACGGCTGATTAGTCAAGGCATGACAAAAGTTGTAGAGGTTGGTATGACTTTTAATTCACTAATTTGAGTCTGATAGGGTATGTTCATTGTTGGCGAAGCTTCGAGGGACTTTTCCTGAGCAGACCAGATCTGACCTTTATTAGATCCCTTAGATGTACTGCTCAATGCCCCAAAATTGACAAGTCATAGGTTTGTTATGAAATTAATCCACATGTTTCGTGATCCAATCAGATTTTGGAGTGTTTCGTGAAGTACTTAACATCTTGCTTTTTTATTTTGTTTCCAAAGAAGTAGGTAACAATGTTTGCGAATCAGAAAACAAATTAGTTTACAGTACTAAAATTTTTAAACCGAAGTTGATGAGAAAATGAACCCATTACTAGGAATAGAAAAAGTAAATTTTAATTGGAGTATATGTTATTTGAGTGAAGCAACAATTGGGAAAGACATTTGATTCAAGTGGGAGTACAATTAAATTATCATTGGTTTAAGTGCGACAGGCAACTTCCAAATTTACTGATAGGAAAAAGGATAAATCTAGCCGAGAAAATTTATCAAGATTTGGATCTACAACAATTTTATCAAGATTTGTATCTATTAGACTATTACAATATTTTGGTTGGATTTAATCATTATATAATTATTTTATTTATTTATCTATTAAGGAGTAGGATTTACTTAGAACACATAAATATTCTTTTATTTGTCACAAGAAAAAAAAATTTGAGAAATTAATAAATCTTCTTTCTTTTGGCTCTTTTATGAATTTTGAACCCAACAATAATTATGTGTTCTTCTTGTATTCTTCACTATACCAAAATTATTTTATTAGCATAAATCAAACGATTGCATTATATTGTACCAAAGTACTTGAATTTACTTAATCAAAAGATCCATATATTTTCCATCATATTGATACTAAAGTTCTTTAGATTCTTCATTCTAGAGTCGAGTTACATAATACTTCGATTATAGGTTAATGTTCTCAATAGGTGAAGGTTCTCCAATCTTACTTTTAATGTTCCTAAGTTTGTAATGATGATGCCACATCATAAGTGTCTATAATTTATATGAAATATCTTTTAAAAACTGTATATTTTATAATTATAAAAAGTCTTTAAATACATGATGGATCTGAATAAATATAGACTTAAAGGTTTTTTTTTCCCCTAAAAAATCATTTTGCCCATAATCTAAATATACACAAAAGAATAAAAAATGAAGTTAAAATTAAAAATTTTTAATTTTTTTTACCTAATTTTTACTTTAAAAAAACTGCAAATTAAAGGAAACAAATTTTCTATCTCTTTTAAGTTCTTAATGTTATAAATTATAGTAAATAGATTCTCTTATAACTTTATGAATGAAGTTACAACTTGAAGGAAGACTTCAAATGTGGAACATAAGATCATAAGGAAGAGAAAGAGAAAAAAAAAATTGGAATGGGATTGAGAAGATGATATAGTATTCTAGTAGTTAATAGGTCATAGAAGTGTTGCTGTATTTTATTTTATTACTTCATTTAACTCATTGGCTAAACTTCAAAAACTCAATTAAAAATTGCATATTTTTACGGAGTACTACATGTAGATTCATGCATTTCCCATTTTCCAAAGGCTATAATATAATGTTTTATACTTTATTTAATTTAGAAAAATAACTCAATTAATGAAATCAATTTTATACTAGATTTAATTAAAAAATAGCTAAAGTGATTAATTTGTTGAATGGTAACATTAGTAATCATACTAACTTAGGAAAATTTGTAGAGACAATACGTAGACAAATAAATAGATGGATAGTTATCTTATCTATATTTTACAATAACTTTGATTGAAGATTTAATATAAAGTAAAATAATATATAATGAAAGGCAAGGGAGTATGATATGTTGTTATGAGATGCAAAATAGTCTTTCATTGCAAAGAAATATAGTGATATCTACCCATACCTAAACTATGTGTCTTTTCATTGTAGAAGCTACATTCTATCCTCAAGCCCTATAACTCTCTCTTACTAGAACCTCGTTTGAAGAACCGCCAAGAGACTAAAGATCAAGGTAAAATATTTTCTTTTCTTATCCTTTAGTAATTTTGAGAGTTTTTTTTTTTTCTTAACCAGTGCTTTTGAAATCAAGGTATTCACGTTTAGGGAGAAAGCAGGAGAAAGCCTTAATATTTTGTTTTAGCAGTAGCTGTTGTTTGCGAAAGAAAAAGACAAGATCGTTCGTTTGCAGGTATCATGATTTTAAAAGTGTTATACATTAATATGTGTATTTTTGGATTTTTTTTTTTTTTTTTTTTTTTTTTTTTTTTTTTTTTTTTGCAGTTTTAGAGAAAAATGGTGTATGAATAGGAATCATGGCCATAGCACAAACCATGATCTCCTTGGGAGTAGTGGGTATTGGCCGATCACAATCGTGACAAAAGGCGTGATAGCCATCACCACCCCTATCATAGCCATGATAGAGGCCTTGATGCCCATCACACACCCACACCCACATCCCCCCACCAACCCCACCCACCCCCCCAACAACCCCATCATAATGAGCATGATAAAGGTATTTTGACATGTTTTCGTTCTCCCGAGCCATTCACTCCCTATACTACGGGCGTGATCAATAGGGGGATATTGTAACCTTCTTGCTATCCTTGTTTTGATCTTCCTAAACACCTAAACTCTTGGCTTAACATCTAGCACCCCTAAATTTAAGTAGGAAGGTATATCTAGACATAGCATAGTTGTAGTTCTTAATAGTTTAGGAGGTTAAATGACCTTAGATGTATGTTTTTCTTTTTAAAATCAAGTTTTGAGTTAGTTTTTGCTATATGTGATCAAGTGGTCTTGGTCTTGTTGAGTTAGCTATTTCGAACGTTATATCAAGTATGTTCTTACCTTGGTTATTGCTTGTCGGTGTAGGTTTAGAATTGTACATGAATTTAACAACATTTGAATTGTTTGTTGCTTGTGCTTGATTAGGAATAGTGGACAAGGAGTACTAGTATTACAAAGACGATGCCTTAATGATTTGTGCATGTGTTGTCCCAAGTGGAGTTGCACATATAGATTATTCTGGTAGTTTAAGAGTGGTATGAGTACCTAGGGTATTAGGAAGTATCCAACACCAAAATATATGAAAGTGTATATTATATATATATATGTATGTATTTATGAAGTTACTCCGAGTTTAGGGTTAGTTGCAAATAGTTATAAACTGTGTTGGTTGTCTAGTTAACTAAAAGATACTAAACTGTTGTTGCTTGTATTATTATTTTGCATGTGAATATGCATGTTGTTTGTTTATACACATGTGGTTGTGGTTTGGTGGAATGGGCCTTACGCTCATTCCGTTTTATTTTTCAAGATTAGGTAAAGAGCCTACAGTGTTCGACCTATTTGGTTACAAAGTATATGTGGACTATGAGGACGACGCTAATGGAGCTGATTTTCTAGTTGATCACTAGATGACTAGACTTGAAATAGCTAAAGTAGCTAACTTCTGGAGTTTAAATATTTGTTTTTATGATTCTTTTATGTTATAAGACTTTTCATATGATGTTTTAAGTTGGATTTTAAGTTGGCACTTGGTGTATACCAACCAAGTTACTTATAAGTTTTTATTAATGACTTTAATGTTTTAGATGTTGTCCTATTGGATGTGAAACATTGGAGTTATATTTTGTTTTAGTTGTGGTTTCGTTGACTTTGAGCCTTAATGTATCCATATCTAATGAGGACACTTGGTAGGCTAATAACACACTCAATTTAAGGCATTATAGCTTAAGTAGTATCAGAGCTTAGTTATGAATCTTACTAGATCTATGTTATGAAGTCCTTAAGACAGTAAGCAATGAGAAGTGGGGTAGCAAATAGTTGAGCTTGTCTAGTTAGTATTGTTGGTATCTAGCATTTTCTATAGTGTTTTGTTCCTTTTAGCTTTCTTTATCTCCTTTCTTACGTTCTATATGTTTATCCTTTTTAGAATTCTACTTAGAAGAAGATCCCCTATTGCTAGTTCCTCCATAACTAGTGGGGAAGAAGTTATTGGAGAACAATCACCTTTAAACTAGTTACCTCGAGACCTACCACCATTACCACTATCCCCTCCTACAGGCTAACAAGTGCCAGTTAATATTGCTCAACTTATGCAAACTGTGAATACCATTTTAGGAGTAGTTATGCAACAACACCAGCAAACACGTTAGGATGTACAAGTAATATAGGCCAATGCTGAGGCTTAGAGGTAGGAGACCCATAGACAGAATGGCATTGGTAGCAACTGGGCCAAACATGCTTATGTTTTAACTCTAAACAAGTTTGTAAACTTTGTTTACAAGTTTAAGCCAAAGCTTGGGAGGCTACTTGATGCTTAGTTGTGGATGGAGGAAGTGGAGAAGACATTTTCTGCTCTTGATATTCCTAAAAGCAAAAAGATAGAGTATGCTTCTTATTTGCTAATTGGAAGAACAAATAACTGGTAGATGAGCACCAAGAGGTACATAACTGGAGTGAGCACCTACGATAGATTTTAGCAGGCTTTCTATAAAGAGTTTTTCCCTGGTAGTACTAAGCATCAAATGTTGCAAGAGTACTATACCTTATGGCAGGGCCGTATGACTATGGATGAATATGAGGCAGAGTTGAAAAAGTTAATGAGATTTTTGCTAGATCCTCTAAAAAAGAATGAGGATATCAAAGTAAGCAGATTTGTCACATGGCTAAAGTTTGAGATCATGCATCATGTGAACTTGATGGAATTAACCAACTACTCTATTGGGGTCAATAAAGCAAAGATTATTTAGGCAAGTGACTAGCCACTAGTATCCTTACCCAATATAAGGGAAAGAAGCCAATCATATAACAAGTTAGGTTTGCAGCTAAGGGTATCGAAAGGAAGTGTACCAGGAGTCATGGAATACATTATCTCAAAGACTACAAGTGGTTTGAGTATGATTGCTTTTTATGTGGTAAGGTTGGGCATAGCTACTAGTTTTGTACAAAGAAGATTCTCCTACAAGTGTTTTTATTCAAGTGTGGGCAACGAAGACACAAGGCCATAGACTGTAGAGAGCTTAGTAGACAAGTAACTCTAGGGATTTACATAGGCCAACCTCAGGGTAGTGGTCAAGGACAAAGAGCAACGGCTGAGGTGTATGCCCTCCAATACCGGGATTCATCTAGTGTGGACACTAGAGCAAGTATACTCTCTATACTTCTACATAGGGCATATGTGCTTTTCAATACTATTGCGAGTTTTTCATGCATTCTTGAATTATTTGTGGTTGTATGTGATGTGTGTATTAAATCTATGACTGAATGCTTGTCTGTAAACATACCTCTGAGGAGCAAAACCATGCTAAACATGATTTGTACAAATGTGAATGAAGAGATAGAGGGTAGGTATCTACCTGTAGACCAAGTAGTGTTAGACATGGTAGACTTTGATGTAATTTTGTGCGTAGATTGGTTACTAAAGTACAATGCTGTAATTGATTGTCAAATCTTGGTAGTGAAGTTTAATATGCTAGATAGGGACCATTTTGTGTACAAAATTGAAGTGCAAAGACCTCCAACTCTACCTGCTTATGAGCTATAGGGTAGATCTACCTTGTCTATGGTACCCATTACAATAGAAGATAAATTAAAGATAGACCTTGCATAGGTACTAGTAGCATGTGAATACTTCAATGTTTTCCCGAAAGATCTACCAAGGTTACTACTAAAAATGGAGATAGAGTTTTGCATCAATTTGGTACCGGGTGCTACACCAATATCTAACATACCATACCACATCGTACCAATAGAACTTGCAAAGTTAAAGGTTCAACTAGAAGACCTAATTAAAAAGAAGTTCATCAGACTTAGTGTGTCACCTTAGGGAAGTCCAATTTTGTTTATAAGTTATATATAAATTACAAAGAGTTGAACCATGTGACTATAAAAAATAAATACCTTCTGCCAATGATAGATGATCCGTTTGACCAATTGGCACGAGCACAAGTGTTCTCAAAGATTGATCTCAGATTGGGGTATCATTACCTGTGGATTAGAGCAAATGACATATAAAAGACAACCCTCAAGACCAGATATGGACATTATAAGTCTATGGTTATACTATTTAGTCTCACAAATGCACTAGTCGTCTTTATGGACCTTATGAATAGAATCTTCAGAGACTATTTAGATTTGTTTCTAGTAGTCTGTATAGATAATGTTTTGGTGTATTATAAAACAAAGGAAGAACATGAAGAGCATTTGAGATTAGTTCTGAGTAGATTACAAGATTAGATGTTGTATGCTAAGTTCATGAAGCATGAGTTTTGGTCAGAGCAAGTATCTTTCTTGGGGCATATTATTGATGGAAATGGGATAGCAGTAGATCTTGATAAAGTAAATGCAGTGGTAGAATGGCCAACTCCTAAAAGTGTATCAAAAACTAAAAGTTTTCTGCAAATAGCAAGCTACTATAGAAGGTTTGTAGAGGATTTCTCTAAGATTGCAAGTCCTTGAACCAAATTGACTCAGAAAAAGGTAAAGTATGTTTGGTATGAAAACTGTGAGAATAGCTTCCAACAACTGAAGGAAAAACTTGTATCTGCACCAGTTCTAACCTTACTAGTGAGTGGTAAGAAGTATACCATCTATAGTGATGCATCCATACAAGGGTTAGGTTGTGTGTAAATGCAGGGAGGTAGGGTGATAGTATATGTATCTAGGCGGTTGAAACCCTATGAAAAGAATTACCCTACACATCATTTATAATAGGCAGTGGTGGTACATACCTTGAAACTATGGAGACACTATCTATATGAAGAGCGATGCAAAGTATCTACTAACCATAAAAGTTCAAAGTATATCTTTTCCTAGAAAGAGTTGAATGTGAGGCGGAGTAGATAGTTAGAGCTGATAAAGGATTATGATGTAGATATTTAGTATCATCCTAGGATGGCAAATATAGTAGCAGATGCCTTGAGTAGGAAGCAAAATGAGAATCTAATAGCTTTAATCACTTTTGAACTCCATTTGATAGATGGCATGAGAAAGTTAGAATTAGAAATAGTGACTAGACGGGTAGGAGCACGACTAGCCAACTTGCAGATTTAGCTTATATATTTTATAAAGAATCAAAGCAGCACATGTGGATGATCCAAGTATCCAAGAGGTAAAGAAGAGAATGGAAGTGGGCAGATCAGTTGGGTTCCTTATGGATAGCAAGGATATCGTGAGATATAAAAGAAGGTTATGTGTGTACTAGAGTTGGAAGAGCTTAAGAAGGAGTTACTGAAAGAGGGACATTACTCTAGTTATTCCATCCACCCAGGAGGAAACAAAATGTATTATGATTTGAAAAAGATGTATTAGTGCAAGAATATGAAGAAAGAGATAGTAGAATTTGTATCCAAGTGTTATATTTGTCGATTAATCAATATTAAACACAAAAGACAACAGGTAAATTAAAGCTCTTACTGTATCTAAGTGGAAGTAGGAGCATATAACTGTGGATTTTGTTATGGCTCTACCTACAACCAGAGAAAGGTATGACTCAGTATACATAATTTTTTACATGTCATTAAGGTAGCACACCTTATACTATTAAAATAGGGTGTATTTTGGAGCAATTGGAAAAGTTGTACATCAAAGAGATAGTGAGGTTACATGAAATACCAGTGACTATAGTATTAGGTAAAGATACTAAGTTTGCTAGGAGATTCTAGAAGAGTCTGCACAAAGCCTTGGGCACTAAAGTGGCTTTTAGTATTGCCTATCATCCTTAGACTGATAGGCAATCTGAATGGACCATCCAAATCCTCGAAGACATGTTGAGAGCATGTGTCTTCGATTTTAGGGGTAGTTGGGATGAGCACTAACCTTTGGTAGAGCTTACATATAATAGCTATTAGACATCACTTGGGATACTACCTTAAGTAGGTGACAATAGATAATGGGATTAGAGTTGGTATAGGATGCTATTGATAAGGTCAAAGCGATTAGCTAAAAATTACAAACTACTCAAAGCCATCAGAAAAGTCATGCAGATAAGAGGAGGAGACCGTTGGAATTTTAAGTAGGAGAACATGTCCTACTTAAAAGTTTCACCAGCTAAGATGTTGTCGAGTTTGGTTTGAGGCGCAAGTTAAACCTTAGGTATGTGGGACCTTTTGAAGTCTTAGAGTGAATACGTGACGTGGCTTATAGGTTAGCTTTACCGTCTAGTTTAGATGGAGTACACAATGTATTCCATGTTTCTATGCTGAGAAATATGTGAAAAATCCTCAACAGATAGTAGCCTTAGAACCGTTAGAAGTACACCAAATCTCATTACATTTGAGAAGCCAGTAAGGATTGTTCAAACCAAAGAGTAGCTTCTAAGAAAGCATATGATCAAATAGGTAAAAGTGCAATGGACAAATAAAACAGAGTGGGAAGCTACCTGGAAAATAGAGAAGGAGATGAGGACAAAGTATCATAAGCTTTTCAATGATCTAGGTAACTTTCGAGGCGGAAGTTTCTTTTATCGGGGCAAGAGATATAATATAAAGTAAAATAATCTATAATGAAGGGAAAGAGTGTGTCATATGTTATTTTATGAGAGGGAAAAATAGTCTTTAACTATAAAGAAATATAGTGATATTTGTCCATACATAAACTATGTTCCTTTTAATTTGCACAAAATATACTCTATCCTTTAGCCCTATAACTCCTTCTTGCTAGAACCTCCTTTGAAGAGCCGCTAAGAGACTAAAGATCAAGGTAAAATATTTTCTTTTCTTGTCCTTTAGTAATCTTGAGAGATTCTTTATTAACCTACACTTTTCAAATCAAGGTGTTCACATTTGGGGGAGAGATAAGGAGAAACCCTGATCTTTTTTTGTTTTGTTAGCAATTGTTGCTTGTGAAAGAAAAAGAGAACGTCATTTGTTTGTAGATATCGTAATTTTAGAAGCATTCACATGTTGACATATGCGGTTTTGGAGTTTTTTTTTTTTTTGGTTTACAGTAAAGAAAATGAATGTTTTGGGTTTTCCGCATTTTGGAGTGAAGTGTGTACGAACAAGGATTACGACCATGACACGAGCCGTGATCTCCTTAAGAGTGGTAGGTATTAGCCGATTACAGTTGTGATAGAGGCCATGACGGTCATCACTACCCATCATCGCCATGATAGCCATCAGCACGCCCCCACCCCCCCCCCTCCCCCCCCCCCCCCCCCCCCCCCCCCCCCATATTATGGGCGTGATAAGGGTGTTTTGACATGTCTTCGTTCTCCCAAGCCTTTTACGCCCTACACCACGGCATGATCGAAAGGATGATGTTGTAACCTTCTTTCTATCCTTGTTTTGACCTTCCTAAGCACTTAAACTCTTAGCTTAACATCCAGTACACCTAAATCTAAGTAGGAAGGTATATCTAGACCTAGAGTAGTTGTAACTTAATAGCTTAGAGGGTTAGATGACCTTAGACATATGTTTTTCTTTTTGAAATCAAGTTTTGAGTTAGTTTTTGCTATATGTGATTAGGTGATCTTGGTTTTGTTGAGTTAGTCGTTTTAAACGCTGTTTTAGATACATCCTTACCTTAGTTGTTATTTGTCGGTATAGGTTTAGAGATGCAAATGAATTCAAAAATATCTAGATTTAAATTGTTTGTTGCTTGTGTTTGGCTAGGTCTAGTTGACCAAAGTACCGATGTTACTAGGATGGTGTTCTAATGACCTGTGTGTATCATTGTCCCAAGTGGAGTTATATACAGAGATGGTTTTGATAGTTTAGAAGTGGTACAAGCACAATACTTATGGGTTGAGGAGTATCCAACACCACAATGTATGTAAGTATATATATATATGTATGTATCTGCTTTTTATTGAGTTATGAGTTACTTTAGGTTTAAGGCTAGATGCAAATATTTCTAAACTATATTGGTAGTCTAGTCAACTAAATGATAATAAACTATGATTGTTGCATATATTACTATTTTGCTTATGAATATGTATGTTATTTGTCCATGCACATGTGGCTTTGGTTTGGTATACTGGGCCTTGCGCTCATTGCTTTTTGTTTTTTAAGATTAAGTGAAGAGCCTATAGTATTCGATCTATCAGGTGACGAAGTAAATGTGGACTATAGGAATGACGATAGTAGAATCGATTTTCCAGCTGATTACTAGAAGACTAGACTTGAAATAGCTAGAGTTGTTGACTTCTAGAGTTTAAATATCTGTTTTTATGTTTCTTTTATGTTATAAGACTTTTCATCTGATGTTTTAAGTAGGATTTTTTGTTGGCACTTAGTTTATGCCAACCGAGTTATTTGCAAGTTTTCATTAATGACTTTAATGTTTTAGAAGTTGTCTTATTGATTGTGAAACATTAGAGTTATATTTTTTTTAATTGTGGTTCAGTAGACTTCTTGTCTTAGCATGTCCATCTCTTGTGAGGATTCTTAACGAACTAATAACACACTCAATTTAGGGCATTACAGAAGATATATTGTATATAAAACATAATTTTACATACAAAATTTATTTTTATATTATAATAAAAGGTTTTGTTACCAATTAAAGGTGTTGTTAAAATAGGATAATGTCAAAAATGATACTTTAACTTTTAAAAAAATTCAATCACGTGCCTAAAGTTTGGTCCGCGAAAACTTTATTAGGCATCAAAATTATCAAAACCAAACTTCAGGTATGAGAAAAGTCAAAAAGAACTTTGTTTAGATACCAAATTATTCAAAATCAAACTTCAGGTACCTAGTTGAACAATTTGTGAAAATTTAAATACCATTTTTGTCATTAACCCTATTAAAATAGATAAATTATACCTGTTTTGACCTTAAATCTACCAATAAATTCGATTAGATCTGGCTTCAATGTAATTGGGCATACAAAATAATGACAGTTTAGTGAGCATCGAGGTTAGCAGAGTGTAAGAGATAATGAGTAAGTAAAAGAACAAAGTTTTGGCTAAGTGTTACCAAATTTCCATGGTCGACAATTCGAATTGTATTTAAAGAATAGTGGTTTTGGTTGATTACTAGAAGTAGAAACGCATCATGGAGAGCATAGTGGTTATTAAAGGAGTAGATGTCAAGTCAATAAATCATTCCTAAGATTTTCAAAAGTGGGAATGATGGATCTAAATTAAACAAAGCTGAGTGAATGAATTTCGAGCAAGTTGACTATATTTGAGTAGATAGGATGACTTAGTAGGTTTGCTTCGTCTCAACATTATGATTTGAGCCAGATTGACTAGTCCAATGTTGAATTAACTTGAATTAACTCATGTTATAAGCAAGTCAGGCCATAATTGAATAACCCTTATCTAAATCTACTCATCAATAATATTTATCATTTATTCCAATTCTAATTTCAATGGTATTGTTTCCCTATAGGTTAGGTAAGGAACTTTTTATTTGTGTAATCCAAAGTCTATACAAGAAGCACAAGTATGTGGATAATAGGGATGGGCCTACCATTACAAAATAAGGCTAATGCCACAAATAATATTTGAATTTTAATAAGATAAGCAATTAAGTGCTTCAATTTTAAAAAAGATAAATTTAATATCTGAACTTTAATAAAATATACAATTTGATATTTAAATTTTAAAAAAGATCAATTTAACATCTAAATTTTAATATTGATCAATTTAGTACTTGAAAGAACTTTTTTTGCACACCAACGGTACCTATTTAAATTCTTTAAGTATTGAATTGGTCAATTTTAAAATTTAAGTATTAAATTGATAAATTTCAAAACCCTGATTTCTAATGATATGTTTTATTAAAATTTCGGTACTTTTTGTGAAATTATTATTTTTGTGGGGACATAGAGACAATGACGTGTTGTATTCTAGCTTCTCATTATTCACTATTTAGCTTTCGGCTCTTCCTCGTGCACACGTTGTCCCATGCCACATACCATTCCTCTGTCTTTCTCTCTCTTGCTTACTTTCATTTTTTTTCTGGCCCAATCTCTCTTGCTTACTTTGGGGAGGATCGAATTTCAACTTTAGCTTAATCCATTTTAGCCGCATGAAGTCTTTAAGAGCTACCTCGGAAACTTCCAAAACCCTCGTGGCTAAAAAATCTATGCTAAATCTACCTCAATGATTTGCCTAATTGTTAAAATTTATACCCCATTACTTTTAAGGAAAATTATTAGAAAATGAAAGAGCTTTTTCGGAAAAGATTTTGTCCAAAAATAACATATTTTTGAATATTTTGTTAGTCATATGAAAATAATTGTTCTCTATTTATATAACTTCAAGATGACTCATATATTTTAAGTATAAAATAGTAAAATAATAAATATTATACAATAAAAAATAAATATACCTAAATGAAAATGTTAAAAAATTAATAATAAATATCTTTAAATGGTACATGATTGGTTAAGAGACAAAGCTCATAAATTGATAGAAAAATAACTTACGTTTGTATAGTCAATAAGATGTTTTTCAAAAAATAAGCTATAATAAGTCCCTATTTGCCAAAATGAGGAAAAATGTTTTACAATAATTTTTCCATTTTTCTTGAAATACACATGGAAAAATGAAAAGATACATTCCCAAAAACTATTTTCATTAATACAAACGGGAGAACTGATATTCGTAAGATAATTAGATAATATAAGTTATATTTTACTAATGCATCAATTATATAAAATGGTTTTTGTATATCAACCGTGTTTCTTAAAAAAAGGAAAAGAAAAAAAAAAACAATATGCTAAATTTTTTTTCTCTTTCTTAGTTTTTTTCCTGTGGATTGACTCAACAAAACACTTCGGTTCGTTTCTTTATTCTTTCTAGTTTATCGTTCTAATAACTTACAAAAAATTAGATGTCTTCCTATTAGAATGTTTCTTTCTTTCTTTTTTTCTTCCTCCAAATATATATTGAGTTAATTAACATGATAAAAAAAAGACGTAATGTTTCAAACAAAAATAATAAGGAGCAAATTTCAATAAGAGTGTGTTTTGTCAAAATTAATTTTGCTTACACATAATTTTTACTAACTTTGTTTTTTTCATATTAAGCCCGATATGTGAATTTTAGTCTTTACGTTTACTTCCTTTAAAACTTGATTACTCATTTGATAAAGATAACAAGATGCGTTAATTTGTTTAAAATTTGGTCTAATATATTCTTAATATATATGCTCAATATTTATTTTATCATATCTAATATAAAGACATTTACATGCCAATATATCAGTAAAAATCATTAGAAATGGAAATAATTCTCTCTCTCACTGTGTAATTTTCTATCCCCTATTAAACACAAGAGTTTAATCTAATTGGCTGGAAATAATAATGCCATAACTTATTGAGATATGTGTATATATATGTATGTAGTTTAAGGATTTAAAGATAATATAAATCAGAAATATAATATATGGTTATTTGTGCGGTTCTTCTTTTGAAAGTGCAAGTGAAGGTTCGATTAGATCAGCACTTTGGATGCTACGTGATGCCAGGGAAGTAGGGATTGCTTCATGTCAATCTATCGACTAGGAGCGTCCTAAAATCACAATTACAGCCCTAAGATTTGATGACTTGTCTCTATGTGTACATAATAGCGCACGCCGTTTTAGTGTTCGGAATATGTTTTAAGCATATTAACTGTTTGGTTGACATGGGTAAAATAAATAGTTATTGCTTTCTTGTAAAGCTATTTGCTAATTATTAAAGCAAATGAAAGAAATTTATTTTTACAAGTTTGCTTCACATGCTTTAGTAAGTTTTTTTTTTTAATAATCTATAAATATGCCAAAAAGCTTCTAATTTAGTGGTATTGCCATTAATCTCTTGAGGATGGATTATATTTGAATCTCTTTTTCTAGTTACAATCATTGGGAAAAAAGAAAAAGAAAAAGAAAAACATATAGTATATATGGTGCTTCCTTAATTCTTCTATTGGCATATTAACTATTTGGTTGACATACGTAAAATAAATAGTTGTTACTTTCTTGTAAAGCTATTTTTTAAACTATTATAACAAATGAGAAAAATTTACTTTTACAAGTTTGTCTCGTATGTTTTGTCATGTTTTAAAACAACCTATAATGTCAATGACCTTTAAATTAGTGGTATTATGGCACTCATCTCCCAATAGGATGCACTAGGTTTTACTCCTCCCTTCCCATTGTAATCAATTGGGAAAAAAAGAACAAAAAAAAAAAAAAAAACCCAATAATATGGTTTGGTAATTATTCTATTAGTGTTTATGAACTCATGAATTGAATGATTAGAAATCCTTAGAGTTTCTTAAATTTAGGACTTGAAAGTGCATTACAATTTTTTGTCACTTCATTCATAAAAAAAGTGTATTTTGATTACATTCAAATTATTTTATTAGCATAATAGAAGTTGTGTAAACCTTCACTTACTGAAGCATTAGCTGCAAATGAGGATTAGTTGGTAATAAGCATCAAATCCCACTTCAAAATAAGAGTTAAAAACTTGCATCTCCTCATATTTTGATAGTTAATTTAAAAACATTGCCTATTTCAAACGACTCAATGAGAAGCAATACAAGCTTATGAACATTGATAAGCATTCCAAATTTTCTACCTAACCTTTGAGAAAAGCGATGTCTAATCACAATACAAATCCAGTTTAATCATGATGCAACCATGATAGTCAGCCTTAGACTTTTGGCAAAAAATAATAATAATTATTATAATAGAAGGCTATGTTGTCGTTATCTTATATATTTGATATTTGTGTTAACCTAATAGGATTGGGTATCGAAATTTGTAGGATCTTAGAATTTGTAGAATAAATATGTTATAATATTTCAATATCGCGGATGCCATAGCCATGAGATGGAACCAATATATGACATATGCCCCACTTTAGAATTTACTTGATACCTATACTTTGTGCATTAAAATTTTAAGTTTTAAGATAATTTTTAATCTCTTATATGTATGCAAGATATCACAAATAAACTTGTATAATGTTATATATCTGAATAATTTAATTTGAGGAATGCAATGGAAATTCATTTATGTCTCCCTAGCATATAGCCTTTCCTTCCCTCCACTCCCTTTGTGCTAGGTTTCAACTTGATAATAAAAACTCTTAAAACCTTCAATTTAAATTGGTATCATATTTTAAGTTTACTGTAATTTGTTATTACCTTGCATTTTAATTAAAAATTGCTATGTTAATATGTGCTATAATTATATTTAAAAACAACGATAATTTGTGACATGAATCTCCTTATTTTGAATATTGACGACTAACAGCAATTTGATTTAGAAAGGTAAAAAAAAGAAAAAGGTCCATCAATTCTATAGTGTATCTTAAAACATATAATTTTTTTGTTCGGTTAAACATTCAATATTTTTCAATAATGTTATAGTTTAGTGATATTTTTTCTAATTTCTCAAATGTAGATAAAATGATGGTAATGATGACTTTTTCCTACCAAATATTTGAAGTAATCTCACTATTTGAAAAGTGATTATCGATTTCACCTCGTTACTTAAGGACATGACATGCATTTTATGAGCCTAACATTTTCTAATTAAATATACCTTTGAATTAAGCAAAGTCGGTAATCGTATCTCATATAAATCGATCTTGGATTCTGTGTCCACGCTGGATTAATTAAGGCCCTCGCATATCAATTTTAGGATTCAGATGTGTGAAATGATATTAGTAATTGGATCCGGCTTCAAACTTTCTGAGCGCGATGGGGGTAACGTGGTTATAGGCTCCACTAAATTTACTGGTAGTTTAAAAATGTATCTCACGTTCAACTGATAAAAAAGGAACTTTGTGGTCAATTTTAAATAATCATTTAAGGGCCATTGTTGAAGAGCCTGACTGATTTCCGAACTATCCGCAAAAGTCAAGGCAGCATCTCACGCAACTCAATTAGATACTTCCTTTCGTGTACTTCACTGTAATACTATTGCTATAGTTTTCCTTTTTGAAAAGTTATTACAGCATTTGATATAAAGTTGTTAAACTCACGATTATAAGCATAGTCATCAGGGTTTGTAAAATCATAAGTTTATATAACCCGCTTACAATAGTAAAAAAAAAAAAAAATCTTGAAATAAATAAGGGGCAGGAAGGTTGTAATTGTAGCTTATTTGGCTCAAACAAATAGAGTTGAAATATTCAGTTAAAAACATAGGATTATAGTATTTGGTTTCCATATTAGCAAGTCATAAGAAATCCATATTAAAAAAGAAAAAGAAAACATTGAATAGTCAGTTATAGGTAAATTACATCAAAATATATCAATTTTGAGATAAGTTTATTCAATATATTAATATTTTAAGTGATTAGAAAGAGGTAACAACTTTTTGTAAAATTCATTTAAGGTATAACGTTTTGATTAGTTTTTAATTATGTTTCCTAAATTTTGATTAATTATTAATTATTAATACCTTATTTGACTTACTTTTTTCAAACATCAATACTACTTTTCAATCACTTGAAACCTTATAACTTAAATGAATATATCCCCAAACATTGATTCTGCTTTTGAACTACTTGAAATGTTTATGCATTAAATGAACTTACTATCAAATATTGATACTTCTAGATATAATTTACCCAGTCAACTAGTATTCATACCTATTAGCTACAATTTAATATTGAAATTAATTTTTTTCCCTGAGAATACCTCATTAAAATAAGAAATCAACAAATAAGAATATTAGAAAATCCTATGGTCTTGTCGCTATCCAACGACTTATATCATATCCACCTATAATGGAATCACTAAAATAGGTAACATTTCAAGTACTATATTTATCTTAACGATTAGACGGTTGTCTGGACGATCCCATTGACGGGACCGTAGAAGCTTCCAAAAATGTTATCACATATCAATTCTATTTAATGTACCAATAATTTCACTATATATATATATATATATATAAATTATTGTAGTAAATACTATCTAAAAATAGAATTGCTATTATGAACTGTAAAGTGTAACATTTTTTTTTCCTTTTAACTAAAGCTAATTTGTAGTTGTAATTACTCTTTTTCCTTACAGCGGGTGAATATTTACATTTAAGATATGTTTCTAAGTATGTGTATGCTTGGAGAATCTTTTTTTTTTTTTTTTTTTATAAGAACCATTAAATTAGTTGCATGGCAATGGGAGTAAGGGCAAGTTCAACAAATGTACAACGTCTATGAGCTCAATTTATGGTGAGAATTTCAAAAATGGTAAGAAGCTGGGGAAATGTTTTACAAAATTTTCTCTGTTCTCATGCTTGATGGGTGATGTAAACACCATATTTGATTAATTGCAAGATGGAAACGTCAAGTTGTTAAGGCTAAAGCTCTCACCTATAGCGAATGAGAAGAATGATCCCAAATCCTACTAGTACTACAGAGTTATAGATCACAGTAACAAGGATTATAAGAAATTAAAGTGGATATTATAGCAAAGAAAGACTATAAAGTGGAAGCTCAAAATTGAAAGTAACAATATATGTGCAGAATTCACTCCTAACATGTGATATTTTAACTAAACTTTGTGAGCATTATTAAAGCACCTTTGCATAACTTTCATTACTCTCATGCACATCATGCTTAGACATAGTAGTAGCTTAACATCTTATATAAAAACCCAAGTAAAGCCCCAACGTCTTTTCGATAAGCCTAGGTAATTTCGTAGTAAACTTATTGAAAATTATTTTGAAAGGAATCAACATTTGAGAATAAGTTTAAATAGGGAATCAATGTATTATGCAAAAGAAGAGAGGTTAATGCTATATAAAGTAGTATAAATAATAAGTCTATTTTAAATGGTTGAAAAAAAAGGACAAATGTTTTAAATTGGTGGTAAATAAACACAAAATAAGATTTTTATTTACACCGCTTTATATAATATTGATCCCTTTCTTAGCTATTTAAAATGTTAACCATATATTTGCATCACTTTATATAACATGATTCAAGTTTTAACCATTTAAAAAGTTGATTCCCTATTTAAACTTATACTAAACATTGATCCTTTCGATATAATATACTTGAAACTCTTATGGTGTTTACTATCAAGTGGTACAAAAGGTTACTCTAATAAGTATTCTCTAAATGCTAAGAATTGCCATTGTCAAAACTGACAGAAAAATGTTTTGGCTCGTCATCATTGTTGCTTTAGCATATGTTTCGTTTAAATCCATGCAATGTCTTAGCTTTAGCTACCATGTTGTGAAATAAGCAATGTCATGGTAAAAGTTATCATGTTTTAAGTTTAAGAAAGACCTAGTAATAAAACAAACACTACTATCTTTGCACATGATAAAGCTATGTTAATTCCCAGTTATCTACATTGTCACTATTAAGGTGACCCTACTATATTATCTTCTAACATTGGTCGTACCAAGTAAGAGCTATCAATCATATGCATGGGATAACCACGCAAATTTCATAATATATTGAAAGTATGAAAGCACAAAGATAATAAACATATTTTATTTTGTTGACTTCATATATTTTATTATAGTATGTTTTAACACCTATACATAATTACACTACATCTCTAGTTTATGTCAAAGAACATCTCAGACAAGATGCTACCAAACTTTGTGTAATTCACCTTAAATTAAGATGACATGCTCCTTTAATGAAATTTTGCTCCTTTAATAATAAGAGGACTTGAGGGTTTTTAGACTGCAAAATAACCAAACATGATTACCACAACATTAGACATGCTTTTTCTTGGAAAGTTAGTGATTCAAATAAGGAAATTCCCTCCATAACATCCATTCTCAAGCACTCTAAAGATAATACAAGGTGATGAGAATGATGAACCCATGAGATAAAATGTTCTCTTTTAACATGACCACTACACTAAAAGTTATGTTAGTGTCTTGTTATGGCATGTGAGTAACTAGAGGAGGACCATCAAAGAGCTTTAGCAAAAAATTCACAACCATAGTAGCCTTCAATAAATGCATTACTATAAAGAAAGGATATTACAGGAGTCTTGTAAATACATAAGTGATAATATGCTAAGTTATACATTACTCCTAACCAAAAACTACATTTGTATGCATTTTAATGTGACTTTTTAAAAGTGATCAAATACACATTCAAAAAAGAATTTAAAAAATGGGGTTAAATGATAAAAAATAATTAAAAAATGAGGTTTAAATGGATTTTGCATTCTTTACATGCTTTGGTCCCACCATTATGTTATTTTTAGATATGCATTTTCATGATTTTCTTAAGTAATATTTATGGATTCAAAAAATGCATGGATGACCTTTTCTAATGTAAGAATTAATTGAAAGGAAAAAAAAAAAAGACTCAAATTGGACACACTAAAACATGCACATGGGTATGAAAAATATTTTATCTTCACCTTTTATTTCTTAAAACAAGATATGATTATTAAAAATGAAAACTAAAGTTGAAAACCTTCAAAATGCTAACTTAATGCATGATTCCAACCTAAATTGACCATGGTACGACTAACTTAAATATAGTTTCCAAAACTAAGATACTATAGGTTAAGGTATGTTTCCATAGTCATATAAATATGTTGAAGGCTCTTAAACTAACTCATTTTATGTTGTGTTAGTTGATGCTATGAGTTGATGAAAATATCGTTTGCTAATGTGTTGTTTTGTGATTATTTAAGTGAGTGAATTGGTAAAGCAAACTAATGAAGATTTTAGGCAGTGGTATCACGTGGCATTAGATGCATGTACTATTTATATGAGTTCAATTATGGCTATTTTGGAAATGCATGTGATTGTGATGTCACTATGATAGTATCTTAGGATGCACATATGTATGTGCCATGAGATATGATTTTTAGATATCTCAATTTTTGCCATGACATGTAAATGTCTATTGCATATGTACTAACTCAAGTGATATATAATAAGACTTGGAGGGTAAGCAAATGTAGTTTTGAAAGTATAGAGTTTATTGAGAAATAAGAATGGCTATGCTAAGGACACGTATTATTTAAAAGAATGGTAATGTTAAGCCAATTCATATGTCCTAGGAATAAGTACACTTAAGGGCAAGTGGGTATATACACTTAAATAACAAATATCACTATTCCCATACTGTAGTTGGACTTGTGCCTTTTATTAGGTAGCACATATTCTTATATAGTAAATCACATGTAAGCTTTAAAGTTGATAACACTATATGTATGTGGTGTTAGTACGTATACTTCTGCCAAACAATGTACAATATAGGAATATAATCAAATAATAAAAAGTTAGCATAAAGACTTTTTGTTTTGAGGATATTTAGATGACTAAGAGGTTATATAGATAAGTTTTGGATGAAAACCATTCAATGTGAGTTATCTTATAATTATTTTATTGGATGATGGCATTTGTATTGTTTGTTTTGTAGTGCAATGATTTCAAGTCATTATCCTTATACGTTTTAACTGGAGTATTGCCATATCTATAAATGAGATAGAGGTTAAATTTTCAAACCTCAAGTACAAGAAGATGAGGTGTTGAAGGAGGTAGATTACTTTTGGAAAAGAGTTACGTGTGCTAGAAGCAAACTCTTGTTTTTAATTCTTATGATGTAGTGTTATACTTATAAATCATAGTGTTACTATCACAGCCTGCCAATCTTAGGCTCCACCGTAGCGGAGGAGGTGCCCCTAAGCCCTTAGGCCACCTTAGGCAGGGATCGTGATGCTAGGTACACTGGCCCTCTCAGAGCACCTTCAGGCACAACCAGGACGCCAAAGGCATTATAACTTGGAAATCTACCCATTGAGGTATTATCCGCTTTAGCCATACGCCGCACAATTTTATCCTTTTGGCGCCAGTGCTTCTCAAGGGATCACCCATCCTGGGATTGCTCTGCCCAGAGCAAGCTTAACTTTGGAGTTCTGACGAACTCCAAGCCATTGCACCAAAAAGGCGCCTCTATGATTAGAATTCCACCATCTATATTTGAGGGGTGTTACACACTCCCCCACTTATAGAACTGACGTCCTCGTCAGTTTCGTTACATAGGTCTAGAACCACTACTCTGATACCTTTTGTCATGCTCTGCCATCCTAGGCTCCACCGCAGCGGAGGGCGCGCCCCTAGACCCTTAGGCCACCCTGGGCAAGAATCGTGATGCTAGATATACTGGCCTTCCCAGCGCACCCTCAGGCACAACCAGGACACTAGAGGCATTGTGTAACGACTTGAAAATCTTCCCATTAAGGTATTGTCCGCTTTGGCCACACGCCACATGGTTTTGTTCTTTTGGTGCCAGTGCTTCCCAGGAGGTTACCTATCCTGGGATTGCTCTGCCCAAAGCATGATTAACTTTGGAGTTTTGACGAACCTCAAGCCATAGCACCGAAAAAGCGCCTCTATAATTAAATTCCGTAAGTGAACTTTGATACTCAAACAAGTATATATACTAAGTGGAAAGAAAAAAAAAACTAGATAATATAAATTGGTAATAAGATGTGGTACTACTTATGATGAGAGATACGTACAAAATATTTGTATTATGTGATTAAGTTATCCGTGAGTCTATATTAGGACATCATTTGTAATGTTAACATGGAAATTTACTAAAATTATAAATATGCGATTAATAGATTGTGTAGTTCTTGTGGTGGATATCTATTTTGGATAAAGAAAGTCCAAATTAATATAGGTATGTTGACATATAGGTGACAACTAAAAACTTTGTCATATTGTTATATGTAGATTATATTTTATAAGCCTTTGTCATGATCTTGTATGTTGACAAGTAAGGACATTAAGTCAAGTGGTTATTCGTGGGAGAAAAAGTTAACAAAGATCACACTTACATATTAAAAGCCCTATACACAACTTAAATATGACGTAATGGCTCATCTCTTGGTAGCAAAAGTGAAAAGATTATGTCACAAAAGGCAAGACATTACATTTAATGTTGCATATAAAATGGAATTTTTAGGGTGATGATAAATAAAAAAAAAATTGTTTGACTATTGCAGTGGGTATAAAGAGTGTTTATAGGATGCTATATTATTTCTTGTGAATGGAAAGAAGATCAAATTGTCTCCACCATCTCATGTTTGTTACATAGCCAATATGGGCCAATACCGCTTCACCAAGAGTAGGAAGACGTCAACATCTTTTCTAAGGATACGTGACTACGCCCATAGCTATCATTTCTACATAACACCACAATAAGACAACTTTCCTAGTAATGACAATTATAGATGGATATGGATAGAAAATTTTCTCCCAAAGGTTAGAATCATCCTATTGAAACTAATTAATGGTAGACTCTTCACCAAAACAAAGCTTCAATAATGTTGTAGCTTAGTGATATATCTTGCTCGTGATGTAATACCATCGAAACCACAAACCATTCCTTGTATAACTATGCTTTCATATAAACTATTTGGGAATTTCTTGACTTTAGTATCATGGAAAATACTTCCTTTCTTGATTAGCTTCAATTAAATTACCCTCTATCTATTCACTATAGCCCTCTGGCTCCTCAAGAAGAATAAATATCATGTTGTATCTAGAGGACCAACTCCCTCCAACTTTTCTAAACTAATTTCAATAGCAATACACAAATACATTTCCTGCCACAAAACATGCTAATAATATTATATAAAAGAATATTAAGTCATATGTTTCAACCCTTCCTTATTTGGTGTTGACATTAATGCTTGTTTTAAAGTTACAATTATATTAAACATCAAATCCTTAGAAGAAGGTTTCTTTTTGAGGAGTAAGGGTATGCAACAACATAGTGTGTGTTGCAAGACAAAAATGGAACTGCGATTTATGATCGTGAATGTAGATTAGGAAGATTGAACACCCTTATTGCAGAATTATGGGCTATTAATTGTGGTGTTCAATTGTGCAATCTTATTGATTGTAAGCAATACATATGTCTTCAAATTCTTATATTATAATAAACTTGCTTGACGACCAAATGGTAGGAAATTTTAAGCTTAAATATGCTAGTATAATATTTCCTTGCAAGAAAGAGTTGGGTCACCTTAGCTCATGTTACAGGGGAAGGTAATCATCTAGCAAACTACATTGCTAACAGTATATATATCCTTGCACGAAATGAGTATATGGCTTTTGTACCTTGAATGGTGATTTTGACTACTTTGTATAGAGACTTGAATAGAACAAGGGGTGTAAGAAAGAGAAGTTTGCTACTCATAGATTGATTTTGTTGTACTAGGAGTAGTATATGTTTGGCTCATTTGTTTTGTTCATAAAGTTATCCAGTACTCTTCTTGACGTTTAATTATATCCTCGATTTTATTGAAGTAAATGAATGGATTTCTATTAATGATATGTATACAAGGATGGGGAAAAAAGTTCAAATTGAATTAAACTAACCAAAAACATAATTTTTACATGACATATACCAAAGGATAAGGGAAAAAAAAGGAAAAAAAGTTTAAACTGAACTAATCCAACCAAAAGCATAATTTTTCTTTGGTCCAATCTAATTTCATTAAATTGAAAATTATGGTTCGAGGAGACAAATCCAACTGAATTAAACCAAAAAGACTAAACCTACTATTTTAGGAAATATAACCATAAATTATCTATGTTTAAAAAATTCTTTTATTATGAAATTTCATAAAAAATAACTTAATTTATGTTTATTGGTTTTTCTCTTATTTGTCTTAGTTATCACCAATAGGTTACCTTGTTTATAAAAGTAGGCCATTTAAAATTAGCTCTCTAGATGCATTTTTTTTTAAATTGCTTACTTTATTGGCCTAAAAATCCAAATGCATCAACATGTAATGATTAGAGCTGGACAAAAGAGCCATGGCCTGCGGGCCGACCCGTTTATCCTCTCAAAAAAGCAGGCTGCGACCAATTTTTTTTCCCATTTAAATGCGGGCTAAATTGACCTAGCCCGTTTAACCCGTTGGTCAAAGCGGGCTGGCCCATGATGGGTTGGGCTAGCTCACGGTCTAGGAGTTAAAAGAAAAAAAGAGAGGAAAAATGTAAGAATAAGAGTAATACAATAACATATTTGCGATTATTTAGGATATATTATGGAAGAAAATAGATTAATACATGCATCATAAATATTATAACAATTTTTAAGTATATATTTATTGATTTAGATGTAATATGATATATAATAAATTATTAAAAAAACTTATTTTCATTTATAAGTAATCAACATGGTAACAAAATTAATTTTTAATATATATAAAATCTTAAAATATATAAATATTCTAATTTTTACATAAACTAACATAAAAAATGAAAAATAAAAAATTTTCATCTGGCTCGTGGGCTGGCCCGTTGAGCTTGCAGGCCAGGCCCAGGCCGAGAAATTTTGGCCCTTTTAAAAGCGGGTCGAAATGACCTAGCCCGCTTAACCCACGGGCTGATGCAGGCCACCTCGGCCTAGCCCGGCCCATTTGCCTAACCTAGTAATGATGTGTGTGAGCAAAAGGATCAAATAGAAAAGTGGTTTAGAATATAGTTGAAGATAAAATATGAAATGATAATTTTAAAGCACAATTAATTGCTCTCATCAAAGAATTAATTTCCTACCACACGGATATTGAAATATTCGAAATTTCAATGCATAATTGATTTATATATACATGTAGTGCTTGTTTGAAATATGGAAATTATGGTAAATAATTAGTTAATGAAATATGAAGTGATAATTTGATTTAGTAATAGTAGTGCATAGTATATATATGTTTTATTTGTTTGGAAATATGAAAATTTTGTATATATATTTTAGTTGACAAATTATATATATTATAATAGAATGTGTTAGTGAGTTTTGATAATTATGTTGAAAGTGACTTAATGCATGTTAAACTCAAATTTTCCTAAAAAAAGCTTAACTCAATTCAAACACCAAACATAGTAGATTTTTAGCTTAAAGATAAAGCCCAAATTAGACCCAAATTAAGCTCAAACACAAGCTAAAGCCCAAGCTTTAAGCCTTTTTGCAGCTGCCCCAAAAGTCAAATACATAAAGATAAACATAACACATTTTATTTGTTAAAAACATAAGCTAAAACAGACCCCAAAATAGCCTTCTTTAAACCGACACTTCCACAACAACAACAATCCAAGTTTCCTCTTCAAATTCTCTTAAATTATCCACTTAAAGCTTTTATCAAGGCTAATTCTCAAGTTAAAGTTTCTTAAGGTGAGTTTTGCATGTTTTCATGGTTCATTATTTCTTTATTCTCTTTATAAAGATGATTTCATGTTCTAATAGGATTTTATGGTTTGAATGTGATTTTGGTGAGTTATGTTTATTAATAGAGCTTAATAGGTTCTTGAAGTGTAATAAAAGAGTATAGAGGAGTGTTTTGGTTGTTTTGGAGATGTATGGATTTGTGAGTTTATGTGATGATTCATGTAGGGTTATGCATGTGTAATGTTTCATTTTAGTTATAGAAGTTGTTTAATACTTGAGAAATAGTGTTTATATGATTTAGAGTGTGTTGAAGTGTTTAGAGATTGATGAGTTGCGGTATAACAGCTGGTTGCATGCATAGGAGATGTTTTGAGTTATTCATGAGTTGATGATGATGATGAAGTGTTCAAAATTAGATTAAGAAGTTGTTTGATGCTTGAAATATGAAGTTCATACATGTTTTGAGTTGTTAAGAGCATGTGGTATAGTGTATGATGTTTGTGTAGTGTTTCAGTTGAGGTAGGATTTGAGAAAAGTGTGTAAAAATCGAATTTGAAACAAGGGAGATTCAAAATTTTTCAAACACCTTGTCAAACAACACGTTTGGGAAGGTGTATGGGTCATATGCTCTTTGAAACAGTATGTATGAGAGGGTGTTTCACTATATGGAGCATCATACACCCTTTGATACATCATATATGGGAAGGTGTATCACTCGCTAGAGATTTCGTGAGTTTTCCTTAGGCTCAAACAACATGTATGGCAACTCGTTTCACTTTCTGCTATTTGTTGCAAATCTGTCTTGGACCTTTACATTACTGGCCTTGCCTTCTTACACCATCAGCCTTGAATTTTACGTCGTCGATGATAAGCGGGCATACCATATAAAAAAATTTAAATTAAATTTGTTTGTTATAATTTTATTATTTTATATGTATTTATTTATTTATTGCTTAGTGATTTACTAGAAAGCTTATTTGATCCTATTGTATGTATGAATAATAATTCATGCTTTAAAATGAGTTTTATTTGAATTTGATGAATGTTAAGCTTAGCAACTAGTAGCGTTTAATATCCAAATTAGAGTAAATGATGTTTGATACGGAATGAATTTTTGCAACAGATTCATCTCCTCAATTGAGTGCATCTACTAATCCTTTGAGAAATACTTCAAGTATACAACAACTTGGTTGTTGTTTGCTTAAGATAGGTGTAACGCCCTAAAATAAAGCATTACAACCGGCTACGTGTCCTCTCCTGAAATAGAACACGCTAAGGATCTAATATCCACAAATGATCAAATACCACCTTTAAACATACACGTAGGATATCTCATAGGATACTCAATACAATCCGTAAAATCTAGAAACACAAGTAACTTCATAACATTCCTATTTAATCAAGCAAACATCCTAGTTGGCATTTTCACAAGCCAACAATCCAACATAACAACTAAAATTGTCTATAAAAGAAAACTTTCATTTACAACTTAGTCTTTCAACAACAAATGATCTAAACACTGTTCATAAAACATAATAATAAGCCAAAATATAGCAAAATCAAGTATTACTAAGCAATTCTTTTCTCCCAAAATCCTATAATCAAAAGTCTAACTCTCAGCTGGATAGTTAGGTCTACTATCACCATCCCCTTAATCAAAGATCAGATCATAACCTGATAGATTATACACAATATCTTCATCACTTCTACCTGAAATTTTAAAAAGTGAGCTACGAAGCCTAGTACGATAACTTCAATCCTTAAAAAGAAATGCAAATGCACATGCAACAGATATATATATCAAATGCACTAAATCTAATGCAAGCAATCAATTTGTTATCTATTTATATTCAGCAAATTAACACAGTTCAGAACTATGTATACTTTAGTCCCAAACTAGAAGTAACTCAGACTCCTCTTTAAAAACAACCAACTTTTTGAAAATAAAGTAATTATATGCATATATGGATGAGTGGGTACTCACCAAACACCCCATTTCGCCCTAGTTATACCAGAATCATATCAAGGCACGAGTTCACTTGGGACAACCTCACACCAAGATCATCAGGGTGCCTCACCAGTATCACTGTCTGCCAGGTCTTTATTGGTCAAAGCCAAGCACAACCAAGCAAACAATTATTAAGCCGAATATAATTAGGTTCATTATGAAATTTTGTTCCTACAACCAGTCAAGCAATACTAAACTTAGAAGCAAAAACAACAAGTAAGGAATAGTCGTACCGTTTCAATCTTAGGAATAATAATCTAAATTCACCAGACCCAATATCGACAACAACAACACTAACACGAATATCTACAACTCTTCGATCAACACCAACAATCAAACACCAAAGTCTCTAATTGTCCTGTCAACATCATATATACATAAACAGATGTATAAAACATGGTAAAAGGAACAAACCTTAATATATCATAATCTCCTAAAACTCTAAGCTGATAATGAATCTCCAAAAATTTGCACCATCTTCTCCGATCACAACCCACAACAAGTCCACAATACCGATAATCCACCAAAACCCTAATATTACATGACAACAAGAATATATAAAGATCATTTAACCACACATTGTTTAAATCCATCAATGAAAAAGCGAAACTTACTGATTTGGATCACCAAAACCCAACTCACACCCATAAACAACCATAAAGTCCTTAGAACTTGCATGAAATTCGCATAAATCTTGTATGAGAACATTATACTTGTTTAAATCACAAAACGCACTCCTTATCCAATCGAGACAAATTAAACCTGAGATCTTAATCCTTCCTATGTTTTCCTTCAAAAACACAACAAAAGCCGAAGAAATCATGCATAAATCCATAGAAAACGTATTGTAGATGGATTAGGATCACTCACCTTTGATCAAACTCGCCTTAAGATGAAGATTTCACAAAGAATAACCAAACTTCTCTCTCTCACGAAAGAAAAATGATGAAATAACTTTTGTTGAAAAACCATCGGACGAATGCGTTTATTTATAGAATTTGCACATAAGCTGACAAATTTAATTCCTACGCCGGCGTTGTAGAATCCCCAGGAGGCGGCGTTCGTCGTGCAATAAAATCATTCGCGTCGTTCTGAACATCAAACGCCGACAAAACCTAACTTAACGCCAGCGGCATTCTACTCCAACGTTAAACAATAACACTTTTGAGCCAACTTTAACACCTGCAAAAACACACAGACACATACCGACGTTCACTCCAGCGTTAAAAAATTTGACACTGTACAAAACCTACGCTGCCTCTACGCTGGTGGCGTTCCCTTTTCAGATGCTGGTGTTGCATCTGTCAAATATTGCAAAAGTTCCAAATTTTTACAATTCTGTCCCAAAACAAGATTAACCAAATTTAACTTGTTTTGTGGCTTTGATATAAGCTTATATATATATATATATATATCATGACCCATTTATCTTCATTTTATCTTATTTTTCTATGTGTTACATCTCTCCCCTCCTTAAAAGAACTTTCGTCCTTGAAAGTTTACCTGGACTAAAGGAAAAGCTCGAGGTATCTGGATCTCATGTCCTCCTCTAGCTCCCAGGTGGCTTCATGCCCGGTTTGATTCGTCCATTGTACTCTTACATATATGATCACTTTGCTTCTCAAAGTCTTTTCTTTAGTATCCATAATCTTCACCGGCTTTTCAACTGTTGTAAGATTCGGCTATACTTCAAGCGGTTTAAGAGCTATTATCTCATATGGATTTGTGAGATATTTCCTGAGCATGGATATGTGGAACACATTATGCACTCCCTCCAAATCAGGCGGTAAAGCCAATTTGTTAGCCATGTCGCCTATTCTCTCTAGAATCTCATATGGTCCCACATATCGAGGATTTAACTTTCCTCTCAATTCAAATCTAACAACTCCTTTTGTTAGATCTTTAGAAAAATATGCTCACCCACTTGAAATTCCAAGTGTCTTCTTCTTTTATCTACATAGCTCTTTTGTTGACTCTGAGTAGCTTGTAGTCTTTGTCTAATCAAACTGACCTTATCAATTGCATCCTAAACCAATTCTAGTCCCAATAGTTGTCTTTTCCCTACTTTATCCCAATGAATAGGTAATCTACATTTCCTACCATAAAGCGCTTCATACGAAGGCATGCCAATCGATGCTTGATAACTGTTGTTATAAGCAAATTCCACTAATGGCAAATGCTTATCCCAACTTCCTTTGAAATCTAACACGCATGCCCCTCAACATATCTTCTAATGTTTGGATGGTCCTTTCTAATTGCCCGTCTGTTTGTAGATGATAAGCAATACTGAAGACAACCTTTGTGCCTAAAACTTGATGTAGACTTTTCCAGAATCTCCCCACAAATCTGGTATCCTTATCTGATACGATAGTTACCGGCACTCCATGCAGTCTTACAATATCCTTAATGTACAATTGTGCCAAATGCTCTAACTTATACCCGGCCTTAATAGGTATAAAGTGAGCTACTTTTGTAAGACGATCCATAATAACCCAAATCGAATCAAACTTATCTCTTGTCTTAGGTAAAGAGGAAACAAAGTCCATCGTAATATGTTCCCACTTCCACTGTGGTATAGGCAATGGTTTCAATTCACCTGCCGGTTTCCTGTGTTCAATATTTATCATCTGACATGTGTGGCACTTGGATACATATTCCGCTATTTCCTTTTTCATATTATTCCACCAATACAGTTTCTTCAAGTCCTGGTACATTTTGTTTCTTCTAGGATGAATGGAGTAACTAGAGTAATGTGCTTCCTTTAACAATTCCTTTTTAAAGTCTCCTTAAATTGGCACACATAATCTACCTATATCCATTCTTCTCTTTATATCTAGGATACTCTGATCATCAGTCTGAGCTGTCTTGATTCTGTCCACAAGAGTAGATTGAATTCTCATGTTAACCAAACGTTCACCTTCTTTTCTTGTGACTATCTCCAACTCAAACTTCCTCATATCATCAAGCAAACGTCGTTCAGTCGTAATCAAGGCCACAAGATTCTCTACTCTCTTTCTACTCAAAGCATCAACCACAACATTTGCCTTTCCTGGATGATACTAGATATTAATGTCGTAGTCCTTTATCATCTCTAACCATCTTCGCTGTCTCATATTTAACTCTCTTAGTGTAAAAATATACTTTAAACTTTTGTGGTCAGTATACACCTTACACCTTTCCTTGTATAGGTAGTGTCTCCATATTTTCAAAGCATGTACAACCGTTGCTAGTTCCAGATCATGAGTAGGATAATTTCTCTCATAGGACTTCAATTGTCTGGAAGTGTATGCAATTACCCTGCCCCCTTGCATCAGCACACATCCTAATCCCTGAATAGAGGCATCGATGTATATTGCATACTCCTCACCACTCACAGATAAGGCTAGCACTGGAGCTAACACTAACTTGTCTTTCAACAACTGGAAACTGGTTTCATACTTGTCACTGCACTCATACTTTACTCCCTTTTGTGTCAACCTAGTCAACAGACTGGAAATCTTAGAAAATTTTTTCACAAATTGCCTGTAGTACCCTACCATTCCCAGAAAACTTCTGATCTCTGGCACTGTCTTAGGTCTTGGCCATTCAACCACTGCTTTGACTTTCTCAGGATCAACTGATATCCCACTACCATTTACCACATGCCCTCAGAAAGATACTTGTTCCGACTAGAATTCACATTTGGAGAATTTAACGTACAGCTTCTCCTCCTTCAATCTGTTTAAAACCAACCTCAAATGATCTTCATGCTCCTCTTTATTTCTTGAGTACACTAACACATCATCAATGAATACTACAACAAACATGTCAAGATACTCTCCAGAAACCCGATTCATCAAGTCCATAAACACTACTGGTGCGTTGGTAAGTCCAAAACGCATGACTACGAACTCGTAATATCCATACCTTATCTTAAAAGTAGTCTTCTGAATATCTTCAGCTTTCACTCTCAACTGATGATATCCAGATTTCAAGTCTATCTTTGAGAACATTGAAGGTCCTGCCAATTGATCAACAGATCATCAATTCTTAGCAATGGATACTTGTTCTTCACTATTACCCGATTCAATTCTCTGTAGTCGATACATCATCTCATGCTCCCATCTTTCTTCCTAACAAACAGAACTGGAGTTCCCTAAGGTGAAACACTAGGTTTAATGAATTTCTTCTTTAACAGATCGTCTAACTGCACTTTAAGTTCTATCTGTTCTATAGGGGCCATTCTATAAGGAGTCTTTGATATCAGTATAGTATCAAATATCAAATCAATTCCGAACTCCACTTCTCTCATAGGCGGTAATCCAAGCAAATCCTCTGGAAAAACTTCTGGAAACTCACATACTATAAGTATATTAGACAAAACTAATTCCTGCTTATCCTCTTTCACATAGAAGCCAAAACCGATCTACCCCACAGTTCATAGGTGGGTAGAACGATAGGTTACTGCACTACTAGCTTATAAGCAAACTGGTCTCCATCAAGTAAACTGAATTCCACAACTAAATTATGGCAATCTATCACCACATGGTACTTTGCTAACCAATCAACTCCCAAAATCACATCAAAATCGAACATGTTTGATACAATCAAATCCACAGGTAGATGTTTACCCTCTATTTCAATATCCACATCCCTATATACTTTATCCAATATAGATTTACATGCTAAAGGTATACTAACAGATACATAATCAGATATGTGCTCAACAAATAAACCATATACATCCACAAACAATTCAGAAACACAAGACAAGCTAGCATCAGTATCGAACAATACAAATGCATTATGCTGAAGTATAGAGAACATACATGGAATAATGTCCGCATTGAATGTCTCATTACGCTGAAGAGCATATACCTTTGCTAGTGCTTGCTGTCCCTGGCTAGAATGAACTCTACCAAACTGCCCTCCTTTGCAATCCACTGCTCGGTGTCCTCTCTGTCCACAGTTAAAGCAGAAAACCTGTGGAAGGACTCTATCTGTACAAACACTGCTTTTGTGTCCAAGCTTCCCATAAGAAAAGAAAGCATTTTCCACCTACTTACAATCCTTCAAGTCATGTGGTCCAAGGCATCTAGAGCACCTCTTGTCAAAATTTTGCATTACTGACATGAAAGTCTGAGTAATAGGTTTCTTGCCTTTGTTTTGTGCCAAAACACTAGCTGCTGGTCTCTTACCCAAGAAGATCTGATTTCTTTGAGGCTCTCTACTCTTAATCCTGCTCAGGCCCTGTTCCACTGTCTTGGCCTTATTCACAACTGCTGAATAGTTGCTTAAATCCATCAAATTGACCTGATACTGGATCTCAAGCTTTAATCCAATAATGAACCTGCTAACTTTAGCTGCCTCACCGTCCTTCAACGCATTAGGTAGAAACCTCATGAACCTGTGCAGTTCATCCTCATATTCCTCTATTGACAATTTCCCTTGCTGTAGAGTATAATATTCCTGGAGCATTCTCTGTTTGACACTATCTGGAAAAAACTCTCTGAAGAAAGCCTATTGAAAATCTTGCCATGTCACCCCTCCTACCATGTGTCTTTTCATGCTCAACCACCAGTTATTGGCTCTTCCAGTCAATAAATAAAAGGCATACTCAACCCTCTTGTTCTCAAGAATGTCCAGAGTAGAAAAAGTCTTCATTGACTTCCTCCATCCATAACTGTGCCTTTAAGGGTTTTCCTGGTACTTGCTCAAACTTAGGCACTAGATCCACAAATTTGTTCAGGCTAAGAACATCTGCATGTCTAGCCCCATTACCTCCATTTCCATTCAGCCTTTGTGTCTCCTGTCTCTAAGCTTCAGTATTCGCTTGGATCATTTGCATGTCCCTCCTCATATCTTGCTGTTGTTGAGTAACCACACCCAACAAAGCATTCACAGCTTGCATAAGCTGTGCAACATCAACTAGATCCTGCTGTCCTACAGGTGGTGGTGGTAAATTCTCATTCTGAGTCTACTGCTCTCTTTGCCTATTGTCCTCTTCCTCTTCTCCCGCTCTAGAGGAACACACTTCAGCTGTTCTTCTTCTAGGAGGCATTTTGACACCAACAAAACACACCAAGATCAGACAATATATCCGAATTAAGATCAAAACTCAAAATCTATCAGACAACAACAACTTAACTAAACAACAAACCTATTCTACCCCACTCGCCAATGCTCACAGTCCTAAGGAGTCGATTTCTTAAACATAAAAAATTCAAACCTAAAGCTCTAGTACCAAATAAGGTGTAATGCCCTAAAATAAGGCATTACAACCCACCACGTGTCCTCTCTTGAAATAGAACACGCTAAGGCTCTAATATCTATAAATGATCAAATATCACCTTTAAACACACACGTAGGATATCTCATAGGATACTTAATACAACCTGTAAAATCTAAAAACACAAGTAACTTCATAACATTCCTGTTTAATCAAGCAAACATCCTAGTTGGCATATCCACAAGCCAACAATCCAACATAACAACTGAAATTTTCAACTTAGTCTTTCAACAACAAATGATCTAAACATTGTTCATAAAACATAATAATAAGCCAAATACAGCAAAATCAAGTATTCAACATAACTAGGCAATTCTTTTCTCCTAAAATCCTATAATCAAAAGTCTAACTCTCAGCTGGGTAGTCAGGTCCACTATCACCATCCACCTGATCAAAGATAAGATTATAACCTGATAGATCATACACAATGTCTTCATCACTTGTACCTGAAAATTTTAAAAAGTGAGTTGCGAAGCCTAGTACGATAACTCCAAATCTTAAAAAGAAATGCAAATGCACACGCAACGTGTATATATATATATATATATATATATATATCAAATGCACTAAATCTAATGCAAGCAATCAATTTGTTATCTATTTATATTCTGCAAATCAACACAGTTCAGAACTCTATATACTTTAGTCCCGAACTCGAAGTAACTCAGACTCCTCTGTAAAAACAACAAACTCTTTGAAAATAAAGTAATTTATACATATATGGATGAGTGGATACTCACCAAACACCTCGTTTCCCCTTGGTTCTACCGGAATCATATCAAGGCACGAGTCCACTTGGGACAACCTTACACCAAGATCATCAGGGTGCCTTACCAGTATCACTGTTTGCCAAGTCTTTATTGGTCAAGGCCAAGCACAACCAAGCAGACAATTATTAAGCCGAATATAATTAGGTTTATTATGAAATTCTTTTCTTACAACCAGTCAAGCAATACTTGTTGGTCCCAATAATGTAAGCAAGAGGGGGGGTGAATTGCTTTTTCACAAAAATAAATTCTTTTCGAAATTTTCAATTCACTTCCTTTTGATTACTTTATTAAACTTAGAATTAATTAAACTTGCTGTTTAGAAACTAATCACAGCTGATAATCACACTTGTATATCTATTTTAATTCAAAACAGATCAAATTTAATTTTATGCGAAATACAGACAACTCTCTGAAACAGGTTCTGAAACGTGACAGTTTATCAAATACTTCAATATAAATTGCACGAAAATAAAAGAGTAGGGTAGAGAAAAATGCAAATCGATTTATAGAGGTTCCGCCTCGAGCGTCAGTCCTCTCTTCCAACTCCACGTTGGGGACCCGGTATTCCACACCGGTTTGTTCCACTATATCCAAAATCAAAAGTTACAAGCTTGTCTTGCCAATCCTCTTGGCGACAAAACACTCTGTCCCAATTCTCACGGTTATCCTATAACTCACAATTGGTCTAACAGATAACTTGCAACACTCAACCTCACTAAAAAAAATTTAATGATACTCAATCAAGGAAATACAATAAATATCCTATCTTTCGAAAAAAAAAATATTGTGAACACTTTGTAACGCAAGGACTTTTGAGAGAAATGCACTCGAAGACTTTTTCTTTCAACAGAGAGTTCGAGCAAGATTCGTTCTTCTCATCATATCTTCCTTGTTGTTGTGCTTCCTCTATATATATTGTTTTATCTCAACGGCTAGAAAAGAAGTCGTTCAAAACAATTCGAATTCTTCTCAAGTTGAAAATATTTGACTTAGCAAATTCCCTCCTTTGAAGTGTCTGTTACGTGTATGATCAATCCCGAATAATCTTCTTAGCTTTATCTAAATTTCGTTGATGCTGTCATCTGATAATGTCTCATATATCTTGATATGTTTATCCATAACAATTTGGATAAATACTTCAACAAACTATCCCATAAAAATAGTGATATCCTTTATCCTTGAAGATAAGCTTTAAAAGATCTTCGTTTCGAAAATTTGAACCAACATGAACTTGGTAAAGTATATCCCTTATCTTTAGGAATTTGCTGACCATGTGAAACATAAAAATCTGACGATCTTCTTCCTCAAGAAAAAATAAATAGACGTAACTTATAATAAAATTGATGAAATAAATCCCCTTGGATATTTTATCCAACTTTAGTGGAACAAAATGAATATACTACCCAAATATATTCATTTCGTGGAGTCAGGCCTTCAGATGATAGATATAAATAAATTCGCAACATTCTGTGCATCTTCTGTTCTGGAACAGATTTAGTTTCTGATCTTCCTTCTGAAAATGAATCTGAAATACCTTCTGAAAATGACTCTGAACTACCTTCTGAAACAATTTCTAAAAAATCTGATGATTAGTTCAATCATGAAATATTTTGATTTTGGTTTTGGTTTTGGTTTTGATTGCTATACTTTATTTATTTGTTAAAAAGACTTTGTACTCCTTTTTGTTATCATCAAAATATTATGAGAGATTCCAACATTCTCCCCCTTTTTGAAGATAACAAAACCTTATGATTAAAAACAAGTATAATATCATATATCAAAAACATATCAGATTTAACCAAAACTCATACATACGGATCAATCATTAACTCCCCTTAAGATTTGTTTTTCATCATATATCTTCTCCCCCTTTTTGTTATCAGAAAAAAATAACTCCCCCTGAAATTATGCATATAAAATTCATTGAAGTCAAGGAAATATAGAGATTTCAGCATAACAAAAAAAATATCTTCATTACAAACCGAAAACAAAATATATAAAATTCGCTAAGAGAAATTGTCTGAAAAAAAATAAAGAACTCTATTTCTTTCTAGATGTCTTCTTCCTTGCCAGAGATTTCTTCCTGCCAGAAATTTAGCAGGAGTTGGAGTTGGAGATAGTGAAAAATCAGTTTGTTGTTCAGCAGGGGATTGTTGAGGGATGGATAGGAGAGAAACCGCAGCTTGTTGTTCAGGAGTAGGGTCAACAGGAATGTCTTTAGCTGCAACAGGGGTTTCCTCAGCTGTAGCAGGAACTTGTTCCATTGGATCAGCAACTGGTGGAGTTGGTTCTGGAACATGTTCTGCTGGTTGCTCTACATCCTCTGCAGGTGGAATGGAGTCAGGATCAGCAACATGAGGGATTCCAGCAGCTGATGGAGATGTTGGATCTTTAGGAATGTCAGCCGCAGGTGGAGATGATGAACCAGGTGTTGTTGTAGGAAAGACAGGATCAGAAATTGGCTCAGATGGATTGGTTTCCACTTGAGGATCGGGGAGGACCAAAGGAGATTTTTGAACAGAGGACAAATCAAATTTCTTCAAGAATGCTTCCATACGAGAAGAAATGAGATTGTCAATCTGTTGGAGAGAGATAGGTTGGGACGTCTCTCCTGGTGGCTTCAAGGGAATACCCTCTGATTCAGTCTCTGAATCAGAATCTGATTCAACAGTCTGCCCTTCTTTGATCTCAAACTTCTTCCCAGTCCCCAACTCATAATCCCTTTTTCTCTTCTTTGCTGCAACAGGAGCCTTCCCTTTTCCTTTGGCATCCTTATCAGATTTCCTCTTCTTTGATGTTTCAACACCATGTGGATCCTCTTTTTCTATTTCGTCCAAGATTCTTTTGAGAGTCAATTCTCTCTTGCGATTCTTCGGATGAACATAGAAAGCTCCATCAATGCTGTACCAAAATTTCTCCTTTATCGAAATACTCATGTGCTTAATCACTTTATCACCAATCTTCTTCATTATTTGAGGACTACGAACATGCTTAGGCATCTTCACATGATGTTTTTGCAAAATTTTCATGATTATGTTTCCATAAATCATGTGCTTTTTATTTCTCCACATGTGCCGTAAGATAATCCTAGGCAAGTCTAGTTGTTTTTGCAACTTCATCCCCAGAACAATGATTGCCTCCTCTTTAGAAATGGAAGTAGGACTTCCTTTCTTTGGTAATATACACTCGATAACAATTTTATGCAGCAACCTTATCAACAACTCGAATTCAGAAATGAAAATATCTTTGGCATGAAACTTTCCAATGCCATCATTCAACAGTTGCATAGATTCATTTCTACCTAAGGTTATCAGCTCGTGATCATCCCCATGATCTAACAGACCTAAACAATCAATCAGCATCTTTCTATTGACCACGATCCTTTTTCCTCCAACTTCGAGATCAACAAAGTCTCATTTTCAAATTTCAGATTCTTGTAAAATTCTTCAACTAATTCTCCAATTATATCAATGCGTAAATCACACAACCCTTTAGCTCCTATTCTGTCTAGCCAAAAACTAGCATAAAAACCTTTCTTTTCAAAGAATTGGAAATCGATAAAAGAACAAGGGTGGATTTTGGATTTAACCAACCTGACATGTTTTAGGGTTTCCTCCTTCTGTTTATTTCCCCTTTTTGATACCTTCTTAGGATCACCTTTCTTTTTCTGAAAAGACGGAGAGGGTGAGGTAGATTCAGAGCTTGCTTTCGCACTCTCTGATTTTGCGTCTGAATCAGCTTCTGATTCAGCATCCGATTCTGAACCACTTTCGTTATCAACTTCCTTTTCCTTAGTGGATTCAGAAGCGAGTTCCTCAGATGAACTCTTTTCCTCAGTCACTTCTTTTTCAGAATCCTTTGCCAAAGAAGGATCTTGAGATGTTTTAGACTTTATCGCGGTTGCCTTTGGTGTTGTTTCAACATGAACACTCTTAGATGATTTCGAACTGTGTTGAGAGTCAGAATCCACAGAGATTTCAACGGGGGTTTTAGATGGTTTAGATTTGAAACCCTTGGATTGAATTCGGGAAGATTTTCTTGGAGCCATATGTTGAAAACGTGAGGGTTTGAACAACACACGAGAGGATTTTGCAGATTGAGAGAGAAAAGATAAATTTTGAAATGGAAGGAGAGAGAAAGAATCGATGGTTAAAAATTGCACGATGCACAAGATCAGTTATTAATTCTGTTTAGATTTCCAACAGAAAACAAAATATCTTTTATTCATCCTCTTTAAGTGTAATCCTCTTAACTACAAATTTATGTTTCCAACATAAAGAATCTTGTAAATTGAGACTACTTGAGTATAAGAAAATGAATCTAATGAAATTTCTGATCGAGCAATTAATGCAAAATAAATATCAGAAATTACAAAGGATTACATATTCCTATTTCATTACGAATAAATTCAAATCGAGATTTTTCAAGGGGTTTTGTAAAAATGTCAGCTAATTGTCTTTCTGTAGGACAAAATTAATACTAATATTGCCAATATTTACATGATCCCTTATGAAATGATGTCTTATTTCAATATGTTTTGTTCTTGAATGTTGAACTGGATTTTTGGTTAAATTAATTGCACTAGTATTATCACATTTTATTGGTACATTTTTGCAATTAATTCCATAATCATTCAATTGTTGTTTTATCCATAAGATTTGAGCACAGCAATTTCCAATTGAAATATATTCTGCCTCAGCTGTTGAAAGAGCTACAGAATTTTGTTTCTTTGAAGACCAAGATATTAATTTATCTCCTAAAAATTGACATGTACCTGAAGTACTTTTTCTATCTACTTTACATCCTGCATAATCTGCATCTGAATATCCTAGTAATTCAAAATTTTTATTCTTTGGAAACCAAATGCCTATCTTAGATGTACAAGAAATGTACTTAAAGATTCTTTTAACTGTTTTTAAATGTAATTCAGTAGGTGCACTTTGAAATCTAGCACATAAGCATACAGCAAACAATATATCAGGTCTAGAAGCTGTAAGATATAATAAAGAACCAATTAAGCTTCTATATAACTTTTCATTTACCTTTTTCCTTTAGATCAAGATCTAACCTTGTAGTTGTGCTCATTGGAGTTGCAGCTCCTTTACAATTCTCAAAACCAAACTTCTTCACTATTTGTTTTGTATATTTCTCTTGATGGATAAAAATTCCATCTTTTGTTTGCTTAATTTGCAAACCAAGAAAGAAATTTAGCTCTCCCATCATGGACATCTCAAATTCAGCCTGCATCATACTAGAGAATTCTTTGCAATATTTCTCATTAGTTGATCCAAAAATGATATCATCAACATAAATTTGAACAATCAGAATATCTTGTTCAAAATGTTTTAAGAACAAAGTTGTATCCACTTTTCCTCTTGAAAAACCATTTGAGATCAAAAATTCACTTAATCTTTCATACCAAGCTCTAGGAGCTTGTTTAAGACCATATAACGCTTTTCTTAGCTTAAATACATAATCTTCTTTTGATGGATCTTCAAATCCAGGTGGTTGATGTACATAAACTTCCTCTTTAATATAACCATTTAAAAAAGCACTTTTAACATCCATTTGGAATAATTTAAAATCTTTGTAACATGCAAAGCAAGTAATAATCTAATTGCTTCAAGCCTAGCTACAGGTGCATATGTTTCATCATAATCTATTCCTTCTTCTTGTGAATATCCTTTAGCTACAAGTCTAGCTTTGTTTCTGACTATTTTTCCATTTTCATCAAGTTTGTTTTTAAATACCCATTTGGTGCCTATTATTGATTTATCCTTAGGACACGGTACTAAATTCCATACTTGATTTCTTTGGAATTGATTGAGTTCTTCTTGCATTGCTTCAATCCAATTATTATCATTTAATGCTTCATCAATATTACTAGGTTCAATTTCTGATATTAAAGCAAAATGACTTTCAAATTCTTGTAAACTACTTCTAGTTCTTACTCCTGTATTTAAATCACCAATAATTTGCTCAGATGGATGTGCAGATACATACCTCCAGTTTCTGCTACTTTCTGAAATACCTTCTGAAATAGCTTCTGAAGGAGTTTCTGAGTTTTCTTCTGACTCAGTTTCTGTATCATTTTGAGGAGCAACTTCTTCTGATGTTTCAGAATTCTGCTCATCTTTTGCTTGAGAACTAATATCCTCCTTTTTAACTAATTCTTCACTCTCTTCATCAAAATCATCATCCTCAATTTTCTCAATAAATTTTACATTTATAGTTTCTTCGATTATTCTTGTTTTTAAGTTAAAAACACGATAAGCTCTACTGTTCAAGGAATATCCTACAAATAAACATTCTTCGGATCTTTCATCAAATTTTCCCATATTTAGATTGTTTTTCAACACATAACACTTAGATCCAAAAGCATGAAAATAAGATACAGTAGGTTTTCTTCCTTTAAACAACTCATATGATGTTTTTGAAGTTAATGGTCTTAGATACACTCTATTTATTATGTAACATGCTGTTGATACAGCCTCTGCCCATAAAAACTCAGCTACTTTGTTTTCATTTAACAAAGTTCTTGTCATTTCTTGAAGAGTTCTATTCTTCCTTTCTACAACCCCGTTTTGTTGAGGAGTATAAGGAGCGGAAAAATTATGAGCTATACCATTTTCATCGCAAAAATTTATGAATAAAGCATTGTCAAACTCTCTTCCATGATCGGTTCTTAAACTTATTATGGACATTCCTTTTTCATTTTGAATTTGCTTAGCAAATCTTTCAAATACTTCAAATGTGTTATTCTTCTGTTTTAAGAAAAACACCCATGTATATCTAGAATAATCATCAACAATTACAAGACCAAAACGACATCCTCCAAGACTTAAAGTTCTTGTTGGACCAAATAAATCTAAATGCAACAATTCCAATGGTCTTTTAGTAGAGATTACATTCTTGCTTTTATGAGGTGACGAAACCATTTTATTTTTCATACATGTTTCACATTTAATGTCTTGTTTTATATTTATTCTTGGTAAGCCAAAAATAATTTTCTTCTTGGATAGTTTTTCGAGTTGATTGAAATTAACATGACCAAGTCTTCTATGCCATATTTTTATATTTTCAGACATAGCAAAGAAACATTTTTCGAAAGTTACATTTGAAGGTTTGACTAAATAAACATTCTTGTTTCTATATCCTTCAAATAGTTTTGTTCCATTCTTGTCATAAGCATAACATTTATCATGTTCGAAAATCATTTTGTAACCCTTGTCACATAATTGACTTATACTTAATAAATTATGTTTTAATCCAACAACAAGAGAAACATTTTCAATTGTATGAGGAGATAGACCAATAGTACCTGTTGCCACTATTTTACCTTTACTATTGTCACCAAACTTAACATATCCTCTTTCTTTCCAATTAATACTTGTGAACAAAGAAGCATCTCCAGTCATATGTCCCGAACACCCACTGTCGAGATACCATTTTCCTTTAAGCTTTGCTTCTTGTTCCTACATGTATCAACAAAGGGTTAAACCTTCTTAGGAACCCAAACAAGTTTGGGTCCTTTGAAATTCAAGCTCTTCTTTTCAAAGTTATAACTTGTTGTTTCATGAGCTTGTTTTTCTTGTAGAAACAAAACTTCTCAATATGGCCAATTTTATTACAAAAATAACAAGCATAAGAATAACTATTCCCATATCTATTGTTCCTGTTCTGGAACTGATGTGGATATTTTCTAGAATATCCTCTTACCTGTTCCTTCACTTGCCCTCTTCTTGTAAAGTTTCTGTTCTGATCTGGGTACCTTCTGATATACCCTTGAAATACCCTCTGACTGGACTGTCAGATTTTTTCTTTGTTACAGTGTTGTTAACTGTAGATGTTTCCTTAAATAAGGATTCTTTTCCTTTAACAAATACAGTTTTTTGAACATTCTTACTACTGCTACCTTGTTCAAATCCTAAGCCATATTTTATTTTATCAGTTCTTTGAGAGGAAATCAACATATTTAACTTTTTGTCACTCTCATTGAACTTACTGAACGTATTCTTTAGTGATTGAGATAAGTCTCCTATTCTTCTGTTAAGTTCTTTAGTCTCTTCTTTTAGTATACTATTCTCTCTCATGAATTTATTCACTTTCACATGTAATTTTTCATTATCATGTTTCAATATGTCGTTTTCATCCATAAGTAACCTATTTGTTTGAATAACAACTTCCTTTTCATTTTTGAGAGATTTAACTTCAGAATCAAGTTTATTTATTTTAACATGTGCCTTTTTCAATGATTTCAATAAGTTTTGCATTTCAATCATTACATCCTCATCAGAAACATAATCAAGTTCTGAATTTACCTCAGATTGTGCCATTAAGCATATGTTTGAATCATCCTTTTCATCCTCTGAGTTATCCTCTGAATCTGTCTCTGATTCGTCAAGGTCACTCCACGTCGCCATCAAGGCTTTGTTTCTCTTTTTGAACTTCTCAATTTTCTTAATCAGTGATGGACACTCGTATTTAATGTGACCAGGCTTCTTGCATTCATAACAAATAATTTCTTGTTTCTTCTCTTCTTTCATCTCCTTTTTCTTGTCTTTGTCCTTGAAGAATTTACCTGCATCATATCTCTTAGTTTCGAATTTTTTAGTAAATTTCTTACCTTGCTTTCTTCTCAGAATTTTGCCAATTCTTTTAGCCAACAAGTTGATGTCATCACTATCATTGCTACTGGTCTCTGAATCTGATGCATCCGCATGAACTTCCTTTGCTTTAAAAGCAATGGCTTTCTTGCTTCCTTCTGCTTCTTCAGTAGCATCTATGTGAGATTGATACGCCATCAGTTTCTCCTTGAGTTGACTTAAGGTTAAAGCGCTGAGATCATTTGCTTCTTCAATGGCCGTTTTCTTTGCATCCCAAGCTATAGGTAAGATCCTTAGTATTTTCCTGACAAGATCAGCTTCCTCTATCTTCTTTCCAAGAGAAGCTACTCGTTAGTTATAGAAACAAATCTATCAAAAGCATCTTTAATTTTCTCTTCAGGTTTGAATTTGAACAATTCATATCTTTGCAAGAGAGCATTGATTTTAGTATCTTTAATTGTTCTCGTTCCTTCATAGGTCTCACTAAGTGTATCCCATACTTGCTTAGCAGTAATGCAAGATGAAATTAAATAGAATTCAGATGGTGAGATAGTAGTTAGAAGAAGGTTCTTAGCCTTGTTGTTCTTCTCTATTGCTCTCTTTGATCTTGAGTTAATTGTGCTTCAGCAGTCACGTTCACTTGATAGTCTCCAACTGTAATCACCTGCCATGAGTCAAAATCATTAGCCTTGATGTAAGTCTCCATACGCATTTTCCAATAAGGATAATTAGAACCATTAAAATAAGGTGCTCTATTACTGCAATATTTGTTTCAGCCATGATACTTGGATCACTCAATAATAATTGAGGCAAGCTCTGATACCAATTGTTGGTCCCAATAATGTAAGCAAGAGGGGGGGTGAATTGCTTTTTCACAAAAATAAATTCTTTTCGAAATTTTCAATTCACTTCCTTTTGATTACTTTATTAAACTTAGAATTAATTAAACTTGCTGTTTAGAAACTAATCACAGCTGATAATCACACTTGTATATCTATTTTAATTCAAAACAGATCAAATTTAATTTTATGCGGAATACAGACAACTCTCTGAAGTACTCTCTGAAACAGGTTCTGAAACGTGACAGTTTATCAAATACTTCAATATAAATTGCACGAAAATAAAAAGAGTAGGGTAGAGAAAAATGCAAATCGATTTATAGAGGTTCCGCCTCGAGCGTCAGTCCTCTCTTCCAACTCCACGTTGGGGACCCGGTATTCCACACCGGTTTGTTCCACTATATCCAAAATCAAAAGTTACAAGCTTGTCTTGCCAATCCTCTTGGCTAAAACACTCTGTCCCAATTCTCACGGTTATCCTATAACTCACAATTGGTCTAACAGATAACTTGCAACACTCAACCTCACTAAAAAAAATTAATGATACTCAATCAAGGAAATACAATAAATATCCTATCTTTCGAACAAAAATATTGTGAACACTTTGTAACGCAAGGACTTTTGAGAGAAATGCACTCGAAGACTTTTCTTTCAACAGAGAGTTAGAGCAAGATTCGTTCTTCTCATCATCTTCCTTGTTGTTGTGCTTCCTCTATATATTGTTTTATCTCAACGGCTAGCAAAGAAGTCGTTCAAAACAATTCGAATTCTTCTCAAATTGAAAATATTTGACTTGGCAAATTCCCTCCTTTGAAGTGTCTGTTACGTGTATGATCAATCCCGAATAATCTTCTTAGCTTTTATAAATTTCGTTGATGCTGTCATCTGATAATGTCTCATATATCTTGATATGTTTATCCATAACAATTTGGATAAATACTTCAACAAACTATCCCATAAAAATAGTGATATCCTTTATCCTTGAAGATAAGCTTTAAAAGATCTTCGTTTCGAAAATTTGAACCAACATGAACTTGGTAAATATATCCCTTATCTTTAGGAATTTGCTGACCACGTGAAACATAAAAATCTGACGATCTTCTTCCTCAAGAAAATTAAATAGACGTAACTTATAATAAAATTGATGAAATAAATCCCCTTGGATATTTTATCCAACTTTAGTGGAACAAAATGAATATACTACCCAAATATATTCATTTCGTGGAGTCAGGCCTTCAGATGATAGGTATAAATAAATTCGCAACATTCTGTGCATCTTCTGTTCTGGAACAGATTTAGTTTCTGATCTTCCTTCTGAAAATGAATCTGAAATACCTTCTGAAAATGACTCTGAACTACCTTCTGAAACAATTTCTAAAAAATCTGATGATTAGTTCAATCATGAAATATTTTGTTTTGGTTTTGGTTTTGGTTTTGATTGCTATACTTTATTTATTTGTTAAAAAGACTTTGTACTCCTTTTTGTTATCATCAAAATATTATGAGAGATTCCAACAATACTAAACTTAGAAGAAAAAACAACAAGTAGGGAATAGTCGTACCTTTTCAATCTCAGGAATACTAATCCAAATTCACCAAACCTAATATTGACAACAACAATACTAACACGAATCTCTACAACTCCTCAATCAAAACCAACAATCAAACACCAAAATCTCCAATTATCATATCAACATCATATATACATAAATAGATGTATAAAACATGGTAAAAGGAACAAACCCTAATATATCATAATCTCCTAAAACTCTAACCTGATAATGAATCTCCAAAAAATTTACACCTTCTTCTCGATCACAACCCACAACAAGTCCACAATACCGATATCCACACAAAAACCCTAATATTACATGACAACAAGAATATAAAGATCATCTAACCACACATTGTTTAAATCCATCAACGAAAAGGCGAAACTTACTTATTTGGATCACCAAACCCGACTCACAGCCATAAATTCGAATTCCAACCAAAGCTAGGTTTCCTTCATGCAGACAACCACAAAGTCCTTAGAACTTACATGAAATTCGTGTAATAATCTTGTATGAGAACATTATACTTACTTGTTTAAATCACAAAACTCACTCCTTATCCAACCGAAACAAATTAAACCCGAGATCTTAATCTTTCCTACGTTTTTCTTCAAGAACATAACAAAACCCGAAGAAATCATGCATAAATCCATAGAACATGTGTTGTAGATGGATTAGGATCACTCACCTTTGATCAAACTTGCCTTATGATGAAGATTTCACAAAGAATAACCAAACTTCTGTCTCACGAAGGAAAAATGATGAAATAAATTTTGTTGAAAAACCATAGGACGAATGGGTCTATTTATAGAATTTGCCCATACGTCGACAAATTTAGTTCCTATGCCTGCAACATACAATCCCTAGGAGACGGTGTTTGTTGTGCAAAAAAATCCTTCACGTTGTTCCGAACATCAAATGCCGGCAAAACCTAACTCAATGCCGGCGGCGTTCTACTCCGACGTTAAACAATAACGTTTCTGATCCAACTTCAACACCGGCAAAAACACACAAACACACGCTGGCGTTCACTCTAGCGTTAAAGAATTTGATACTGTACACAACCTATGCTGGTGGCGTTCCCTTTCCAGATGCCGGTGTTGCATCTGTAAAATATTGTAGAGGTTCCAAATTTTCATAATTCTTTCCCAAACAAGATTAACTAAATTTAACTTGTTTTGTGGCTTTGATATAAGCTTATATATTATATATTATATATATATCATGACCATTTATCTTCATTTTATCTTATTTTTTTTTATGTGTTACAATAGGCATGTTTTAAATTAATCTTAATTAAAGTGGATTAAAGAATGTTTATATTAGTTGTGCTTTATGTCATTGAATTTGGTCCGGGGGAGCGGCAACCCTGTTAACGAGTTTAACATGGTATTTTAGCATGTAAGCCACCCTTGTCATTGTAATTTGACAAATTATAAGTGGCTCAGCTAGTAATTGATAGGGAAAATAGTATTCCTATAACATTTTACTTATTCTTAAGTAGAAATAATATGATTTAGTTCACTTTATGGGACCGGTTGAACTAAATGATATTATGGATTAAGTTAAGTAAAGTTGAGTAACGACTATTAATCCTAAATGAAATTACTATTCCTTTTCAGTTAGATGTAGGAGATATAAGTATTCGAGCTGCCTATCTCAATTGTTGAGTAGTTGTTGTTACTCAAGATCCCTAGATGACTTGTCCTGGAGTTTGAACACTCCTTTGTTGATTGACAAAACTTAATTATTAGATAATAAATTGATGGATGAAGCATTGCATATAGATTAAGTGTGCTTGTCACTTCATATGTGTTTATGTTACTTGTGCATTAGGCCTTTGACTCATAATCTTCTATTTTAAGTGCTAATGAAGACGCATTTTTTACTCAGTTGGGATATGGAACTGATTTTGAGGACTTTTTGAATGAATGGAATGATTAGGAACCTCGAACTTGATAGTTGAAAGCTTTTGTAATAGAGTAAGAGAAATGTTTTAGGAACAAATGTAATAGATGTTAGCAATTTTGATAAACTTATATATATTGTGTTGTAGGCTTGATCCTAAGCTATGTTTTGTAATCTTAAGTATGTGTATATATATGTATGTATGTACTAAAGTCCTTTATCTTAATGTGAAAGGACAATGAAGTTTTGTTATATTATTTATCATGTCTCACATAATGAGATAGTTTTTGAAATAGTTCTCATAACGGGTTTGGACAAACAATTGATACAAACTCTTCGTTTACGGATAGTTTTACATGTAATATTGCAGATTACATGTGGCTGAGGACTGGATTTGCATGTTTTAAAATATGTAGCAAATTCGGATCCTTATAGATCTTACCAAGAGATATTACTTAGACTAAATGCTTTCAAGATGCAATTATATCTAGAAATTTAGATAAAATTTTCAAGGTTTCTAAACAATACTAAAGATACAAAAGGGGATAGTGACTTTTTAGAGATTGTTTATGAGAGAGAGAAATAAGAGATCATTAGGAAAATCTATGTAAAAAACTACTCAAGTTAAGTAATATTCAATAAGTATCAATCATTAGAATACTCGAAAGCAATTCTATTAGTCATGTGCACTGGAAAAGGGAATTCTAATGATTAAATTGTGACCAATCAATTACCAATCAATTAGTTGCATGACACAAAGCAATATATCTGAAATGATACAAAAACATACTTAATGAGCTTGAATTGCATTATTAGTGTGAAATAACATTATACAAAATGTTGTGCCACAAGCAGTTCAAGCTTATTGAACAAGTTATTTGAACTTTTTAAATTACACTAGAAAGTATCTATATTTGAGAGTAAGTTCATTTAATGTATCAATTTATTGTATAGTTAAAAAGAGGAACGAATGTTTCGTAAAGTGAATCAAATGAGGTATCAACGTTTTGTTGTAAAATTCATTTAAAATATCAATATTTGATTAATTTTCAATTTTCCTAAATTTGTTAATGGTCAATTACTAATACCTTATTGAGTTACTTTTCAAAACGTTAATATCATTTTTTAATTATTTAAAAGGTTAATACCTTAAGTGAATTTTCTTCAAAAATTGATTTATCTTTTTAAACCACTTTCAACGTTGGTACCTTAAATGAATTACTCTTAAACGTTATACTTTTCAATGCGATTACCCTTTCTTGTATTTACAGCATTCTTCAAGCTTACTTAATAAGTTATTTTGACTTATTGCCTTCAACATACTTTTTCTTTTTTGGCAAGACATCATCTAGATCTTAGTAATAAGGTTAGGACCAAGTCTCATTTATCACAATTTATGAATTTAAATTTAAGATCACATTTTGATTAATATTCTAAATTCATCACTTGATTTTGGTATCATTTTATTAGATGTTCATCTCTCCGTATTTCAAGATTACCATAAACACTTATGACATGTTTGCTTAAGGGTAATAATTATTTATTCCCCTTGTTCAAGATGATATAGTATTTAGTTACTCTTAAGATACCAAATGCCATAACTATCACAACAATATTAAATAGCAATTCATATTTTAGCTCATGAATTTCTATTTTATGAAGAGTTTATACTCGATAACATGAAATACTCCAATACCAAATAGTAATCTCAAGATTGACAAGCCCCCCCTCCCTTGTCTCTCTCTCTCTCTCTCTAAGATCATCATTGTTTCTTGCTAGTTCTTTGGCAATCATCATACTTTTCCCATTAATCTACATTATTATGGTCATGTAGAGATGGGATTGAGGTTAGTCATGAATGGGTTTGTTATTATGGTATACATTATTAGTTGTTGTAGTTGTCATCTAATTGTTATGGTAGGTAAAATAGGCAGCCTTGGGATTGGTGCTGGCTGTGGATAGGAAAAATTTTTAGTGGATATTACACACAACATGGATGTACACATGGTATGCAACTTTCAATAACTTTATAATATATGGGGTAATATAATGGGTAATTATCAAAATAATCACTATTTATACACCCACGTGTTTAAATGTCATTAAAAGTTACATATCAGTGTACATTACACGTAGTGAGTAATATCCACCGATTCTTTTTGGATGTAATTGGTCTGCAACACTATATGAGTAAATCATTTTCTACTACATTTTATTTATTAAATAAATTTTATATCAAGTAAACAATGTAAGAAATATGCAATAGTTATTACATGTTTATTCCATCTTTACTTAGTTGCTATTTAATCATTTTGTATTCCATAATCTAATGTGATAATTGAGATTTATTCATTGTTGCTACACTAACTTGCTGGTTATCTATTCAAATACATTATCTTATTATTATGTCTAATAGTTTTGGATTATTCGATGACACGGGAGGAAAAAAAGAAAACAGGTAATCACCTCATCCGATATTGATTGCGCGATATATACATAAATTATGAAAAATATGATTTTTGTTTTTATTTAACCCATTAGTGACTATTTGAAGCATGACCGTCAATTTCATTAATCAAACTATAAATGGATTAGATCACTCATACATATGATACATATTTTCAAAGGATAATGCGCCGGTAAATTGGGTCAAAATTTCGAAAAAAACTAATCCAATAATCGAGGTTCATGGTCAGACATGTTTGGTATTGTAATTAGATACACTCCAAAAATAGAGTCTTAATTTGTTCATTCGAGCGACGTCTCAGTCTGAAACTTGTGCAGCACCTCACCGTCTCACCAAAGCGACAAGACAAAACCAACCAAAAAGGAAGTAGAAATAGGAACCCTCCTCTCTCTCTCTCTTCTCTCTCTCTCTCTATCACTGTTTTCCATATGCTTCATAATTCTTCATAATGGAGGAAATATCGATGCACGGTCTCTCGATATTCATCTCCTTCTTTGGTACTGAACTTGATGATCTACTTGAAAAGAAAGCATCCCTTAAATATTGTATGATAATCCTCCGCTTTTGAGCTGTCTCTCTGGTTTTTTCTCTGTATATATCTACAAGTACAATTTTTTTCCTAAATCTTCTGTATATTGTTCAGTACACTGAAACCGTGTGTTTAGTGTAGAATCACACTTACTAGTGTGTCTTTTAATATCAGGTTTCTGCGAGATCTGTACTGGTGTTGCGATGGATTACTTTCCGTATTAGGTTTTCCTTTTTTTTTTTTTAATGTCTTTCGTGGAAAAACAAGTTATGCCCATACCTTTATGTCTGATTCTCACCACTTGTCGTCCTTTGTTTCGACGATTCTCATCATCTAGAACATTAATTAAGGCCACTCTAGATAAGGTTTCTGATATACATCTCTCCCTATCCTGTTCAAGACCGAGTCAAAACTTATTGCTATATACAAGATTCAGTTCCGGGTCATTTTGATTCGTTTTTTTCGGAAAGGAACTGAAGATGTCGAACCGATGGTGGGCTGGAAACGTAGTAGCGATGAGGGGTGGTGACCCGATGTCGTCCCACCGGTCTTCGACAAGGTCCCGAGAGTGGGTTTCACAAATTCGAACCGAATAGAAGCGAGCAAGACTTCATGCAGAACACCACAAGCAGCAATAACACTAGCAACAACGAAGACGATGATGTTCATGATAACCATGAAGATGATTCCAGAGATGGGGATGGACCCGAGTGGCGGCCACGAAACGGGGAGCTAGGAAGCGGAAGCACGGACGAAGACCTCGAGGCCGGCCTCTGGTTCTAAGAACAAACCAAACCCCCAATTGTCATCACTAAGGAAAAGCCCAAATGCGCTTCGAAGCCATATCCTTGTATCGCAAGCGGCAGCGATGTGGTGGAAAGCATTAACGCATTCGCCAGCGCCGCCACAGCGGTGTGTCGGTGCTGAGCGGAAGTGGTTATAGTAACAACGTCACTCTCCGCCAGCCAACCGCTCCAGGCGGGGTGGTCAACCTCCCTGGCCGGTTCGAGATTTTATCGCTTTCGGGTCGTCGTTTTTGCCAGCCCCATCTCCGCCGGGGGCGACGGGGCTGTCGTGTACCTGGCAGGCGGGCAGGTCAGGTGGTTGGTGGTGCGTGTTGTGGGGCTTTGCTGGCTTTGGTCCAAGTGATGGTAATAGCAGCGACGTTACAAATGCGACATACGAGCGGTTGCCGTTAGAGGAGACGAGGAGGCGTGTGGCGGCGGGGCGGGACGGAGTGGTGAGAGGGTAATGCCAATTAGAAGGAAGTCCAGGGGTGAATTCAGGAAATAATAACAGTAATTCTGGGGGCCAATCACAAGGAGAAATGGAGTCAGCACAACACAGCGTGGTGGTGGAGGTTCAATTCCTATGTTCAGTTTGCCACCAAACATGATGCATAATGGTCAAATCCCGCATGATGTGTTTTGGGCTCCCCGTCCTCCTCCTCCTCCCCCTCTAATTTCTAAATGTAAGAGAAAGAGGAAGAGGGATATGAATTTGGTTATTTTCCCTTTTAGCATAGTTTACAAATTAGGACTTTGTACTGTTGTTGGTTATTTGTTTTGTTCCACCGGAAAAAAATTGAAGGGTTTCTATGAACTTATCTCGGATTTGGGGTTTAATAATAGGCCGTAAATTTAACAAATTCCCACTGGTGAGTCTTGATCTTCTTATTGTTCTTGTACGTTTTGGGGTTTGTGTTTGTGTGTTCTCCTTCAATAATGGATGCAGGAACCATACGAGGTTTATCAATCTTGGTTTTTAAGATGTTCGAGCCGAGGATTGTGAAGATCTTTTCTGCAATTTGGCGAAGGTAAGCTAGCTTATAAGCTCTGTATTTATTTTTCTATATATGTTCTATTTATAGAATAAATTATCACTAGCACATGCAAGTTCATCGAGATTTTTTAATACGATACCATTTTAGTTTCCTTGTATCAAAATTCGAATGCTGTTTAATGAAATTTTGAAACTTAATTGCTCATCAAATGGAACATTGTATGCTAAATTAAAAAAAAAAAAAAAAAACAACTGAATGGATAATAAATTATTGATGCTTCTAAAAGTTTTTCAATAGGTTTTTCTGTGTACAGATACTTTTGGTGTGTCTCAAGTAATTTAGGTTTGGTTGGGTGTGCTGGGGTTGCGGCTTTTTAGAATAATTAAAGCAATTTTTTTCAAAAAGAAACTTAAGTGAAATATGATATCTTAATTTCCTGTATTATTCTTTGTTTTATTTGGATGCTGACGAGTCATATCATTTTATTATAAGATGGAGTGGCTCCCAGCTAATATTGTTGATTCATGTGTCCACTCTAGACATATCAATTCGGTGAAAAGACCTATCTCTTTAAGTGATACGTCATATTAGATAAGAATAATAAGAATTTTGATATTAAATAATAAATATAAATTAATTAAATGTTACAATAAACATCTATACTAATTGTGATAGTTTTCTTATTATGGTGATTGAAGTGTTAAATATTTTACTAAATCTTCTCTTCCCCAGGCACATGAACATAAAATGTAGTTTTATCCCTTTGTGGTTAAAACGGGACGGTGGTCCATGCAATTCCAACTTTTCATCAATTGGTAAGTTCTTGAAAATAATGTGGGGGTCGAGTGTGTCTGTCCTCTTTTTCTCTGTGTGCAAGTACTATGAATGGCTGACACTTGCCGGGCTTCTGGGTTTGCTTATCAGACCTCATTTCGGTGGCCAAAAAGTGTCATTTACACGCACATATCAAAATGTATATATCCTTCCAACTTCTCTATCTACTTCCTAAGTTCCTAGTTGGCTGGTTCTGTGAAGAGATTCTGTGTCCTTCACTGTCAAGATTATACATTAATTAGTGCCTAATTTTAAAAAGAACCTTTATATGTGTTGATTAGGAAAACCATTGTTAATATTTACCGGGCATTTTATGTATTGGTCTGTTGGTTTTTTTTTATTACTTTTGTGTAAGGCCTAAAGCAGTGGATGATTAAAATATGGCTATTGCTATTATATATTAGAAAGATTTAGTGCTTGCTAATTATTAAATTATGTTTGATGGAGACCTTATAAACGTCATATATCCATAACGAACAAGTAAGTTTTATATTTGAAGACAAAACTAGTACCTTCTTTAAATCTATTAAGATAACTTTTATATTACATCTGAATTGGCATTAATATTTTATCTGTATTTACTCTGATTCATTTGTTTATGAATAAATATATTTATTTTTTATTTATATCTGTTTCTTAACAAACAAACTAATTTAAACGAACACCAAACTAATGCAAAAACTGATTGCTGATCATCCAACCGGACACACCCACACACACACATATATATATATATAGATACTCACTGTCGAATGGTCCTTTTGAGTATGGATATCATTATATATGCTTTATGTCAATTTATAGTCACTATCACAGGGATGTCATGTCCTGTGATTTGAGATGCTTAATATTCCGCTAAGTATGCTTTTCCTATAATTCTATTTTCCGTATAAAAATTAGGAGATTATGCGTTTCCTGTCATCTGGCGGCTTTTATAAATGTTTATTTGCACTGTGTATTAGGATGACACACAGAGTATTTTCTTCTGGGCGAATGTACTTTTAATTCCTGGGTTCAGTTTCCTCAATTCCACATCACCTTTATATTAAATTTATGCAATTATTCTTGGTGTATATGTACGTATCTTTTGATGTGAATATACATTTTTCCCACGATATTCTCGAAATCTATGCAACATTTATTACGTTATCCAACATGCATATTCAACAATTCTTATTATCAAAAGTTGATATGTGTATGACGCGTGCTGTTTTGTAATTAGTATGGAAAGGGTACATATATGCCCATCAGCCTGCAAGCATAAGCCAAATCTTGACATACACATTAAAAAAAAAAAAAAAATCGTTATCATATTATTATTGGTCTAATTACATAAGTTGTATGCTAACATTGTTTTTACGGCATATCTATGTTGAGCAAATTGTATATACACACAATTACTTTACATCTATATGATTTTTAAGAATATGCACTCTTTAAAATTGTCACTGTAGATCATTTCTTCATATTTATAGACCCTTTTTGGTAATGCGTTTTTGTTTTATTGGATATGATATAATGTTATATTTGGTACATGGGAATGAACTTGGAATAAAATTACCGTTTTAGGTTCCAGGTTCATTCCTATTCTTATGTTTTGGTTATGTTTTTGAAAATGAATATTTGGATACTAGATTTGAAGGGGAATTTAATTCTTTAATGGCATGGAATCGCCATTTCATCTCCTGTTGTAATGATTATTATTACAATTATATTTTTATCCTTATTTGTTATTCATCATATATATTATTAACGTTATTTTCTATCAACAGTATGCCCATTCTATTTTATACATGTATTCAAATAAAGGAATAGATTTATCACTACACTATCCATTCTATTCTATTTTTCCCACTTCAGTTCATTCAATTTCGAACGATTTTTTCATACCATACGTGATATAAAATCATCACTCAAAATCCTGAATCCTTGTTATTTATAGTTCTTTTAGTGGTATGCTTTGGTATTTTGGTCATTGTTTAGAGGTTCATTCCTATTCTTATGTTCTGGTTATATTTTTGAAACTCGAATTCTGGATTCTAGATTTGATGGAAAATTTAATTCTATCTTTAATAGGGTGGAATCACCATTTCATCTCCTCTTATAATAATTATTGTTACAATTATATTTTTATCCTTATTTATTATTTACCATATATATTATTAACATTATTTTCTATCAATAGTATGTCCATTCCATTTTATATGTGTCCAAATAAAGGAATAAATTTATCATTTCATCATCCATTTCATTCTATTTTTCCACTTCAGTCCATTCAATTTCGAATGATTGTCTAATACCAAATGTGATATAAAATCATCACTCAAACTCCAGAATACTTGTTATGTATAGTGTTTTTAGTGGTGTGCTTTGGTATCTTAGTGATAGTTTAGAGGTATGTGTGTAAGATCAGCCATACCTTATTAGTCGAGAAAAACTGGTGTATTTGCTAAATCATTATATCTTTGGATTAAAATGTGAAATTTGGTTATTAGCATAGTCTTGAGATTCCAGATAAGTATGTATTATGGTCAAAGTGATTTTTGGTGTTGAAAGTCGCAGGAAATCATGTTTTCGTCAAGTTGGTTGGCAAGGTTTGACTAAATTAGACAAGGTGTCTTGAACTCTTCATTTTTGTTCGCTTAGGACATATCGATATTAAAGTGGTTAAGTTAGCTAGGAATGTTGTTGGGAAGTCACTTCTTGTGCATACAGCTCTGAATTGAATAAAGAAAGTCAAAATTCATGTACTTGCTCGTTATTTTAATAGCTAGAAAACCCGTAAAGTATTTTACTTGTTTTTCAGAAATTATTCCTTATCGTTATTACGTATCAAAATATTATTATTGGTTCTTTTTCTATCGTACGTTCATTCATAGGTTAGAACCGATGAATTTTTCTTTAAAGTTTATGTACACATCTACAGAGATGTGTCACATAAAATGCTTAGTGGCCTATTTTAATTTTTTTTTATCTTTTTATGTGGACAATTTTATAAGAATTATTTATCGTTTTCACCACTTATTTAAACTACTTTAGTATTGCCCTATTACTTAGCCCTATTATGGTCATTGAATCTTTTTTCCCAAATCTCCAACTATTTAGATAAAAGTGCGCACAAGGTTGTGATAAATTCCCAAGTTTTGCAATCACATGTTTCTCCGTTTTTGGTTATATCTTTTAAATGTCTTTTGTTTTTGTCTAACTTTCTTGCGCAGGATTTTGTTCTAATAATTAGTTATGTTTCCTTTTCAACCATTTAAGTTCTCATTTGTTTTGCCATATGTGCCAATTTCTTGGTTGGTTTACCTAACTTGACCACAGCAATATAATGTCCATTTGCTGATTCTCTTTCTTTTTAGCCTCCAAGGGTAGGGAAGGGAAAAAAAATAATACCACACACACATACATCGAAACAGTTTAGTAGAAAGATGGGTGTACCAGAATCTCAATGCTTTCGGATGAGATGAAAGGTTCGTGTCTTATTAAGCGGGTTCCACTAATTAAAGTGTGATTCGGATTCCATCAAAAACTAATTATGTCAGGTTGATGATTCATATCAACAGTTTGTATATCATGTTAAAGTTCTTAACAAGTTTATGTTTGAAAACTTTGTGACATAATTGGTGTTTTTTTTCTTTATTTGTCGTCGACATAATTGGTTTACTAATTATGTTTAATAATTTAAATTATCTTGCATAACCCGTCCCATATGTGTATTAATTGTGTTCTGTGTGGACCCATTTATTGATTAGAAAAATTTTAAAATAAATCAATTTTGATGGTGTGTTTTCAGTGTGGCTTTCACTCATTTTGCTTAATGCTTTTATGGAATAGTGTTCTAGATATAGTTTTCTATTTCTAGCCTAAATGTTAGACAAGTCTAGTAAAAACATATTTGCTTAAGAATTCAGTAATTGGTTCTGAATTAGAATGTTCCATGACAAACCCTAAGTAGAAATTGGTGGCACCACAAGATATTGCGACTAATTTAAAGAAAATTAATTCACATCTTCAAGTAAGTTCTTATAAATTGGTTATACTAATAAGCTGAGCTTGAGTGAGGTTTGAAGCTTGAAATGCCTCATAAATGTGTGTGTTTTGGGATAAGACTATGACTACCTAAACTTTATCAATTTATTCAATTTTACAATTGAACCTTCAATTAGCTATATTATACACCAATTGAAAATTGCTAGAGTCACTGTTTTGGTTAACTTTGTTATTCTCTGTTATCTTATATGTAGTATTCATCTAATGAAAGGATGATGCTTTCATACAAAAAAATAGATAGAAGCTCTAAAATATCAAGCATAGCCTAACACCTTTCCTTCTTTCAATTATAATCAATAGCCATCATTTGATCATATGACTAAAATAGCTTTACATTATTACACAACAACTATGATTTCAGCAAAGCAAACAGAAATGGAAAATAAAAAATAATAAAAAAAAAGTCATAGATAACTTTGGATAAAACGTAATATCAAAGACTAATACTCTGGAAAGTGCACAAGTCCTTATCTCAAGTGCTTATTTATCAAAAACCATACAAAGGCTACAATCTCCAATTTTAATTTTCCAAATTTCACAAAAAATCACATCTCCACTTGTACTGGTGAAACTCTTACTTAGGCACTTATGTGCAACCTTTCATCACCATTTGATACTGGACAAAAACTTTTCCATAGATCCTTTGTTATGTCCCTTGTCCTCTTCTTCGTTGCCTGTGAGAGAGAGAATCAAACTTTGTTAGACACAAGTCCATTAAGGTTGGTCGCTGATGTTCCTATAGATTTCATCATCTTCACCTATAAACCTTCGATTTCTCGTTCGGCAGTAAACACCTCCAACACTGTTGGGATTAACCTCTCAAAATGCCATAATTTCAGCCCTTGTTTTTTTTTTATATGGTGGACCAAGGATCCCTCGTCATTACTTAGGCGGATGTTGGAGCAGGGAGACAGTGCTTGCCCCAGTGAAATCACTTTTTGTTGGAGTGCTTTCAACTTGTGTATATGCTGTTTTAGTTTATGAGGGCCACTAATTCTTTGATTTGATGAAACATCATTCAAATTGGTCTCAAAAAATAAGCATTTCTCTTACATAGTTGACCTTTCTCGAGCAGGATTTCTTTAATGAGTCCTAAAATTTTGGAGAGAACATGATTATAAATCTAGATGAGAACTTGGTGTATGCTATTTTAATGTATGAGAGCCATTAATTCTTTGATTAGATGGAAGCATCATTCGATTTGGTTCAAAAAAAAGCATTTCTCTTATATGATTGGCCTTCTTTCTTAAGTAGGGTTTCTTTGATCAAGCCTAGTATTTTGTTGAGAAGATGACTAGGAATCTAGATGAGAGTAGCATTATGGGCATTGCTTAATACCTGTTAGGAATGGTGAAGCACAAAGTCATCAAATTCAAGAAACTATGCTATATCGTGAGAGCTACAAGTTGATGAAACAAAAGGGCGTTGATTGTAGTTAGATTGAGACTAAGGCTAAGCCCATGATATTTCATGGTTGGTTTGAGACTAGGTTTTGCCTAAGATTATGCATTTGTGTTGTTAAAATTATTATCACTTCACTGTTACGTTACTTTGCTAAAGTCAATTAATTAGCATCTAACTCATTTGTTATTGGATGAAATGCAATATAAAACATGTAACAGGTGGTAATACATTATACACTGTAGTTATAATTCTTTATATTCATTTTATGTGTGCTAAACCTTATTTTTCATTGCATGCTCAGGCCAAAAGCTTAAATTAATTAATTAATCAATGAACAAATAAATGAAACATGTAATTAGACTCCATGACAGTGATGACACAACGAACAAAAGCATTTTACAATTTAACCTTAATTTTGAAGATATTAAAATCAGGTGTTATACTCTCATGGATAGCTATTGCACGTAAGATAACGAAAGATAAATAATAAGAGTATATCAGTCATATCAAATAATAAATAATAAAACCTAATAGAAATCCTACGACAAGCTTCAAGACAATGCACTTATTGATTGCAGAATAGAATTACTACAAGTGTCTTCTCTAGGATCTGTATATTAAGTACTAGTATAACTGTTTTTCTACTATTAAACTAATAATTGAGATGATATTGTAACTACTACTTATCTAACTAATAACCCTAATATTTAATTATGTGTCTTCTTAGATAATACAATCACTAAACGGTACCCTTTATCTTAATCCACCATAAACCTTAATTTCTTATTAAAAAAAAAAGGACTGATTAATGAATCATTTATATCTTGAACTCCAAGAATTCATAAATTCATCAATTTCGCTTTTAAGATAATTGAATTCTAACCTTACATGAGTGATGAAAACGTCTTTCGTCCTTAATTACATATAGAATTGAATTGTTGTTCAAGATTCTTAATAAAGATCCAATCTCTATGCATAAAGTTCTTGTGGTCTTTGTTTAGATCCACATTGAAACTTCCCTATTTATTAGATTTATTCTATTAGATGAAATCTCTTTTTATCTAAAAAAATTAAACATGTGATTAATTATGGCCATAAATTAATCACAAAAACAATAAAGAATGCAAGAATAGACTCAAGAACATAAACTTTTATTAACCAAACAGATTTAGCACATAGATCCTAGGTTTCATAAGATTTAGGGTAAAGAAATCTATTCTTCCATGGATTTTACAATCATAACACGAAATCTAGAAGAATATAAAGTAAATATAGTGTAAAATAATTCTCTTAAACAAAGTTTTATGATCTTCAATGATGTCCTAGCACTTCTTCTCTTAAAGCTCGTAATTTTCTCTCTAGGGTCCTTAGGAATAAGGATAGGTTTCTAAAAAGATGAGTAATGACTGTTATTTACAAAAAACAATAAAACATTTTCTGCACAGGCATCCTCCATGGCTGTGCAGCATATGTCACGCCCTGAAGGATACCTTAAACGTGGCAGTCCGCTACATACGGTATTAAAACTTAAGAATAACTTTTCGAGGTCATATGAAAGTTTTCAACACCATATGTAAGACGTCTATCACACAATATGAGACACCGAGGATGTATAGTTCGAGATAGTAAATACAGCATACAAAAATCTAAATAGTCATCCAATTTACCATTAAGAGAATATAATCCTTACATCATCTCAGGGTTTTCCCTTATAATTCTCTAACAATCACAATATCAACTTAATCTTTCTCACAACAAAATAATACTAATACCAAAAGACATTGAAAGATATTTAACCTACGATCTTCAAAAGATTCCCAGAAGCTTTTCTAAAACATCATCCCACTCGAGTATATGAAGTCTTCGGGTATAAAAGATATAGTCCTGTTACAACAAAGGTCTATAGGAGTATAAACATAACTAGCTTAGTGAGAATATTCTTGAATTAATGTACTTGTATAAATGATTTCAAACAAGTTATGAAACAAGCATATGAATGCATTAAGCAAGTGATCAAGCAATACATATGATCTACCGAAAATCATATGTTTGAATGGATTTACCCCTCCATTCAAGGTTAGGTATTCTAGGCTCTTTAAAACCCATCTTAAAAATCCAACTCATGTAGTTTATTTCAGGCTCCTACTCGCCTATCTTAAAATGGTTATTTCAGGCTCCTAATCGCCCATCTTGTAGATTTCTGGCTACTACACACCCGGCTACTATACTCTTGTCCCATCAAGAATAGTAGCTCATGCAATGAGATTAACTACGTGATATGCATGAATCAATTAATATAATTAATAGTATATGATTAGAGTAATTTAAAGGTGATAACAAAATTTGCACATACTCCAACAGAATAATAGTAAGGCATAAATTAATTAACAACGGTTCATGCTTCGGTATGCTTAACATTCTTTCAACCAATATTATCATACATAATTCATTTTCATCTTTTCCTACTTCTAGTGCCTCTAGCTACAAGTATAACCAAGTACAAAAAAGGTAGGAAATAGACTCACTTGGCCATGAGGATCTATCTTTCTTATGGATGAGTCGATCGGTAAATCCACTAATCAAAATAATCATCCGCGTATGAATACTCCTCCTCGGGATCACCTAATCAAGAAGAATACCCATAATGAGTATTTCTTATTGATTCTATGGTACTTATCAAAACTCATGTCATAAGATCGTTAAAATTGGTATAGAAGGTGATTCTAATTTAAAATGGCCATATCTTGGTCATTTTAACTCGGAATTGCGCAAATAATATACCGTTGTCTACCTAATAAAAAAGATCTATCAATTTCTAAGGTTATTTTTGTCATAAAAAGCCATTTGGGTTGGAAAATACAACGGTACAGAATGATTACGAATTTATAGCTCACAAAATATGATTTTTCTAAACTTTTCTTTACTAAAAAATCCTTAAGCAAAATATCTTTATATATTTATAGTTGAAAATCCTTTGAACATATATTTATACTCATATTGTATGCATGATTTTTGTAGTGTTGTCTCAATATTGATATTTCATAAACAATTTGTCTTTAAGAGTTTTAAAAGATAAAACTTCTGAAATTTCTTCTTTTTGAATTGTTAGAAGGAAAACAAAAATATTCTTGAGTTGTTATGAGTGTTTCCCTATTATAATTCCATTTCCTATCTTTTCAAAAGAAAATTAATTTCCAAAAATTTGATTTTTCAAGTTATCTACTAACTTTATTTCTAGTGATTCAAAAATAAGCTTTTCAAAATATCCTTTAAGTTTCAAATATTTGAAGTTGTGTTAAATGTATATTTTCCTCTTATTTTTATATCCTTTTTCTTTTAGGAAATAAGTGTACCTTTAAAACTTTACTTTCTTGGCAAATTTTATTTTTCTAAGTTGGTTTCCAAAATAGTGAGTTGATTTTACCCTGATTTGAAAAACTTGTTTTATTCTTAATGTTTGTTAAGAGGTGGAATAATTCCTTTAGACAAGTTTATAAGAAAAGCTTTCTTAATAAATAATTTTTAACATTAGAACTTAGCAAAAATTTCATTTTAATTTTGAAAAGAAAATAACAATATAAAATTTAAGTTTTGAAGAATTTTTCTTAGTATGTGATTTTCAAAGTCTATAATGAATCTATTTAAGTTTTATAAAAGATATGGTTAAGTTGAATATTAAGTTCAATGCTAAAAATTCTATCTTTATGGAGTATTTAGTTTTGATTTATAAAAGAAATGAGTTTCTTTTATTTGAAGAAATCTTGGCCACTATTACTTGAAAACTTATGATCAAATTGGCTAAGCTTTTGAAAAACAAAATTTAGACTTTCTTGTTGAAAACTCATTTATTGAGAAATCTAGTTCACTTTTCCTTGTTTAAAAACCCATTTTTTTTATTTTATTTTATTTTTATTTTTTACTTAAGACAACAATATTATAATCATGCATGAATATGATTATGTAGCAATGTAAAAGTAAAGATAATACATAATAAGATAAAAAGATTTGTAAGTAAATAAACATAATAAAATAGTCAAGTATTAGGAACCTTAACTTCATCAAGGTATCCCGATTATGTATTGGGAGCCTTAGCTTCATCAAGGCAACCCAGGACTAAGAATAGACTAGTCCCAAAAGAAAAGAAAGATCATTGTTTTGACTTAATATGGACAAGTCTAAGACTGGAAAGACTAGTCTTAATAAATTGCATAAGACAAGTAAATAAATAAGTTGCAAGACATGAAAATAAATAAATAATAAATGAGCTTATATGCTCTAAATATATATGTACATAGTATCCATAATATTAATAAGTTAGATTAGAGCAAAAATAATAACAATAATAACAACAACATATATAATGTAAAATATGAACATGAACAAAAACAAAACATGAACATATTGTTGCTTCTTTAACTCATGTGAGCCTAAGAAACATACACTAAGCTCATGCTAAGTTGTATGAACATGATGAAGAAATTTAAGTAGGATTTTACTAAGGTTTAATGGAAGGTTTGAAAAGAGATGAATGAGTTTTGTATTTGTTATTTTCTTCTTGAAGTTGTAGGGAATGGTAGAGAGTATTTGAGAGAGATTTGTTGGAGAGAGGTTTTGAGAGTATTGGTAGAGTTTTGTTATGTAAAATGGATGTGTGAAAGAATGAAGGAGGAATAGATTTTATAAAATTTTTGGAGTGGATTATTGATATAATAAAATAATTGAGAAAGTAAAATAATGAGAGGGAGAGAGAGGGAGCTAGCACCGACCATGGAGGAAAGGGAGGAGAGTGAGTTGATTTTTGTGTATTTTTGTAAGAAATAATTAATATGTAAGATGATTTGATATAGGATGTATTGAATATAAAAGTATAAGAAAATAGGTATGTATGTAGTAAGAAATACGTGTAAGAAAAGAGATAGTGAAATAGTAATGAATAGTAGGAATAGTACTATGAATAGTAGACTAGACATATAAAATACCGATAGTAATAAAAATATGTAAACGAGCTATATTTGTTGTTTTTAGTTACCGAAAAAATTCTAAAACTGATATTTTCGAAATCCTTATTTAATTACGAGTCTTTTAGTGTTATTGGAATATTTTTATATTTCGAGCTTTGACACGCTTTTGAGAACTGATCCTGTTTGAGTCCGAAGGACACTCGAAATTTGCGAATCTGATATTTTTATGTTATCTTATATTATTACGAACAATTTTAAGCCATTAAATTAATTTCATTTTTTAGGGTTTGAGAACACGGGGATTGCCGAGTTGAAATAATTGTCTTGACCATTGTTGACTTTTAGAACTCTAGTTTGACTAGGATTTGGGTTTAATCCAACTTTACTCTAGAAATTGAGGGGTTTATATTAGGATTGGATAGGTGGATCTTCTCATGTTCGGGTTTTCGAATTGAACGATTATTGAAATTTATATTTTTGTTTTTGAAAATTCTCTTATGAAATCCCATGGTTGAAATTGATTAAGGTTCGGTTTCAACTTTGGTCAAACTTTAGGATTTCGATTTGGTATTCCAAAACCATTCTAAAAAAATTCGGGGGCTTACAGGATGGTTATGCATGATGCAAATTGGAAAAAATTGTGAATTAAAGGTTTGCATGACCCTCAAGCACAGCTTGTGTACACTGGTGCACAATATAATCTGCTTTTGATCTCCTCCCAGCTTCTAGATAAGCATGCATTGTGCACTTTGAAATTGTTTGCTAGAAGTTTTCATCTTTACACAAGTATTGCACAACTTATGTAGAAAGATCAAGAATATCGTAAATCTTCACTTTACCTATTTCTTCATCAAAATCTCCCTTAACTCATCTAGATATCTTCATAATTCCCATCATCTTCCTTTATTCCTGAAATTGATATTTTAACCTAATAAGTATCATTTTCTTTAATAATTCATGTAAAATCTATATAATATAATACCAAAATTATGTGAATAATAAGGGTCTTTTTGACACTTATCAATAAATTTATAGGATAATGCCAGATGTGGTAGATGAATTTTGACTAATTATTGAATTAATTATCTATTGATAATTGATTAAGCTTTTGGGGTTCATTAAACTTTGAGGTTAATTTTCTTTTTTGGCCATTTATACACATAGCTTAATTTGTATTGAGTCGTCTATCCAATTGGCTTTTCTAGCTAATTACACTCTACCATGTATCATAAGCAATTATTACGATGAAAATATTTCAATATGAATTACTTTTGTATAGACTACTATACCAATGTTTAGTTTTAGGAAAACCACTTTAACTATTTGCATGTATCTTAAGGATAATATCTTTGATAAAATTATTATTTAGTCCACACAATAATCCATAATTGGTAAAAAGAAAAAAGCCAACTACGCATATAGGTAGCAATTTAGAGTTATGCAAAAGGGTTATATGGGCCGACCTACCTCGCCTCGCTTTAGCTTACAAGTTATGTAGATTACCAAAATTTTTAGCTAACATGATCTGCATGAGTTGGTGGGTTGAATGAGCTAGCCTACGAACCGCTAATATTTTTTTTTAAAAGAAATTATAAGAATTCAAATTTAAAACAATATTTCCATCTTTTACTAATGTTTCGAAGTAATGGAAATATATATGTAGGTGGTAGCTATTATTTTAAATCCAATGCTCTACGTTTCTTTAAATGAAAGTGCTAAGTTTTATATTCCTAGGAACAATGTACAACATGGAACGGGTTTGTTGTCCTCTAGTGAAGTTAATTAATTGAAAATCCAATGTGGCATTGTATGGAAATTAAGTTTGAAAAGGGAGAAGAACAACTAACATGTGATTTCAAGATGGCTAGCTTAAGTTTGTAAATTTCTATGATATCGAACATGAGTACTCGTTAGTTTTAAAGAAAGATCTTAAGTGTTTCTCCATGGCTCTAGAAACCAACTTTTTAAGGAGATATTTTAAGAAAGGGAGCAAATTTTGAAGCTCATAGATGAGTAGTTGATGCTTGGCGGTGAATTTTGGGATGCCAAAGCTTCCTTCAAAAGAAGGTACTATGTGTTCTATTAATTCATAATTATGTACTATGCAATATATATATATATATATATTAAAAATCAGCTACTTATAATTTGATAAAACCCATATAAACCATTTTCCACAACACTAAGAAGAAGAAGGCAAATGAAACTGTCTCAATTTACAAAAGAAGAATAACTACTGCACCAAAATATTGTCTAAGTAAAAACTCAAAAAAATTTAAAATTGAAACATATTGTCCAAGAAAGATCATAATTGACAAAATGCCCACCAATCATCCTCATGAACAATCAGATTTGAGTCCTCCTTTGACATACTTACATCATTTTCTTCATTGTCATCTACAATTGACAAATAACATAAATAATTAGTTACAAATGTTCTAAGCTTAAAATTATACATTGATAGAAAAGTTTTACCAAAAGGAGTAAAATAAACTACCTTCATCAACATATCCTTGTAACCAGTTTCGAGTACAAATTAAAGCTTCCACATTTAAAGGAAAAAGAAAACCATGATACTTAGTAAGAACACGAGCACCAATACTAAAAGCTAACTCATATGCTATTGTGGTAATTGAAATGCTAAGTACGTTAATAGCCATAACATATAAATTCGGATTTCTTTGGCCTCAAGTCTTCCAATATTGTAACACATCTAATTCTTGATAGAAGTTTATATCCATTACTTATAGGTCCAAAGAAGACTTTCCAGTATTTTCTGCTTCAACCTAACAATAATCCTACATCATAGTGAAAAAAAAATAGCATTAAATATTGGTTCTTAAAAATTATATACAATAATAAAATAAATAAATAACTAAAGTGACAAGCAAAGTTACATTTAAAGCAGCAAAATCAATCCCCAGACCATTTCCAAAACTTAGGTTCCTTGCAACTATCCCTTAGATCCACTTCTAAGAGTCTACTAAATTTGATAAGACCATCCAAATTGGCAACTTGGAATCTATATCAGTTGTACTGCTACTGTCATATTCTTTAAAAAGCTTGTACAACTTGTTCTTTATGTTGGTCAACTTTTCTTCACAAGTAAGAGCATTAATATATAAAGCAAAATTTCTAGAAATTAAACTTCATCCAAGGGTCAAGGACAGCCCTAAAGGCAAGGATAATGTTGTATTCCTTCCAATATTTATCAAACTTTTGCTTCATCTTTAGAGACGTGTTGCATATGATAAGATCTTCACTCGCTAAGTTCTCATTCAACAAACATTCAATACTCCAAACTTGCAAAAAAATACAAGTTTGAAGTTAGATAAGAGGAATCAAACATTAAGTTTGTGATGGTATAAAAAGGACTTGAGAACTTACACATTTTCTCAACTCTTTCCCACTCATCTATTGAAGGACAATACTTGTCATTAGAATCACTCAATTGAAGGCAACAAAAACATGTCTATACTTTAATGCACTATCAAGCACAAGATAAGTACAATTCCATCTAGTGGATACATCTAAATGTAAACCAACTCTAGTGTCAATATTGCTAACTTGATCAACACACTCTCAAAAATGATTCGTCCTAGTCTCTGAAACCTTCACATACTTTACTCTCCTTTATCTTATACAAAGTTTGATTAGCCACTCTTAGATCTTCTTTAACAATTAAATGAAGAACATGGGAACAACATCTAATATGAAAGAATTCACCAACACATAACAAACTATTTTGCAAATTGAGTTAACTTTTTAAGTATTCTTGCATGCAATCATTAAAAGATGCATTATCCAATGTAAGAGAGAATATTTTTTTTTTTATTTATATCCCACTCGTTCAAAAATTCAAACACCTTTTTCGATTACTCAATACCTAAGTAAGGAGGAGGGAATTTAGAGAAAGAAAGAATTCTACTATTAAGTTTCCATTTTTCATCCACAAAATGACCAATTAAACATATATAACCATCGATTGATGAAGCAATCTATAAATCAAATATCAAACAAAATCTACCACGAACTTTTTGTAGAATTTGTTTCATGTTTGCCTTTCAGGCTAAATACAAATCATAAACGTTTGATGTAGCAGTTTTCTTAGAAATGGGCATATAATCATAAATTTTGTGATCTTTCTATACTCGACAAACAAAAATGGAAGATTATGCTCAATACATGCCATTGACATAACCTCACAAGCAATTTTTTGACATGGTTTTCCTGATCTTGACTTCCCAGAATGGTCAATTATCATGTCACCCACATCACCATATTTAGGAGTATAACTCAAATTAAATTTTAGAAGATGCCGACTAAGGTTGATGTTCCATATTGCTATCCACCAAAAACATATTCTTTCCCACTCCCATTACATTTTGCTCATTCTTTACCATCTTTTCCTATACCTATGTTTGTAAATTTTACCCAAACATTAGAAGAGGTTGATTGTGTCTTCTTACCTAGAGATTCTTCATATTGAAGGGATCCTCCCTTTAAAATATGCTAATTAGCATTAAATCCACCTGTTTCTAATTCATCATCCACATTAATATGTTGTATGATCGTATTATTGCTTGCATGGTCCATTCTGAAAAATACACCATAAATAAAAGATATAAGATTGTGTAATGTAAAAGAAAAATATAACATCTATAAGAACAAAAAAAAAAAAAAAATCACATAAATGAGAAGCAACATTGGATGGAATCAACTAGTCATTGTCATATACAACTCAACAAACTAGAACTTTATTAATTTTTAAGATTGATAATGAATTAAAAATCTTGGTCCTCTTCTATCAATAATCATGTTTCAAAACTAGAATACATCTATTAAGCAAGGACATAACAAGAAAAAGACCATTGTCCAAGAACAAAATTGAAGTCTTATGTCTTTAATAATTTAATTGATTTGGTTGCAAAAAGGAATATTAATAAATGTCCATCCAAAAATTAGTTGGTGAAGCTACTGAAGCATGCGTATGAATAAGTTAATAAGGGATTGTTGTATCTATGTAATAAATCATATATAATAAAAAAAGGGAAAAGGAAATACTAAAAGAATAAAAATTCAAACACTAAAAGTCCTTTTTTTCGTTGCAACTAGAAATCTTTAAATATATTTTTATAAGATACGACCAAATCTATAAAAGCATATATTTTTTATAGAATATTTTTAAATTATTTTAGATCTTAAATTTTTCCCCTTTCCCAAACCACAAGAGGTTGAGGTTTTAGAAAAGTAGTGACTTTATGGCTTGGTTGGATATGACTAGGTAAGGTTGGCGGCTAGAAAACTCAATATTATCCATGGCCTCAAAAAATCAAAAGAAAACATCAATGGTCTATAGATCATAACAACTACAGAACTTGTACACATTCAAGGTTTGAAACCGTCCAATAAATAACATAAGTGTTCGAACTAAAAGACTTAAAATTAAGACTTCCAAATCATCTCTCCATCATTTAGCAATCCTATAAAGATGAGACAAAGTTATCTCCTTCCATTTCAATTCTTCAAAATGTGTTTAAACTAATTCAAAATTCCTAGAACTTTATAATGTTGTTTGCATCAAGACAAAAAAGAGAGAGAGAGAGAGAAAAGGAACAAGAGAGTAACTGGACTTGGAGTGGTGAATGATATCTTATCGACGCCGGATGGAAAGGAGTGAAACATAAAGAGAGAGAGAGAGAGAGATCAACTTCAGTAATGCTAATTACAAAAGCAAGAGCAAAGAATTACAAAACTTGGTTCTAGGAATTTTGTTATATCAACCTCAAGAAGATGAGTATGATTTCTCACATGGTTATAGAATGCATCATACCAATGATCATGCATCAATTTGTAAGAAACTAGAAAGAAAACATGAAGAAAATAAAGGAAACAAGCCAATCACGACTGTGATCCAACCGTGACATTGCATGGAGGAAATAGGGGAGATGATAGTGAGGATCACACCCATGATTTTAGCTGAAATAAGGATTAGAGGACTCTAAAGGCATAGTCATACTTGTGATTCTTACAATCAAACTAAAATCATGCTCGTGATTTTATTGTTTTGTCCTTACACGAATTTTCCTTTTGTGAAGTTGTATTATTTACCATTTTACCATTAATGAGGGTCATATAGATACCTTTTTTGTTGTAAACCCTATCATCAAGATTTTATTATTCTAACCCCACATTTATTTTGTCTTTTCTTTAAGAGCAAAATATTGAGTTCTTATCGATTTATCCAAGATTGTGGCAAATAACCACTCAATCTTGCTTGCACATTACATCAGGTGAGAGAGAGTGTAGCTTAGGTTGCTATCAGTGTGTAATATCTGATAATAATGTCATTTATATCATTTATATTATATTGAAAATCAAGATTCAAATCCTACAACCTACGGGCTTGGTGTGTATCATCTTTTGGTATTAGAGCTTTAGGTTAAGATAAGGGTAAGTAGTGTGTAGAAAACCCTAAGTACATTGTGCTCAGTGTTGAAACTATAGATCTAGTGCTTGTAATAGTGGATTGAGTTGTAGAATCTTGTGTTGTTGTTGTTGTTGTACTATTGTATTGAAGTATTTGAGAAGTTATAGCCTTGATTATAGTGTATATTTATGTGTTTAAAGGAATGTATACTAAGTGTTTGACAATATACCCCAACTAAGTTTCTCTTTAGTGTTGATTCCATTGAGTAGTGATTGTTGTTGCATTGTGTTGTTTGTTGTGTTGGTGGACTGTTTTGAGATGATTGGGTTATTGTGACCTTTGTAATTGCATTTGAAGTAAAGGTAACATTACGCACACTAAGTGTTTGATAAAATTATTTTGAAGTAAGGTTATAAATGAGTCGAGACAACTTGCAAACTACTTAAGTTTAATTTGGTGAAAGCTCGAATTTGACTCGCTAATAATCGAGTCAAGCTCAAGTTCAAGCTACTGAGTGGTTACCAAGCTCAAGTTCGAGCTTTAAAATATTTGACTTGGTAAGCTCGTAAGCTTAATGAAGCTTAAACGAGTATAAAATTGAGGGGAGTTAAGTTCGAGCTTATCGAGTATTAAATACTCTTTATAATTAAATTAATATTTAAATGAATAATTGAGCTTAATCGAGTCGAGTTTGAGCTTGAAAATCAAGACTTGATCGAATTTGAGCTTCGAGTTTTTTATTCTAGTCTAGTTCAAGCTTAGTACTTTATCGACTTGACTTGACTCGTTTACAGTCTTATTTTGAAGTGTTACAATGGTATTAGGGTTAGTTATGTCATAGAGATGCTACTATAATGACCACCGATCAACACCTTGATCAATTAACCGTTTTGATGGAGCGTATGCTGGGGAATTTAGGGGGACAACCCCTAGTTGAAGGTGGAGGTGATAATTTTGTTGTCTAGGAAGTTCAAACCCATGAAGGAGCTGAAAAGGGTAAAATCAAGATCCTACCCATCAATGGGGGAGGATAGTCTGATGACTATCTGGGCTAGGAATAACTTGTAGAGCAAGTTTTCAAGTGCTATGAGTATGAAGAGCTTACTAAATTTTGAATTGCTGCACTAGAGTTCTCCAAGTATGTCGCATTATAGTGGCATAATTTGTTGTTGAGTAGAGGAGGAGTAGAGAAGCTGAAATTACCACATGGCAAATGATGAAGTAGGTGATGCATAGGAGATTTGTATCAGATTACTATCGAGAAGAGTTGTATTAGAGATTACAATTGTTGTGCCAAGGTTAAATGAGTGTGGAGGATTATGTCAAAGAGTTTGAAATGTTGACAATCCAATGCAATGTGGATGAGCCTCAAGAGCAAACTATAGCCTGATTCATAATTGGGTTGAAGTTAGTGTTGTGGAACTCTAGAGTTTTCACACTTTAGAGGAAGCTATCTTAGCTTGCAAGGTCGAAAGGCAATGAAAGGGAATTCCGTATCAATCTTTGTTACCTCCTAATCGGGGATCTAGATCCAATCAATCATTTCTAGAGAGAAGACTGTAAGTGTTTAGTGTTTTGATACATTGCTACCCAGTGTCCAAACTGAAGATTTATAATTGTTATGTCTGAACATACAGAGCTTGAAGTAGTGAGTGAGGATGAGAAGGAGGAGGAGAAGAACTTATTGGTTGATTTTGGCAAGGAGGAAGATAGTGCATTAGGAGTGTTAGGTCTTATTGATGAAGGAAGTTGTACAAATGTTATAGTTGTTTCTATGGTCGAGAGACTTGAGCTTCCTACCATCTATATCCACATCTATATAAGCTATATTGGCTATATTGGCTTTGTGATAAGGCATCAGTTCAAGTAATTCGATAGGTTAAGGTACCAATCTCGATTCTGGGAAGGTATGAAGATGAAGTGTTATGTGATGTTTTAACTATGAGTGCCACCCACATTCTTTTGGGGCGGCCTTGGCTTTTCGATCGGCGAGTTTTTCATGATGGGTATAAAAATACCTATGCTTTTGTGAAAGATGGCAAAAGGATACTCTCAAGGTTGACAAGTCCAGCTAAAGTTAGAATCACATGTTCAGAGATCATCTCAAGAAAGAGGCTTTGATGATGAAAACAGACGAGATAAAGCAAGCTATTACCTTAGGAGAACCAGTGTTCTTATTACAGCTCAGACATATATTGGAGGTTGGTAGCCAAACTTCATTACCTGAGGTGATTCAACGTTTTTTGAAATGCTTTGCTGATGTCTTTCTTGAGGAGTCACCACCAATACCTCCTATTTGAGGTAAAGAGCATGCCATAGATCTTGTTTGAAGGGCAACAATGCCTAATAAACTAGCATATCGCATGAATCTAAAACAGGCGAAAGAGCTCAAGCAATAGGAGATGAGTTGATAGAGAAGGACTTTGTGAGAAAAAGCATGACTTTGTGTTCGATGTCGGTGTTATTAGTATCGAAAAAGGATGGTAAGTAGCAGATGTGTATTGATAGCCATGCCATCGACCAGGTTACTATCAAGTACCATTATCGAATACTTAGATTAGATGAAATGTTTGATGAGCTCCATAGTGCCAAGATATTCTTAAAAGATTTGAAGAGTGGATATCATTATATTCGATTGAGGCCAGGAGGTGAGAGTGGAAGACAGCCTTTAAAACTAAGCATGGTCTCTATGAATGGCTTGTGATGCCATTTGGACTTACTAATGCTCCTGGTACTTTTATGTAGCTGATGATTCATGTCTTGAGGGAATTCATTGGTAAGTTTGTTATTGTATAGTTTGATGATATTCTCATATATAGTGTTAATTTAGAAGAGCATGTGGGACACTTGATTGTTGTGTTTGAAGTGTTGAGAGAGGAGATGTTTTATGGCAATGTGGTCAAATGTGTGCTTTGTCAATAGGAAGTTATGTTTTTGGGGTTATACTGTCCGAAGATGGAATCCGTGTAGATGAGGAGAAGATTAAGGCTATCACTGAATGGCTTACTCCCTATAATATTTGAGGTGTGAAGCTTCCATGGACTTGCTTCATTTTATAGGTGATTCATTTAAAACTTTAGCACTATTGTTACCCCACCCAATGAGCTTATCAAGAAGGGAGAAACATTTAAGTGGAATGAAAAGGCTTAGAGGAGTTCTAGGAGATAAAACAAAGCTAACTACTACACTAGTACTTGTGTTACCCAACTTTGAGAAGGTCTTTGAATTGGTGTGTGATGCTTTAGGGTTGAGAGGGGCTGCGTTAATTCACGAGTGGCGTCCCATTGCTTATTTCAATGAGAAATTGAAAGGGGCAACATTGAATTATTCTGTTTGTGAACACGAGCTTTATTCCTTAATTCGAGCTTTCAGCATTTGATAACATTATCTCATGACTCGTGAGTTTATTGTCAACACAGATCATGAGTCCTTGAAACACTTAAAGAGCTAGAGATAGATATATTTTACATGAGGGCTAATTATTCAAGCAAGATAAGTTGTGCATACCTAAATGTTCCTTAAGAGAATTAGCTCATGTTGGAGGATAGTCAGGTCATTTTAGGGAGAAGATTCTTGAATTCTTGAAGGAAATTTTTATTGGCCCAAGATGAAGAGTGATGTGAATGTTATTATGGAGCGTTATGCTATTTGTAAACAAGCTAAGAGTATGAAGAAGCCATCTAGGTTATATATGCCTTTGCTAATACCTACATAACCTCAAGTCGATGTATCAATGGATTTTGTGTTAGGGTTGCTAAAGATTATAAGGGATAAGGATTCTATTATGATGGTGGGTAAGAGTGTGCAAAAAAAACCGATGAAACTGAAAAACCGAACCAAAACCATAAAACCAATCCAAAAAATATGGTTAACCGGTCTGTTACTTTCGGTTTAGGATTATGGTTTTTAGTTTTTTTCGTTTTCGGTTTCGGTTTTGGTTTGTAACCACAAAAAAATTATGGTTAATGGTTAACCGTTTCAATATTTATAAATATATTAGATATATATAATTTACATATACACATAATTATTTTTTAAGTATATATATACATATATGATTTACCTATGCTCATATTCCTTGAATTTTGATTAAATACTATTATCCTATGTTTTATGAGAGTTAAATATAGTAATTGATTTGGTTTGATTTTATTGATGATGATACATCCCAAGGTTTGTTTTTCCTCCTTTTTTAAATTTGGTTTCCTTTTTCTTTTTTTAGCTCTTGTAATATATATAATAATTTAAAGAAAAACTCTATGGTAAAGGCTAAAAAATAAGGTTTATCAAAATTATCAATTTGATTTGTTGAAACCATTACATTAAGTGGTTAAAAATAAAAAACCGAATAAAACGGTTAACCGTTAAGGCGGTTAACCGTTTATAATGGACCGGTTAAGGATCGGGATATTAAAAAACCGAACATTACGGTTATGTTTGAAAAATTGAGCCACGAACCGGTTAACCGATCTGTGAACAACCCTAGTGGTGGGGGATCGATTCAGCAAAATGGCGCATTTTGTGTCTTGTGATCGTGCGGATGAAGATTTTTTATTGCTAACCTTTTTGTGTAGGAAATAGTGCAACTTTATGGAGTTCCTCATAGTGTTGTTTCAAATCATGACGTCAAATTTCTTAACTATTTTCTGGAAAACATTATGAAGAAGGCTTGGGACTAAACTACTTTTTAGCACTGCCTCTCATCTTTAAACATACGACCAAACTAAAGTTGTTAACAGGACCCTTAAAGCTTTGCTTCGAGCAACTGTTGGTAAGAATTTTAAAGATTAAGACTTGTGCCTTCCTATTGTGGAATTTTCCTATAATAGGATCATATATAATTCAACTAGCAAGACACCTTTTGAGATTGTGTATGGGTATAATCCTGCCATTCCACTTGATATGGTATCCATGTTGACTTCTAAGGATGAAGTTTGTGTAGAGTTGACGATCTAAGGAGATCCAGAAGCAGTTCTAACAAGTAGCAAATCATTTTCATAAACAAATGGCTAAGTAAAAGGATCAAGGTGATCGGGGTAGAAAAGTTAAGGTCTTTTAGCCAGGAGATTTAGTTTCGGTCCACATTAAAAAGGAGTGATTTCCAAACAAGCAAGTCAAAGTTATCACCAACAATAGATGGATCATTCCAAGTTCTGGAATGTGTCAACAACAATGCCTACTAGCTAGAACTACCAAGAGATTGTGGAGTTTCAGCTACTTACAACTTTGCAGATCTCACATCCTATGTGCTTGATGATGATGAAACCAATCCATAAGATTTGAGGTCAAATCGTCAATAACCAAGGGGAAATGATAGGAATCAACTTCTAGTAAGGCTAACTACAAGAGCAAGAGTTAAAGGATTACAAAACTTAGTTCTAGGAATTTTGTTAAATCAACCTTAAGACGATGAGTATGATTCCTTACATGGTTTTAGAGTGCCTCATAATAATAATCATGCCTCAATTTGTAAGAAATTAGAAGGAAAACATGAAGAAAATGAGGAAACAAGCTAATCATGGGTGTGATGTAGCCCTTGACTTCACATGGAGGAAATAGGAGAGATGATGGTGAGGATCATGCCCGTGATTTTAGCTAAAATAATGACTAGAGGCCACTAAGAGCATGATCACGCCTATGATCTGTCAAGAAGCAAAGACCAAAGGCCTCTAAGGGCATAGTCACGCTTGTTATTCTTGGAATCACACCAAAATCACACCTGTGATTGTATTTTTTTGTCCTTGCACAAATTTCCTTTTTATGAAGTTGTATTATTTACCATTTTGCCATTAATGAGGGTTATATAAATACCCTTCTTGCTGTAAACCTTATCATCAAGACTTTATTATTCTAACCTCGCATCTTTTTTTGTCTTTCCTTTGAGAGCAAAATATTTAGTTGTTATCAATCTATCTAAGATTGTGGCAACAACCATTTGATCTAGTATGTGCATCATATCAATGAGGGAGAGTGTAGCTCAGGTTGCTATCAGTGCATAATATTCGAATAATGTCGTTCATATCCTTTATTTTACATTATAAATCAAGATTCAATTCCTACAATACCTAAACCAGGCCTGACACGTATTAGGAGATGAGAAACTTAAAGGAGGAAAAGTCAAGTATAAAAGAAAGAGGGTAAACGACTAACATTACGAACGTACTAAGTCTAAGTCTAAGGTTTCTTTTTATTTTTGAAGATTTATATATATATTATATATATATTTAAGTGTGGGTTCACGGGCTAACCTAACCTACAGTAGGTTAACACGTAGATTATGTATGGTGGGCTATTTTGACCCGTACATTAAACGAGCTAAATTTTTCAGCCCAACCTACATGTTTTTATGAGTTATAAGGGCTAGCTTGCATAACCCACCTCACATACATAACTCTAGGTAGTATATCTAACCCTTGAAAGTTTAATGGAGCATTAAAAATTAGTAATCTTAAAATCCAAGAATTTAATATTGATCAAATTATATTAAATGACATTGTATAAGGATTTTAGTATGCATAGTAACATAAGAAACTAAAGTTTTCATGATGAGCCAAAAAATTTATTTTAAGGCAAAGGAACTTCTGTTAAGTTGAATATATTATCATCGATAATTATTTTCATTGAATTACTTCACAACATGTTTTAGTAGGGGCAATATTGTAGAGCCTTACAGCCCAATAAAATAATAGAATTACAGTTTTAAGGTAAGATTGTCAATTATCTCTCTAAACTTTTACTTATATGTAGATTCAACTTTTGAACTTTCATTGTGCATTTTTAACCCTTTAAACTTTCATAAAATTGACATAATTAAGGACACTTACCATTTTTTGTTAAAATAAAACAAAAAGAATTGCAAATTATCCCTTAATTCTTACCCCCTAAATTTTCATTCATATGCACATTTGCTCCAAAAATTCAAGAAAAATATCAATTGTCTTGTACCAAATGTTAAAATTTTTGGAATTTAAAGCGCACTTTAAAAGTTTGGGGGTTCCTCTCATTTTAAACTTCGATGTGCTTTCCATAGCACTCATATGGTTGAAGAGGAATAATTAAATTCTATCTTGTTGCCTTTCCATATCTATTGATAAATGAGGATTTTAACACTCCGAGGTATGCCGGTCTTAAATAATCATGACGTATTCAGGGAGATCCATAAAAGGTAAAGATATATATATACCCATACATACTTTATTTGAATTTAAAATTATAAGAAAATATGATCTAACATGTAAATTATAGATCAAGGAGATTGTTCTTTTCTACGGATGTTCGGATGTAAGCCTAACACTAAGGAGAAAAAAAAAATAGGGTTTCATAATTGATAAAGGTAAGGAGTGTGGCAGTGAATTCTTTATTTATTTTTATTTAAATCGTAAAAGATCCTAATTTTCGAATTATCATAAGGGATCATTTATAATTCTTTCAATTGATAGAGTGTGTGCCAATCATTTTTGGCTTTGTATTCTAACTCGATCAAATCTAATATTGTTATTTTATGAATAGTTTTGGAGATAGAGACTTTGAATTAGCATTTTATGGTTAATTTTATGACTCATGGAAATAAAGATGATCAAGTTTGAATAATTTAGGGCATTAGTAATATATAATATTTAGAGTTCTAATTGATATTGATTATATTGTTAATTCTTTATAAGTTATGAGATTGAAAAGAGGAATTGTTAAGATTTGTTGATAAATTTGTTAAAGGAGTTTCAATTTGTAAAGGATCCATCGAATTTGGTAATTGAACGTTTGATGAAAATTCTATATATATATATATAATGTTTTTTTTTTTTTGGGCTAGATGATGAATTTCATTCACTAGAAAGATATTACATCGATTAGAATTATCAACATAAAAAAATGATAAACAAAGATTTGATGATACACTTACCTAACCACTTAAATGGGTACATCTCTTCTACAGTCAAAGTGTCATATATAGGGGAAAAGAATTTTCCTAAAGAATAAAATTCAACCAACTAGCTAGTTAAATGGATCCCATAAAAGGGATGATAAAATCCTAAGGGATGACAACAAAGTAAAAAATATATTTAAAAAAACCAATACATGAAAAATGTTTATTCTAAAAGTTACTGACAAAATAAAATTTGCTTAATCTTTGTGCGCTTCAAACCATCCGGATTATTGATGATGGTGCAAATAATAGAATACAACCTGGATGTTGAAGGTAGGGATTTGTGACTCTTCATATCAGTAGTGATGGATTTGCGAAATTATTAGAGTAAACAATTGAAAGGGATTCAGAAGAGAGGATAGTCATCTACATTAGGGTTTGTGAAGAAGACTTGGTTCGTTATCTCAATTTTGAAGTGGTTAATTAGTATATAATCAATTTTTACTATATCTCTAACACTACTCTATTTGATGAAGGAAGAGGTAATTTATCAGTATTAGATAGTGTTAGAAAAGATAAAAAAAAAAATTAATAATAAGCTGCCCCTTCCATGTTATCAATGTATTAAAATTAGTCACAAAAATTTTTATTGTGTTTTAAATTAAATATTTTAAAATTTAGGTATTGTGCAAATTAGGCACCAAATTTAATATTTACCTTCAATAAAATTGTGAACTTTCAAAATGTCAATCTTATAGAATTTTGTAATTTGAGGGTAATCATAAGGTTTTAGATGATATTGTAAGCTAACGAGGAAAATGAAAGTTACGTCATAAGTTAGATAAAAATGAGGGATTTTGGTTATCAAATTTCATATCGTCACAAATTCTATAGTAGTATCACTAATTTGGTTCAAGGAAAATGTAAGACTTCCTTTTAAGTCTGTTTGGATTGTCGGATTTTTATCTATATCGTATCTATATCTGATTTTCATATGTAATTTTTTTCCATTATTTACATCCATAACTTATCTGTAACGTATCTGTATCATAACTATATCTTATCCATTTAGTTAGTTTATGAGTAAAATTGTCAGTTTTTTATCAATATTTGTTTTAAAAAAACAAATATATAATGCTAAAATAACCAAAATATGATGAAACAAACAAACCCCAATTATATATATATATACATAAATATATAGTATAATGAGAAAAGGCATTCGTGTAAGCCCTTTGATTTTATAATAACCTTATAATAGAAACCCTAGAATCAGAAGTTAAACCGAAACCCTAAAGTCAACTAAATCAACAAGTCTTAGTTAATCTAGATCCGGCAATCTTGCGTACGAAACCCTAAAACAGTAAAAATAAGATAACCTTAGATTATAGTGTGGAATGATGTTAGGTAATATAAAAAGATCTGATTCATAAAAAATTTGATTGTTTCGAACCCAAATGGGATCAATTTCTTGAAACAGGGTCCCCGCACATGAAATGGTAAAAATATTCTAATAACATATTTAAACTTCTAATAAGATGAGGAATCATAAAATATCAGTTATAGAATTTTACAACTCCTAAAAATATCATATATAGCTTATTTACGCATATTTTTCTTACTAAAGGTATTTTATTTTTCTAGTATACTATTCATTTACTATTCACTATTATTCATTGCTATTCTTCTATCTCTACTTTTTGTTACTACCTACTCCTTACAACCTATACACCTATATCTTATATTTTCTTTTATAATACAATTTTTTATCAATGTTGTCAGAACCGAACCGAGGTTTGACCCGGACAGGCTAGTGGGTTAGGGATCGAGGGGTCGGATCGAGTTTAACTGGGGGTCGAACCGGGGTGATGAAAAACTAAAGTATAAGGAATAATTTAATTATAAAAGACCAATATGTGTGTAATCACTCAATTAACTTTATGTTTGGATCAAATTCATCAATTAATTATTAAATAAATATGATTTAATGATTATATTTTATAAATTTATAATAAAGTATGAATAAATATTTAAATTTCTAATTTTTTATTTTATTTTTTTATTTTTATTTTTTTGGACCCGAGTCAACCGGTCCAAGTCGACCGGTTCAACCCGGGTTTACCGGTCTCGCCGGTTCGTTGCAAAAACGAGTCTTATACGAGATTCGATCTGGCATTAGTACCGGTTCCGGTCGAACCAGGTTGAACCGGCCGATCCGAGCTAGTTTTGACAACCATGCTTTTTATAGAACTTTTTTTTACACTTTATTACTTTTCTTTATAAAAATTAATTTTTTATCTCTATCTCCCTCTCTCCTCTCTCTTAGCTAGCGTTAATCCCCTCTCTCCCCTTAATTTTTTTTTAATTTATTTTATTACATCTAATTTCCCTCCATATTTTTCTATAAAATACCACCCCTCTTACCACCCGTCCCTCCACTTCTTTCACACATCTCATTTTACATACCAAAACTCTACCAAATTTTCTTATCAACTTCTCTCTCTAACAATTTCCTCTCTAACACCCTTCCATCCACTTTTCTTTAGGAAAAATAAACACTCCATCCGTTTGTTTCTTCCATCTCCAAATCCTTCATCTACTTTAGGTAAAAATTCTAGGACCTCTTTTTTGTTCATGTAACATAACATGAACAATGTGTGTGTTTTGATTCTATGTAAACCCCCATGATGCTAATGCTAAGGAGATGGAATCATGGAAACAACATGTTGTTCATGTATTGTTCATTTTCATAATGAGTTCTTGTTATATTATGATGCATGATTCTAACTTAACTCTTTATATGCTATTATATATATCTATATTTCTTAGAGCCTAAATGCTCACTAATCTAACCTTGTATTCATGCTCTTATTTCCTTACTCATTTATTTATATCATGCTTCTATTTATTTCATGCTAAATAAATAAGACTAGTCAATCTCAAGTCTTAGACTTATCCTTATCAAGTCAAAACATTTTTGAGACTTGTCCATAATCTAAGTCTCGAGGAGCCTTGATAAGAATCTAAGACTCCCATGATTTCCTTATTATTTTCTTTCTTTTCTTTATGGGACTTATTCATTTCTAAGTCCTGATTTGACTTAAATAAAGATCTAAGACTTCTACGATTTTCTTCTTCTTCTTTTCCTTAAGCTTCTTGATGTTTTTCTTTTCTTTTTCTAGAACTTGTTCACATGTAAGTTCTAGGAAGTCTTGATCTAAGCTAAGACTTCCAAATTTTTATTCTTATATATATATATATATATATATATGTATATATGTTTATTTAATTCTCTATGTCTTTTATTTTCTATATGAGTTGTTTTACCTATATAACTACAAGTTTATTATATTCATGCATGATCATAATGTTGTTGACTTGATAAAGTTTTCAAAAAAATAAAAGGATTTATTTTCTTTCATTTAAAATAGGACTAAACTCTCAATAAACATGATTTTAAACACTTGGGAGAAATTTTCATTAAAACGTAGAATAATAGTGCAACTACATTAGCTCCAAAAGTGCTAAAGAAAATTTTTATAAATTTTAAATGTTGATAATTCTTTGTTACGCAATTTTTTCTTAAGAATTTATTTATAGGTGTCATATCAACACTTTGAAGAACACTAAGAAGCAAACAGTTTTTCTAAATCAAGTTTAAGTGCAACTCAGTAGTTAGAAATCCACTTAGGAAATAAAATTGGTAGACAACTTAAAGAATGAAATTTTAAGAAGTAAATTTATTTTTAAGAAATTAAGAAAATATAAAAATACTAGATATAATGAGTAGGCAATCCTTTATAATAAACTCAAGATTTTTAATTTTTTTTTCCAACAACTTAAAAAGGGATTTTGTAAACTTTATTTTTCAAACTCTTAGAATGAATTGTTTTATGAAAAATCATTATTAGGACAACAACATTAGAATAATGCATATAATATGAGCATATATATATATATATATATATTAAAGGATTTTTCAACTATATAAATATCTATATGCTTGCTATAAAATTTGGAAAATTATAATTTAAGGGTTGGAATTTTCGTGTCAAATCTATACTGATTCGTTTCAAAACCCAAATGGCTTTAAATGTTAAAAATAACCTTAGAAATAGATAGATCTTTTTGAGTAGGTAAAAAGCAATGGATCTGTTTGTTTAGCCTTTTTTTTTTTTTTGTAGATACAGACACTTTTTTTAATTTTTTTAACAAATTATTTATTAAGAAATAGATATAGATAAAACAAGCTTGACAGCTTTCATGAAAAGATCAAATATAGATGCGAATCAAACATATTTATATATATCATTTCGATATAGATATAGATACAAATACAAATACAGATGAAAAATAGACCATCCAAACATACCTGATATCTAATATGCAAAATTTCGAGTTAAAATGAGCAAGTTATGGCTGTTTTAAGTTAGAATTTTACATAACCCAAATTTTGATAAAAATGAGAAGATAGAATTTGAAATTTTAAGTAGAACTTCCATGAAATACTCATTTCGCGTATTTCTTTCGTTTAGATGACGAAGCTTTAGAGGGTCCGTACTCAGAGGACTATTATAAGTGAAGGATTTTGGCAAGGATGGCCAAGTGAGTTTATCTCGTACTTTTTCATACTTATATTTATGCTTGTAGTTTAGAGGAGTTAGAAGTAGGAAAAAATAAAATTAGAATATGCATGGTAATGTTGGTTGAAAGTATACTAAGCATATCTAGACTCCAGTTATTGTTAATTAAATTCGTATTCTATTATCATTATAGAGTGTCTGCAAATTCTATGATTACCCTTAAAGATACCTTAATTACATGACAAGAAATAAATTAATTGATTCATACATATCACGAAGTGAGTCACATTGCATTAGCTACTATGCCCTCAGTGGGACAAGGGTATATCAACGAGGTTCATGGGGGCCCGCAAGTCTACCGCGATGGGCAAATAGGAGCCCAAAAGAATTAATTAAGGATGGACGAATAGGAGCTTGAAAAAACTATTTAAGGATAGAGCGAGTGGGAGCCTAAAAGACCTACGTAATGGGATTATAAAGTAGGGTCATAAACGGTTAGAAACACCTAATCCTGAATGAAGGGCGTAATTCCATTCAAACATATGATTTTCAGTTGGTCATATATATTGCCTGCTCACGTGTTTGATGCATTTCACACGTTTGTCTAAATATAACTTGTCTGATTTTCTTTTCTACGTTATGAGTACAATAATGCGGAATTATTCTCTCTAAGCTAGTTGGGCTTACATTCCAATAAATTTTTGTTGATGCAGGACCAATATCTCTTATACCCAAGGTCTCCATTTGTCCGGATAAGATTACGCTTTCGGGAAGCTTTTAGGAGAAATCTTTTTGAAGATCTTAGAATAGATTCCCTTTAAAATCTTTTTTGCTCTAGTTATTGTTATATGTAAAATCAAGACTATACTTTCGATCATTGGAGATTTATCGGGGGAATGCCTCTAAGATGATGTAAAGACTATATTCTTATGATTTTGAAGATAATCTTTTTATTTGGATTCTTATATGCTATATTTACTTTCTCGAACTATACCTCCTGCATGAATCTTGTATTGATGTGATGGACGCCTTACATATGGTGTCAAAGCTTTCACATGGCTTCACGAAGTCATTTTTAAGCTTTAATACCATGTGTAGTGGATTGGTACGTTTAGGGTACCTTCTAGGGCATGATAATTCGAGCCTTGTATTTCCTTCTCTTCTTATTCCATTAAATCTATTATAATAGTGGAGATGTAGCGGCTATTAATTGCATGTTCACAAATGGCCATGGATGGGTGGGCACTGACTTTGTTTGCTCTGATATTGCAATTTGCAGGAAAACTCAAAGCGAAATAAAAGGATATATTGCACTATGATTATAATTGTGTTAATTTGTGTAGAGTATTGTTTTATTTTTTACTCTTAGCCATTGTTTACTTAGAAACCCTAACCCAGAAACACCAATTTTGTCCACATTCTCATTACTCTTTTTTTTCCCCTATTGGTAACACAAGTTTAGCTTTAGAGATAATTAGAGGTTGGAATACAATGTCAAGTGAGAAAATTGAAGAGAATGTAAAATTTGTTGATAAAAACAAAGACTTTAATGAATCATGATAAAAATTTGAAACTTTTATTTGATAAAAATGAAAGAATTTTAAGACTTGTGGTTTGTCTAAGGAAGAAGATGAAGAAGGAGATAAGTTTAAGTTACCTAATTTTTATATCATTTTAATTTCGATGGCATTTTTATAATATTTTATTAAAATTTTTTTCTTTACCTTTATTTGATCTTATTAAAGATTATCAACCATCATTATAACAAAATAACAGATCCTTCAAAGTAGTTCCAAAGTTTTGTTTGATCCATACTAAGCCACATCGTGTGTGTGAAAATAGAAAAGATCTTATTTTTATAACAAATAAAATAAACTGAAAATGGTAGAAAACCACTACTCACCCTAAAAAGCTATAATGGAAAAGAGAGGAAAGAGAGAGGGAGAGAGAGGAGAGTAATCGTCACACCATCCTATAAGTATTTTTTTTTTATACAAATCAAAACATTCACTTAAAAATAATAGATAATAGATATGGCAATAGATTGGTCATATTATATTCAACAAAAAATCTTGTGGTATTAAGGCAAACTTTAACCCATGGAATCCCACAAATTCTTATCATATTAAGTCAATATTTCAAGGAAACTCTCCATGGTAAAGCTCTGTTTACTTTATCTTATGTTATGTTTAATATAGGAGAATCGACTAAAATGGAATTGATTGGAATAAAAGGAGTAGAATGAATAAGGAAGTAGAATTCCATTCTTACATTTGGATACAAACACAAATGGAATGGAAAGGAATGTTTATATAATAGAATTGTAAAAAATATCCATAATAATACATAAGATAATGATTTCACATAAGATAAAAAGGTAATTAGAGTAAATATTATTAATATAAAGTGGAAAGAAATTGCAATTCCACATTTGAAAGAAGAATAGAATTCTCCCTTAAAGTTGGAATCGTTGATTTCAAGGAATTGGGATTATGGCTTTTAATAATGCTTCTAAACATGGGAAAGGAAATAGAACTTAGAATTGTGATTCTATTATAGAGATTCCTTAATATATATGTATTAAGTTTTAAGATCTTTTGTTATTATTCTTTTACCCGATACCTTAATAAATTTTTAAGCTAATTTTTCATTTTTTTAATTTGCAAATTCACTTCCTGTAAACCCCGGGAATTTTCCACAGTAGTACACGACTTTATAATAGATTATATGAACTAGATAATAGATTTAGAATCTAATTGAGTCTAAGAATAGAATATTTAGAATTTGGTTAATAAAGAATTTAGAATTTCTTTAACCCTAGTTGATACAAAAAACAAGATTTCGTGTCTTGAATGAATAATTCAAGATATGATTAAAAGAAAATCTAAAATTTAAACCCAAAACCTGATACAAATAGATTTAAATAGGAAAATATAAATATAGAGATTAAATGATTGTTTTTGATCTCGATAATGATTCGAGATTAGAATAACGAGTAGTAATGAGCTTATATTTAGCCTTAAATCATGAATTCAAGATTCCTAGTTAAAAATTAAAAGCTATTAATAAGATTTCATGATAGGTATTAAAACTAAAGATATATGTATAGTATAGTTTCCGTATTAATAACAATATTAAGTAACCGATTATCTACGCTTATAGACGGAAAACGATGATCTAAAGATGAACTGTTAGGACTATAAATACACAACAAAAATACAAACTATAGAATAACTCAAAATATGAACTCCAAATAAATAATCGAATCACACTATTGTTCTAAACCGAGTTTTCTTAAACTATCGGAGCCTGAAACAAAAATTCACCTAATGAGCTTAAGAAATCCTAATCGCGGGAGGTAAAATTACACAATTAATTAACTATGTATATGTATAACCTAAATTTGTATTATTTGATAATCTAAGTATTTTGTATAACCCTATAAACATATTTTTGTATAAACACTCCCAAATATTAGCTAATTTGTACCCGTATAACTTATTAAATGGTCCTAAAACTCAATTAAAATAATAAACTAATATATATATATATATATACATATTCTTTTCGGCTGCATTCGGTGGAAATTTGAAGAAGAAGAGGAGTCGGATTTTTTTTCAATAATGCATTACTTAATCAACAAAATCAACCTCCTCACCAATCAAACAATGCCAAGTCATCCAAGCATTAAATAGGATGAAAATAACAGCCAAAGGAAGATCAGTTTGGAGGAAAAATCGAAGGAGCAGCTGCAACATCATCCTTCTTTCTTCTTATATATATATATATGTGTGTGTGTGTGTGTGTGTGTGTGTGTATTCAATGCTCATTATGGAGAACAAACAAAACTCATCAATTCCCAAACTCTTCAGCACGAAAATACTCCCAAATAGCAATCAAAACCAACCAAAAACAAAAAACAAATTGATCAAAACAACCGAGTTCGGATCAAAGGAAGAACAAAGCTAAAAACCCTTAAATACAAGTTCAAAGGTAAGTTGATACTATTCAAATGATTTTCTTTTAAATCTAAGCTTTATAACTGACTTACAATAATCTTAGGAACACAATAAACATAACCACAAGCTTCAGATTACATCGGACGAGCTCAAACGAGGTAAAAATCCAAAACTTTAGCTTTATTTCCTAAGAATTGAGATATTTATATATATATATATATGTATATAGATGTGTTAAGATTTGTTTTATGTTCTTATATGAGATATATAAACACTTATAAATAGCTTGAGTATGTTTTTAACGTGTAAAATTCAAAGAACATGAATCGAACCGAGGAGGAAGATGATGAACAGTACCAACACTGCCTCAAAGCCGGCAGTGTAACTGCTCAACGTCGGCGGCTTACATGGATAGGTTGGCGGTAGAGACAGCCTACACTAATCTGAGGCTTCGTAAAATAATTTTCACGTAAGAAATAAATGTAAGCCGGCTACCTGGAGATATACGCCAACGGCGTATAGCCGGCATACGTTGAAAGCCGACAGCTTTCAAAGCCGGTGCACTCAATATGAAATATTCTTCAAAACCATATTTACACCGACACCTGGGTTTGAAGGTCGGCGGCCTTGAGCCGGCGTAAAGCCAAAATTTCTCAACGAAAGCTTGTTTTGACCTAAACAGAAAATATATATATATATATATACAATATGTATATTAAGTACATTATATACATTATATATAACAATATAGAATTTGTCACTTAGATGAATAAATATAAATATTTAAATTGTTTTGAATAATATCTAATAATTCTTAAAACCCTAAAATTTAGAGAAAATATTTAGTATTAGTAAAAGTTGGTATTATTCAAATATTTCTTCTAAATAGATAAAATAGATAAGAATGAAAATTGAAATAAAGTAAATTCTTGAATAATGTGACTCCTAAAAATAACAAAATAATTATACGGGATAATATAGGAGAAACACGACGACACTGAGTAATAATAAATAACTTTGATTTTCTATAATAGGATAATATAAAACTAGTATTAGTCAGTACTAAAACTTGATAACTATCAAGTTTAGGACACTAATCACATATAGAAATTTAGTTAGTCTATATTGACGGATACTTTATTCATCTTAAATAGGTGACTTTGGCTCACTAGATGATCTACCAGCTGATTACTACGACTGAGTCAGTATGAGCAGGTGAGTAATTCAGTCATATTATACTGTTTGTATTTGTAAGTGGTTGAATATGTAATGTAAAGATAATTAAACGAATGTTTGAAAGTATGTTATGATCTGATTGTATGATTGTTAAGATACCCTTACAAAAGCGATAATGAAATGTATTGATGATGTGAAATAGTATAATGATGATTGTGTGTAATGTATGGTCACCATGAAATTGATTAAGAATTATTGACTTAACAAAATAATATAATCATGCATTGCTAATTGCATTATTGCATATATATTGGTGTGATAGCTTACTACGTATTAATATTTCGGATCTCTGTTTTTGCTTGGTTGTTCTAATGTGTTAGTTCTTCCAAGGTTCTCTTTGGTCTGGCGGTCCTATGAGGAACTAAAAGGCACCGAAGAACGTCGCCCATAGAATCGCTTTGAAATGATTAATACTTAGGGAGTTTCTAAGGGGATTGCGGGAGATGGTCAGTTCAATCAATTATATTCAAAGTGATAACCTTAAAACGAGAAATCGTTGATTCTCCTATGTACTTAATCTCTCTTCGGCAGGTGGGTCATTCAGTATTGGTTCTTCAACCCTTAAAAAAAGGGCGTAAATGTTTTTCCTGTTTGGATTTTAGATCATCCACACTTATATCTGTGCATATGTTTGGGTGCTTGCATTACATATGATTGGTTAATGACTTGTGTGATGTATGGTATGTCTGGTTATTCACTGAGCTGTGGTTTCGCTCATACTCCTATAGTCTTTTCAGGTTTACTTTACGACCTTGGTTAGTTACATCCAGGAATATGGCTCCAGTAAGAGCTTTGGAGCTGGAAGTCTACAGTTATATTTTAGTTTGATGGTTATGTACTATTAGAATAGATTATTTTGTTGTGCACTTCAAAAGAACTATATGGTTTGTAATAGTTTTGTAATGTTTATTCACTAAGTTATTTCTTTCATATGTTTGTTATTTCTTATCAAGCAACTAAAAAGATCCTGTTGTTTTGAAAACCTGTCATACTTTAAAGGTAATCTAGTAATAGTATTCAAGTGTGACTTGTTTACTGCTACTAGGGTACCCTCGGGGCGTGACACTTCCTAAACTTCCACGTGTGTATGGATTCACCCTCTAAACTTTCAAAGTGAGCTTTTTTACCCCTTAAACTTTTAAAAATTAGCACTGTTAAGGACAATTAATATTTTTCGTGAATTTTGGAGGTGAATCCACACATAGATAAAAGTTTAGGGAGTGAATCCACACATATGTGATAGTTTGTAGAGATATTTTGCAACTCTCCCCATTTTGTTTTAACAGAAATATTACATGTCATTAATGGTGTTAATTTATAAAAGTTTAAGTGGTAAATAAAATTCACTTTAAATGTTCAGAAGATGATTCCGCATATAGGTAAAAGTTTAAGGGGTAGATTTACAATTTTCCTTTTTTTTGTTTGTAAATATAAGAAACTACATAGAATTCCAATAGCCTAGTAACTTAGTGTCATCACCTTAAGTGAGTGGTATTAGATTTGAATCTCTCTTCCCATTGTAATAGTAAAAAAAGAAAAAAAAGTATTCACATATGTTTATTAATATTTAATTTATTATCATAAAAGTTTTGCTATAATGAAATTTTTGGTAAAAAATATGCTGTTTGACTTCATAACTAATGAATGAAGTTTCCAATTCTTAAAAGAAAAAAAAATCCTTTGATAAGTTAAGAACATTAGTTTTATATAGAGTTATGTATGTTAGGCGGGTTACGCGGGATAAATTGTATAACCAGTAAAAAAATGCAAGATAAGATAAAAATTTTAGCTCGTTTAACGTATGAGTTAAAATAGCTCACTTCATATAACCAGCAGGTTGAAGCGAGATAACCCATTGCGAGTAGGGTTGGCCCGTGAACCCGCACTTAAAAAACATAAATATATATATCTTAAAAAAAAAAGAAAAAGAAACCTTAGACCTAGACGTAAACGTTACCCTCTCTCATTTGTTTTCTTTCTCTCTCTTTTAGTCTTGATGCAAATGGTGCTCTAAAGTTCCAGGAATTTTGAATTTGATTAGACACATTTCAAAGAATTAAAATGGAAGGAGGTAACTCCGTCCCATCTTTATAGGATTGCTAAATGGTGGAGAGATGATTTGGAAGTTTAAATTTTAAGTCCTTTAGTTTGGTTACTTATGTTATTTATTAGACAGTTTCAAACCTTGAATGTATACCAGTTCTGTAGTTGTTATGATCTATAGACCGTTGATGTTGTGTTTTGATTTTTTGAGGCCATGGCAATATCGAGTTTTCTAACCCCCCGTCCCACCTGGTCATATTCTATCTAGTTGCAAATTCTTTACCTTTCTAAAACCTCAACCTCTTACAATTTAGCAAAGGGGGAAAAATTAAGGTATAAAATAATTAAAAATATTCTATGAAAATATATATGTTTTTATAAAATTGGTTGTATCTTATAAAGATATATAGAAACATTTTAGTTGTTTGAAACTAATTTTTAGTTGCGACAAAAAAAAAAAAAAGATTTTTAGTGTTTGAATTTTTTTTTCTATCTGTCTTGATGCAACTAATGTAACAAAATTCCACCCCTTTTAGTATTTCCTTTTCCCCTTTTCGATTATATATGATTTATTGCATAGATACAATGACCCCTTATTAATGTGGTCATATGCATGCTTCAATCGCCTCATCAACTAATTTTTGGATGGACATTTGTTAATAGAGTTAATGATAAAAATAGTATATGAACTTTTGCAATAAGAACAATTAGGTATTAACAGTTTGATTTTGAACAATTTGGTATTTGAATAACGTTTTTGTTGGCTTTTTTCATACTTAAAACAAGTTTAATGAGGTATGAAAATAGTATGCAAAAAGTTTGTTAAGGTAGCAAAACTGTCAAAACCAAACTTCAAGTATGAAAAAAGTCAATGAAAACTTTGTTTAAGTATCAAATTATTCAAAACCAAATTTCAGGTACCTAATTATTCTTTTTGTGAAAGTTCAGGTATCATTTTCATCATTATCCCTTTATTAATATTCTTTTTCCCAACCAAATCAATTAAATTATTAGAGACATAAGACTTCAATTTTGTTCTTTTGCAATAGTCTTTTTCTTGTTATGTCCCCACCTAAAAGACATTTTCTAGTTTTGAAACATGATTATTGATAGAAGGGGACCAAGATTTTTAATTCATTATCAATCTTAAAAATCAGTAAAAGTACTAGTCCGTTGAGTTGTATATGACAATGACCAGCTAATTCCATCCAATATTTCTTCTTGTGAATGTGATTTTTTTCTTATGAATATATATTCTTTCTTTAACATTAAATAATCTTTTTTTTTCCTTTATGATGTATTTTTTAGAATGGATCATGCAAGCAATTATACGACCTACAACGTATTAATGTAGATGATGAATAAGAAATAGATAGATCTAATGCTAATAAGCATACTTTAACAGGAGGATCCCTTCAATCTAAAGAACCTCTAGGGAAGAAGACATGATCAACCTCTTCTAATGTTTGGGTAAAATTTACGAAAATAGGTATAGGAAAATATGGTAAAGAACAAGCAAAATGTAATAGGTGTGGGAAAAAATATGTTGTTGGTAGATGGTAGTATGGAACATCAACCTTAGTTTGGCATCTTCTAAAATGTAATTTGAGTTATACTCCTAAATTTGGTAATCTGGGTGACATGATATTGATCATTCTGCGAAGTTAAGATCAAGAAAACTAGATCTAAAAGTTACTCATGAGATTATGTCAATGGAACTTATTGAGCGTAATCTTCCATTTTCGTTTGTCGAGTATAGGAGGATAAAAAAATTGATAAGATTATATAATCCTGATTATATGCCCAATTCTAGAAAAACTGCTGCATCAGATGTTTATGATCTGTATTTAGCCCAAAAGCCTAGCATGAAACAAATTCTACAAAAAGTTTATGGTAGAATTTGTTTGACATTTGATTTATGGACTGCTTCATCAATCGATGATTATATATGTTTAACTGGTCAATTTGTGGATGAAAAATTGAAACTTAACAGTAAAATTCTTTCTTTCTCCAAATTTCCTCCTCCTCACTCAGGTTTTGAGTTATCGAAAAAGCTGTTTGAATTTTAGAAAGAATGTAATATAGATAATAAAAATATTCTCTCTTGCATTAGATTATGAAATTGCTAATGATTGTATGCAAGAATACTTAAAAGATTGACTCAATTTGCAAAATAAATTTTTGTATGCTGGTGAATTCTTTCATATTAGATGTTGTGCCCATATTCTTCATTTAATTGTTAAAAAATGTTTGATAGTGGCTAATCAAGTTTTGTATAAGATAAGGGAGACTGTGAAGTATGTGAAGGGTTCAAAGAGTAGGCCAAATCATTTTTGGGAGTGTGTTGGTCAAGGTGGCGATATTGACACTGTAGTTGGTTTGTGTTTAGATGTATCCACTAGATGGAACTCTACTTATCTTATTCTTAGTAGTGCATTAAAGTATAGATGTGCTTATTGTTGCCTTCAATTGAGTGATTCTGATTACAAGTATTATCCTTCAATGGATAAGTGGGAAAGAGTAGAGAAAATATAACTTCTTGAGTCCTTTTTATACTATCACAAACTTAATGTCCGATTCCTCCTATCCAACTTCAAACTTGTACTTTTTGCAATTCTAGCAAATTAAATATTTGTTGAATGAGAACTTGGGGAGTGAATGTCTTATCATAAGCAACATGTGTCTATAGATGAAGTAAAAGTTTGATAAATATTGGAAGGAATACAACATTACCCTTGCACTTAGGGTTGTCCTTAACCCTCAGATGAAGTTTAATTTCTTCAATTTTTGCTTCAATAAAATTGATCCTCTTATTTGTGAAGAAAAGTTGACTAACATATTGAACAAGTTGTATACACTTTTTAAAGAATATGAAAAGAGCAGTACAATTTATATGGATTCCACTAGTTTCCAAGTTGGATCATCTTCTCAAGTTCAGCAGACACGTAGAGGTAGATCTAAGGGAGTAGCAGTAGGGAACCTAAGATTTGGAAATTGTCTGGACATTGATTTTGCTACTTTAGATGTAAGTTTACCTGTCACTTTAGTTATTTATTTATTTTTTAATTGTATATAATTTTAAGTACCAATATTCAATGCTAATTTTTTTTTTATCACTATGATGTAAGAGCATAGTTAGATTGAAGCAAAAAATACTAGTAAATCTTCTTTGGATCTGTACTTAGATGAGCCAGTAATGGATATAAACTTCTATCAAGAATTAGATGTTTTACAATATTGGAATAGTCAAAGCCAAATGTATCTAGATTTATGTGTTATGGCTACAGATGTGCTTAGCATTCCAATTACCATAGTGGCATTTGATTTAGCTATTAGCATTGGTGTTCGTGTTCTTACTAAGTATCGTGGTTTTCTTATTCCTTCAAATGTGGAGGCTTTAATTAGTACTTGAAACTAGTTACAGGGATATGTTGATGAAGGTAGTTTATTTTACTCCTTCTGGTAAAACTTTTCTGTCAATGTATTTTTATGCTCTGAACATTCGTACCTAATTATTCATGTTATTTGTGAATTATAGATGATGATGAAGAAAATGAGGGAAGAATGTCAAGGAAGGACTAAATTTTGATTGTTCATGAGGATGATTAATGTGCATTTTGTGAATTATGATTTTTTTTTTATGGACAATATGTTTCAAAATTAAAAATTTTTAAGTTGTTATTTGGACAATATGTTTATGGACAATATTTTGGTGCAATAGCTATTCTTCTTTTGTAAATTGAGTCAGTTTCGTCTACCTTCTTCTTCTTAGTGTTGCAGAAAATGATTTATATGGGTTTTATCAAACTATAAGTATCTAGTTTTATATATTTTGCATAGTACATAATTATGAACTAATAAAACACACAGTACGTTTTTTAAAGAAAGCTTTAGCATCCCAAAATTCACCATCAAGGTGTCAACTATTCAACTCTGAGCTTCACAATTTGCTCCCTTCTCTTGAAATATCTCCTTACAAAGTTGGTTTCTGGTGCCACAAAGGAACGCTTCAAATATTTCTTTAAAACTAATGAGTACCCACGTTCGATATCATAGAATTGTACAAACTCAGGCCAACCATCTTGAAATCACATGCCAGTTGTTTCTAACCCTTTTCAAGCTCAATTTCCATACAGTGCCACATAGGATTTTTCAATTACTTAACTTCACCAGAAGACAATGACCTTGTTGCATATTGTACCATAAGGTTCCTAGGAATTTCAAACTTAGCACTTTCATTTAAAGAAACATTGAGCATTGGATTCAAAATAATAGCTGCCATTACATATACATATATCAATAACTTTGAAACATTAGTGAAAGATAGAAATACTCTTTTAAATTTGATCCAATATTAAATAAATTTCTATAAATTTTGTTCTTTTATGCTTTAATGTTGTTTTTCAGCCTCTAGAATCAATAAAAGAAGAAATAAAGTGTTTTGGATCAAATTTAGAGTAAAATAACAACAAAGTTTAAAGACAGATTCCTATCAAGGCCATAAAGATGCCTATCGAGGGCAAAATTACAAGGCAAAACAAGGAAGAGTCCCAATCGTGCCCTAAACTGAGCCCTTGGCATGATCCTTGGTTTACACTGAGGTAATTGAGCCTTAAACTTCATTGATATATCTTCAATCATGCCACATAGTCGAGTTCTAGATTCAACCCGCGATTGAAGCTAAGCAAAAATTAAAGCACTAAAGAAAAGATACAGCTTAAACCGCGACCAAACTTCGAATCTTGGATCTGACCTGTGAAAGGTAACCCTGTCTAGTTGCCACAAATAAGTAGGCTCAACACATGTGCGTGAAAATAAGGACGATTTCCATTATAAAGAATTTATCAAATCAGCAAATAAAATCTTCATGATTTTTGTACTTATAGCCCACATAAAATACCACTACCGTAGAATAAAGAGAGAAATCTTTAGCGAAAGTATTGTTTCTTCTTGCTAAAAGATTTCAAAGTTTTATGGTAAAATCATTTTAACCCATTGTTCGTATTTGCAAGATTCTGAACTTAATTTGAAATATTCATCTTTAGTTTCATATTATTTCTTTTGAATCTGTGTTTAATGTTCAAATCTATAGAAAAATAATCTCCTTAAATTAAGGTTTGTGAATCCAAATCTTGATTCATGTGATTTCAAATGCGCTTTTAATTGAATATTGACTGGATATTTGTAATTAGTAGCTCGAACTTAATTTCGTAAGTATAAATGCAATTTCATATGTCTAAATGCATGGTGCAACTTTTAGATCTATGCCTAATTTCAACTAAATAGATCGAGAGATTATTCTTTTGAATAAATCTAAGCTATAAATGAAGTTGCTTATAATCACCTTGAGTGAGGGATGATGAAATATTCTGTCACTTGTTTTTAAATTTCCAAAATGGGTTTTCAACAAAGTATTCTTAAACTTTATGTGGATCTAGATTGCTAATAGCTTATGAAGAGATTTCAGTTATTTGATCTAGATCTAGAGTTTCTAACCTTGAGAGAGACTTTAACTTCCATTCGTGAGTCCAATGGTGCAAATAAACCAGCAAACAACTCTATGAGTTTGTTGAGAAATCATATGATAAGGACTTGGTGAAGTAGATCCTAAGTCTCATCTTGCAATTTACAAACTTTTTTTTAATTTTACCTTAAAAACATGTATATATGCATTAATCTTAGTTTAGCTTCTATTTTTGTTATGATTTACTAAATTTTTGTTTGGCTAGATAATAAATAAAAAGTGAGTATGGTAGATGCTCATAATCCCTTGAAATACGACATAATATTTTCTATGTTACTTTGTTAGGTGCAGTTGCCTAATGGTAGTGACAACCGAAGTTGAACAAAACTTTTTAGCTTTTGTAAATTTTTGAAAACCTCAAATTCATGTTTTATAAAATGAACTGATCAAGTTTTTTGGCGCTGTTGACGATTGAATTCATGAAAATGAAGGTTAACAAAGTAGTATCTAAAAGCTTTTAATCTATTAGACTAGTCACTAACCCTATAAATAGTGCAAATATTTCTTTTTGCTTTCTGTTTATTTTTGTTTTTCCTATACATATTCTTTTTCTTTTTCTATAAATATTGTTTATTTTCTCTATATAAATATTTATGTTTCTGCTTATAGTACTTACCCTTTCTTTTTGTTTATTTTCTGTTTATGCAAATATTCTTCTTGTTTTTATTTTTTTGTACATATGTAAATATTTTTGTATATTCTCTTTTGTTTGTGTCTTTTGGTTGTATATAGCCTTTTATATGTTTGTAAATATGCTTGTATAGTTTTCCTTTATCGTTTCCTTTATGTTTTGTTGTAAAATAGGAATGTTGTAAACTAATTCTTTCAAAATAAAAATGTAGGATTATGCCTATTAGTTAATCTCACACCTTATTTCCCTTTGCTCCAAAGCCCTAGCGAATAGGAAAAGTATTGAGAAGAGTGACTAGGGAGGAACACAGATTGTTTTTAAAAGAGATGGTAAATAGGAATGAACCAAAGAATGGTAGAGGAGTAGATCAAGAGGACCTTGAACACAATAGAGTTAACTTACCCAGAATAATGCTAGATTTCTGTAGGTCTACTCTGGATGGAGCCAATACGAGTATAGCAAGCTAGGGTAGCAGTGAATAACTTTAAGATTAAACCAAATATGATATAGATGGTCCAGCAATATGTTCAATTTGATGGATTGCAAGACAAGGACCTAAACACTCACCTTCAACAATTTTTAGAGATCTATGACACATCTAAGATCAATGGAGTCTCTAATGATGCCATTAGATTAAGGTTGTTTCCTTTTTCTCTTAAGGGTAATGCTAAGAAATGGCTTAACAGTCTGCCTAGACAGTCTATAACTACCTGGCGATAAATGATAGAAAATTTTATGAGGAAGTATCTCCCACCCTCTAGAAATGCTAAGCTAAGAGTAAACATCGCTTCATTCCACTAGTTGGAATACGAGACTCTCTATGAAGCTTTTGTAAGGCATAAAGAGTTGCTAGGTACGTACTCATATCATAGAATTTTTTAGTGGACCTAGGTCTAAAATTTTTACAATGGGTTGATTTATAGCACTAGGTAGCTTATTGATGCGGCTACAATGAATAAAAAATCCCCTAAGGAGTGTTCGGATCTTTTTGAGGACATGGCTAATAACCACTACCAATGGTCATCTACAACAGCTAAGAAAGAGAAGACTAGAGGAGTTTTGAAGCTTAATGTGGTAACAAATCTGACCTCCAAGATAGAAGCCTTAAGAAGGAAGGTAGACAGCATGACCATGGGTATTAGCTAAGCGAATATGATAGATGGAAGTTTTGGGCACAATGTTGAGGGCATGACTTTTGAGATTATGGAGTATGTGAATAGTTTCAATGGACCAAAGAATGACTCTTACAACAATACCTATAACCCAGGCTAGAGAAATAATTTAAACTTTAGGTGGAGTAATAACAGCTTCCAATAATCTGGCTTTAACCACCAAACTATCAGAAGCCATAAGGTTAATGGTCAAGTGTCCCCCAAGTTAGCAAGAGTTCATTGGAGGAATTAATTCTTCAATTCATCAAAGCATCTGAGGTTAGGTGACAGAACATTGATACCACATTAAGAAACCATTCAGCTATAATTCATAACCTGAAAACATAGTTAGGCTAAATTTCAAAACTCCTCTTAGAAAGACCTTAAGGATCTTTACCAGCCAACACTAAACAAATTCCAGAGACTAAGCCAAAATTTGAGAAAGAGAAAGACTCCTATGATGATTTAGCCTACCTTTCTTTTTGTTGTTATAAGTTTTAGAAGATGTTTGTTTTATTTTTAAGAGACCTTTTATTCATGAATATTTGATGATGATTGGATGATTTTTAGAAGAACAATTGATGTCCTTAGTAGAATTTGAGTTGGATGAATTTGATGGTTTGTGAAGACTTTAATCAAGTTCTATTAAGAACCTAGTTTGATGTCACTATTAATTTGTGGATGATGTTTTGATGAACAAAGTTATGGTGTTTTTCATGAAATTCTTTGTTTGAGAATGAATGATAGTGAAACAATTGCATTCAAGCAGCATTTTATGTTTCAAGGATTATTTTGAAGTGTCTTTGTAGGAATCTACCTGATAATTTTGGTTGCAAGCCAATCTGTGGTTCATAAAAGGAGAATAAGTTTTTGGTCACAACTTTAATGGTGGCTCGAGCCTTCGATTGTGACTTGCAGTTGTCTTTAAATTGTTTAATTCTTTATTCTTTGTTATTCTCTGACCCATGACACATATAAAGCGGTGACATTCTTTTTATAGGATAAATAAAGACTCATGACTCATATAAAGCTGCAACATTCTTTTTATAGGATAAATAGAGGCCTATGTTGAGGCATCGATTCCTTTATTCTTTATTGTTTATTCATTTAGTTACGATTTAAATAAAAGCCTTGATTTCTTTAATTCTTTTTGTTTTTTTATTAATAAATAAAACCGCATTCTAAATCGAGCCATTGGTTTAACCCGCGATGTGAAAATTATAAAAACCTTAATATTGTTGTTTTCTTCTCATTCATTACTTCATTCAAAAATTCTAAACTGGATAAATGCTCTCAATACACTCGATACACTTGAATTCACAAACTTAGAAAAATCATCCCTTTTCAATATTTCATACATCAAACCACTAAGGTAAGCACATTTCTTTACATTTTCTTTACTTTTAATGGTTGATCAGAGTACAAATGCTAAGTTAATTTGTGTACTTTTAGGGTTTTAGTTTTTACACATTTTGATTATCTGTTGTTTCTAATGAAAAGTAATCTACTTTTAGATGAAAATGTGTTGAGATATATGTTCTTTGCAAGTTTCTTGTTCAAAATGAGGGGTTTCTTTAATAATCTATAGTAAATTTTTTATGACTTTGAACTCCTAAGGATGTTTGAAATGAACTTAATCTGTTTCAGAGTGTTTTAAAAACCTAATTCTTTTCTTAATAAAAGTTTAAGCTTAGAGAACAAAAATGTAGTTAAAATTAACATGAAATTCTTTAAGAAAAAGATTTAAATAATTATGCCTTGAGTAAATGTAACAATTCTGTTTTAGGTTTAGTTAAGAAATTAAGCCAAATTTCTTTTGTAATGAATTTCAAACTCAGCACTTATGTTAATTGTTTTGTTTTTGCAGTAATAGCACCCAAAACATCATAAACATAACCTTAGAAATAATCCAAGAGGGTTAGAACTGAACCTACGCCCTCTATATAAGTAAGTACTACCCCTCGAAATCCTGTAGGATAACATGCTAAGGATGTAGAGAAATTTAAAATCTTTTTGGTTAAAAAGCAAATTGTTGGGAATGTTGTTATGGACTAGGGTATGATAAAGAGTCTTGGTTTGGAAGAGGACTTTAGAGGATATTTCGAAGACACAGCCTTGGAAAAAGTTTTTGAGATTAGAAAAGAAATTTATAAAGGAGTAACGCTAGCATTCATGGCCAGTTTCATAACATGTCAGAGCCCTAGTTTGAATGATTCTGTCAGTTTCTATGCCTTCGGACAATGTAGGGAGGTATCAATGATGAAATTCATAACAACCATGGGTTGTATGATGGGGTAAAAGAAGTATCAAGTGAAGAGCTCACTAGCCTACCAATTGAAATATTTGAAGAAGGGTTGAAGCAGTTTGTGGCAAAAAAAGATTGAGGGTAGATTTTTCCCCTCCAAGACAACTGGCTCAAATTTTAAGAAAAAGAGTACAAGAATATTGCACTACATGCTTACTAGGAGCATATTCTCAAAAATTGAAGGTGCTACCACAATAATAAAAGTCAAACTCCATCCTTTGTTTAGTAGGATAAGGAAGAGGAGGGTGAATGTTAGGTTGGCAGTAGCTTGGAGAATTAAGCATCAGGCCAATATACAGGGCAAGGGAATTTTCTTGGGTGGACTTATCACTAGAATCTTAAAGAACTTGCAGTTATGGCCAAAACAAGGGCCTATAGATGTTGTCACTCCCCGAAGGGTACCCTAAATGTGGCAGTCCTTTGTACACAATATTAAAGCCTAAGAATGACCACCTCAGTCACGCGAAGGCTTCCATACTATGTACAAGGCGTCTAACACATAAAGGAGACACATCGGAATGATACATTTTATGTTGATACAATTGAGTAACAATATAAAGGAAATACAATCCACTATACTCAAAATACAAAACACTATACTTCAAAATACAATTCATCAAACTTCAATTACATTCATCCCAAGACTTCACTACATAAAACTATTACAAGGCAAATCGTAAAGCCTAGGCAAAAACTTCAAGCAATCTTATATCTTGCCGGAATCCCGAAGTCATTTTCGGCTTCAACCATCTCGGTCCCCACTTAGCAATCTTGGAATAACTTGCTCATTTAAACAACATTGGGGTATAAGCTACACTAGCTTAGTGAGAACTCCCTTAATTCCGTACCATAACAAACAAGTTATTAATCAATCATATGCTATGCATGAACAAACACGTAAGCAAGCAATTATGCATGGGTATCCGGAACCCACACACAGAATGTATTTACGCCCTCCGTATCTTGAGTTAGGAATGGTATTGAGTCTACACGACCGCATCTAGTCCCCAAGCCCTCGGCTCTTAGCACTCGACTTGGCTAGGCTCATCCAAGAATGCATCCACATGCGCCTTAGTACCCCTGAATGAGCTCTGGCACCGGGCTCGTTATCCAAACGAGGCATCAACGGACCATACCGATCGACCTGTGTAGGAGTAGCATGCTACCAAATGCAATATGTCCGATGCGATGCATGATGAATTTAATTTTTCTTAAGTCAAAATATTTATACGTTCTTTAGGGTGACCAGCCAATATCATACACATAACAGAAATACTATAAACAGTGCAGTTATCCAATCAAATCGTGGTTTCAATATGCTTTAGTATTCTTTGGCATACATTCATCACAGCCTCATCATATATCCCATCCCCATTCATATCAATTTTTATCTTGTTCCTATAATTCTAATGTAACTAACTATAAACACAATCAAGGTAACAAAACAAGGAGAAAACTCACTCGGCCATTGGATCACCGGTCTCTTAGTAATAGCAATCCGGTGGTAGGGAATCGTCGGATTCGGGATCAACTAAAAAGGAAGAAATACTCTAATAAGTATTTCAACTCAAACTAATCCAAACGATTTTATATGAACTATCAAATTCGTAATTCTCATCCTAAGCGGAAATTCCAACTTAAAACGGCCATAACTTGGTCATTTTAACTCGGAATTTCGCAAATTATATATCGATTTCTATCTACTTTGAAAGATATATCTAATTCTAATATTATTTTCAAGTTTTGAAAACATTTAGGTCTCAGAACAGAGGGATCAGATCTGATCAGTAATGGTTTCTGATTCCGAAAAATAGTTTTGTAAATGTTTGTAATGTTCCTACTATATAAATTAGCTATACATGCAATATGAGTGATTTCCTAACATGAATGATATGAGATGAGTTTAATGAATGCATGATCTTAATGATTTTTTGCTAAAAGAAAATTTTATAACTTTTTATTTTTGCAAGACCAAAACAACAACTACTTATGAAAAGTCTAGTTTTCTAACCTTGATCATTTTCATTTGTCTTGGATTTATTACTTAAGAAAATATAATTATTTTTGTCAAAATTGGGTCTTCATTATATATATTACTTATGACCTTCATTTCTACATAAAAATTTCCATTTTACACTTTGTAAACATGTTTTCAAGTGGGGTTGATTCCAAAATCCGAATTTTACAAAAATTGGTTTTTGAGTGATCCCTTCAAGTAAAAATCATTTGATATTTAGAAAATTAAGGCTCAATCATACATAACCATTAAGGACCTCATTCTTACACAAAAATTTACATTTTACACTTTGCAAATATGTTTTTCAATATGATTTACTCAAAAATCCGAATTTTAGAAAATCCACTTTTTGAATGATTTCCTTAGGAAAAACTTATTTAATGCATTAAAATTTGAAGCTTCACTATATTTATTGTCTAAGGACTTCATTTAACACATAAAACTTGCAATTTGAGCTCAAGTACTAAGTGATTACATATGCATAATCTCAAATTACGAATTTGACAATTTGATCACTAACTCAAAATTTTCCATTTTAATTCCATTACTTGTTTTACACATTACTCATGCCTAAACTCATTTTAACTTGTAGAAATCATTTCTTAATGATATCTATTACTTATATACTTCATTTTTCACATAAAACATGAGTTTTGGAGTTGATAAATGGGTTTTAAAAATTGGTTTTGATTGGGATCCGAATTTACAAAATTCATTTTTGGACATATCTTTTGATAAAATCTATCTAAACTTATGAAAATCTATTCCTTGCATATCCTATCCTAAGAGCCTTTCATTTTTTAAATAGAAACTTCATTTTTGAGTTGGAAAACATGTTTTTAAAATGTGCCTTGGCCAAAATCCGAAAATAGGAATTTTTTTTTTTTGAAAATAACTTTTGAAAATCACATTAGATTCTTGTAAAAAGAACTCTTGATGATATACATATATTAAGCCTTCATTTTTTTAAGTAAAAATTACATTTTGGCACTTGGAAAGTGGTTTTTAAATATGGGTCTTGCCAAAATACGAATTTCACTACTTTTGTTCAAGTTCAAATCTAAGATCTACACATAATATAAACATAGATCTAAATGAAACCCATGAAAATAAACTTTAAACTCATAGATCTAAACTTTACTTATCAAAATCATTCATTTATGTTGTCTATACCCTAAGCCCTTCATTTTAAATGAAAAATACACATTTTGAAGTTGAAAAATCACTTTTCTAAATATGGTTCCATTTTCATCCGAATTTTCAAAAATTATTTTGTTTGAAAATAAAATAGATTTTGAGTTTCCTGCAACTTTCCTACCATCATCATGCTATAGCAAGTTGCTCATGAACATAAAACAAAGGTCTAATGCATTTATGAACTCAAAACACTAGATCTAGTCTTCCAAACTAGTTTTAAATGCATGAATCACTAAGATAGACATGTGGATGCTAGATCTATGCATAAATCATAAGAAATAACAAAAATAACAACTCAAATAACTAGATCTATGGCATAAACGAAAATCAAAGCTACAAAAATTTAGATCTACAAAATATATCAACTTTAAACAAGAAAATAATTGAAATACAAGATAATAAAAGTGGAGAAAAGGAGTGTTTCATTTTTGGCATCATCATCCTAAGCTTTTAAGCTTATAGAAGGTCATTTGATGCATGAAACCTTCATTACACTTTACCTATATCACCTATGGAGTTTTGAGAAGAAGATTTGCTTAGAAATCTTTAAGAATGAAGTGTGGAAGCCATGGAAGAAGAAGGGGGCAGCTTGTGTTCTTGAGGAAACAAGAACAAGAAGAAGAAGAAAAGAGAGGAAAAAGAGAGAGAAAATGTTAAAGAATGAAGGAGGGAAAGTGAGTAAATGAAAGAGAGAGAGAAAATGAGTGTTTTAATTGTAAGAAAAGAAGAAAAAAATAAAACAAGGCAGCCAATGTGTGTGTGTGCTGCACGTGAATTGTGTAGGAGGGAGAGAGAGGAATTTGATGAAATTTGACTGGAAATTAATTGTGTAATAAAGGTGTAATGTAGCTTTCTTAAGAAGGAGTAGAAAATAATTACTTTAGTCAAAATGGAGTAAATGAAAGGACAATGGCAACCATAAAGAGGGTCAAAATCTGCCATGAAGTGTGGGTTAATTGTGTAGAAAGATTGAAGTGAAAAGGAAGTGATATGTGCAAGGTATACTTGAAGGTATGGGTTGTAAAGGTATTTTTTTTAATAAAATAAAACAAAATAAAATAAAATTGGAAAATTTATTCCAAATATTTGTAGCAGATTTTTCATAATTAAAATTAAATAATTATTTGAATTATTTTAGTATTTTAATTATTATGTTACCGGTATGATCAAAATATGCGAATATGGGCTATAAATAATATTTTTATAACCCGAAAAATTCTAAAAAATTATTTTATGAAAATATAAATATTTTTCAATTATCAAATTAATTTATTTTATTTTTAGTATCGGGTCTTGAACAGAATCTGATCCCGTAAAGACCTGAAATGAACTAAATTTTAGAAAAACAAAATTTTCTATAACATATAAAATATTTATCTATAAACATAAGGCTTTAAAAGAATAATAAAATTTTGTAATGAAATAAAAATGAATAGTGCAAAAGACTAATCAATTATCGGTAATAATGAAAATACAATAAAATGTTATAACTGTAACTTTTATAACCCAAAAAATTTCATAACTGATATATTTGGAAATCTTATGAAATCACGAGTTTAACGGTACTATTGGTATATTTTTGATATCTCGAACCCCGTGACACGCTTTTCGAAGTCTGTATCGCTTTTCGAAGTCTGTATCCGAACGGATTCGAAATAGGTAAAAAATTTACCAATCTGATACTTTTAATCAAACTTATATTACTATGAGCTATCCTACATATTTTAACTACATCTCGGCCTCTAGGGTTAGGGGCGCTAGATTGTCGGACTTAGGCTATTGCATTCTGGTTAGGGTTTTCAAGTGATTTTTCCGGTTTAGATCCTTGCCAATTTGGAAACTGATATTTTATGATTATACAACATATTTGATTTGAGAGATTTATTTTACATTTGATTTTTGTAAGTATTTAATATCTCTTAATGTTTTCGGAATTCTTGAATTGAGTTTTATTTCCGAAGATCAATCATTATTTACTTTTTGATAATTTGTTTTTGGGTTTTATATTACCTGATTTTATAAGTCGGAGTTAAATATGAAATTTTTCGTACGTCGTGGTTTTAAATTTGAAGACCACTGAGTTCCTATTTTATTTTTAAGGATTTTCATTTTCTCATGATTAAGAAATTTTTGGATTCGTTCGTGATTTAGGACTTGTCAAAATTTGGTTTTAATTTGGAGTGATTTTTAGGGTTTATTTTCGAAGTTCATTTTGAAATTATTTATTGAAATTTTCCAGGGCTTACAGATGTGCTTTGCAAATTTAAGATTTGAAACAAGGAAGCTTTTAGAGATTACAGAATTTTGGAAGTAGGCCAACACTTACTGCATCACCTGTCCACCTACTACCATAGCCCAAGACACAAGTGCTAATGTGCAAGAATCAATTGCTGAGTTTGAGGAATAAAGGGAAGAGTTATATGTTACATATGTGCCACTTGTATAAGAGGTTCAAACCTTAACCTATGCAGTCAGCTTCAACAACTTGAAGTTGAAGTGAAGGATCTAAAGGAGAAGCTGGCTACATTTGAGAAGAAATATGATGACAACATGGGAGATCTAAGGGAGAATATGAAGAAACTCATGGTTATGCTTACCCATGGTCCTTAACCACCCAAAAATTCCAAATCACCACCATCCAAACATGCGCTGGCTAAGTTGGATCATCATGATGATGGTGGTGATGATGATGACAATGATTTCAGGCTACCTTCACCATTCACATGCATATCATCGCCACCATATCCTACACACATAGCATCTCCACCGTTACTCCAAACACAAACCCAAATGCACTCTCTACCCTAAACACAACAACCACCCATTTCTAAACCAATGGCTGAGTTGCTTTCCCACTACCCAAGTGAGACAATGAAGCCATTTCCCAAACACATATCACATCACCACCACATATATGCCAAAACCTATAAGTCAAACCTTTACCAAAGACCTTTAGAAAGAAAGCAAGGAAATTAGCCCTAAAAAGAAGAGAGCTAATTGTTCAAGATGAATCATCATATGAGGATTATAATCCCATCTTGATTGATAGACCGGTTGAGAAGATTGCAACATCAATGGGTGCTAGAGAAGAGGAACAAGATAAAGACATTAATCTTAATAAGCCAGTTGAGGAAGCTGAGGATAATGAGATGCAAGCAGAACTGGAAGCAAATGAGGAAATTCTTAAACCATTTGTGGTCATGTTCTCAAAATAGTTGTGGAGGGAGTAGCTACAATTGTAGAGAATATCTCTCTAGGAGAGCCCTCCAACAAAATGTTCTGTGAAAGGATTGGATAACCAATCCCCTCTAATGAAGCTCTAAAGCCTACTCTAGAACCGCAATAGCCAAGACCACAATCGTAAGCAGAGGGAACACCTGTTCCCTCACCTCCACTTTAGATAAAGGCTAAGAGGATACAGAGATGTGCTAGAAAGAGAACTCTCAAGAAGTATGAGAGGTATACCTTTGAGTCTGAAGATGAAGTAGTTAATGAAGAAGAAGAGGAAAATATGAATAAAGAAGATGCCACTATTTTCAAAGAGCTATTTGTAAATATTTTTGAGATAGTACAAGATGGGGCCTACTATAAATGGCAATTAGTGCCTTATGCTCTTATAGAACAAGAAGCCCCAATTGCTCCTAATGATGAAGAAGGTAATGCCACAATTCCTTGTGACATTGACCTTAATGCTGAGCTAATAGAAGAAGATGACTAACCTCAAGCAGTTCATGATCCTAATGAGCATATAGTAAAAATGTCTGTTGAAGTTGATGATATGAGGTTGAGATTAGATGAGATGACCAAGAAAAAGGTTGCACAAAAAGCCCATGATAAAGGAAGAGAGGTGGCTTTGGAGCAAATGAGAGAGAGGGATAAGAAGAGAAAGTAAACGATTGCAGATGTTGCATTGGCACACCGCTTGGCTTTAGTAGCTAAAATATTAGAAAATGAAGAAAAAGGTGATGCCACTCTCTCTAGTAGGAGCAGTAATGAAGATAATGATGAAGAGATGATGATGATGATTACTATTGGAGCCTTTATAAGTAAAAACAAGAAGCTCAACCTTAAGGCATCAATCCCCCAACCTTTAGAAGAAAAAGAACAAGCTCCCCTCCAACAGTCACAATCTTAGCGGCCACTCAATGAAACCCATTCACAATAGACTTAACAACAAACCAAGGTGAAGAGTGATAATGCTAAAGGTGGAAAGAAAGAAAGCTTCAAATAATGGGTAAGAAAAACTGAAGAGAAGCTTTTAGCTATTAGAAAAGCTATTGAGCAAAGAATTAAGGAAAGACAGCTTCCCCAAGAAGAACAAAAGAAGAAGCTGGAGGAAGAGAGGAAGAAAAGAGAATCGGATTTCTAAGCTAAACAAGCTATAGAAATTAGAAGCTGTATGAAGAATACTAAAGGCATGACAAAGAAAGAGAAGAACGATTATCTATGTGCCCTTAAGTTACATTAGCAGCTAGGAGAAGAAGAGTATAGACAACAGGAAATTTGAAAAATAGAGAAAGCTGAAAGACAATGGGGAGTTGGTACTTCTAAGGAGGCACCAAAGCAAAGGGTTAAGGCTAAGGCTTCTAATAGTATAGCAACAGGGGGCAACCAAATAAGGGAGGGAGGAACAGAGCAAAGAACACCATGACTCATAGAAGACAAACACCACCTCTTAGGAGAAGACAACCTAGTAGAAGAACCAGGGCACTTAGGGATGGTAGTAGTAGAGCTAGTGGTAGAGATGCTGTTAGTGAAAGAGCTGATAGAAGTAGTAGGGGAGGAAGAAGGAAAGAAAGGAGCATGAGCTTGAGATATTGGTTGGGGAACAAAGACTAGGAACTCCTAGCTCCCTTAACATTAAATTCTTTATATTCTTTGATTCATTATTCTTTTATTCTTTCTATATATAAGATTCTTTGTGGCAAATTAAGCCTGATTTTTTATGCAGTTTGCTTCTAATTGAACAAAGTTTAGTTAATCTCAAAATAAGTAAGAATGCAAAAATAACTTAGAAGATTCTTTTGTCCAATTTTTAAGCCACAACTCTGATAAAGCCAACGCGTATTACTAATGTTTTACCTTTTTTTACATTAGTCATCAAACAGCTTTAATCAACATGGCAATCATACCCAAGCCTCAAGAATATTTCAACCTTTGACCATAAATAGAGAAGTTTTCTCGAACTTCTAACTTTAAATCTTGCTTTAATTTACTTATAATCCCCTATCTGTTTACCATGCTATAAAACATTGAAGATAATGTTCACAGTAAGGGGTGGGGGGAGGAATTAAGTAAGAAGGTTTGAGACTAATAATAAAAATCTATCAATAATAGAGTAATTGTGCTTTAAATGATCATTTTTCTCCACCAAACTTAGGAAAAATAATGAAATGGTTAAAATTTGACTAAAATTTTTCAAAATTTTGAGATAACAATCACCAAATAACTCAATTGAGCTAATAATGACTAATGTCATCACATTTAAGAGTTAACTTTACTATATGTAAATCACCTTATGATATCCATATGGAGTAGTTTTACTTGTTATTTAATCTAGAAATTTAGAACTGAAATTAGCTTAAGGTCCCTATTTTTCAATTTAGTCATTCTTAGAGCTTTATAGTCTTTGGTGAAGGTTCAAATGATGTTTATAACTAGATGATATTTCCTTATGCTTTATCTAAAATTAAAATCAAAATCAAAATTATCATGCACTTAGGGTTGATATGGGTAGGGGTTGGTCCCTCAAAAGAACAATTTTTGACTCCTCTTTCAAATTTTAAATAACCCATGAATCTTTAAAAAAAAAGCAAAAAGAAAAAAGATAGGAACAAAAACCTCTAGAGAAAAATATAAAAAAGAAGGCAAAAGCCTCCCCCTCTACAACTTTGATGTACATAAATAATTAATAAAAATGAAACGAAAGTACAAATAAGGAAAAAAATTTAGGAGATGAACTGATGTATATGCCTTCATTTTTTACTATGATACTTAGAGAGATGAATAAGGAACTACATATGTATTTGTATAAGGGGATAAAGTTAATTGAGTTCCTCTTATTTTGTGTGATCTTTTTAGTAATTTTTGCTTTAGAATTCTTAATTAAATAGTAAGGGGAAAAACTTATTTACTTAGATAAGTTTAATGATTTTTGCAGAAATGATTTTAGCAGAGGTAACTTTAGTGGAGATTTAAGGTGTTGAGTTTAACAGGTGAATTGAGCCTAAATGATCTAGTCAAATTTCCATTCATAATTTATTTTCCTATTTAAAAAGCCTTTCTTGGTTGTGTTGAAAAGATGTTTGCTTAAGGACAAGCAAAGGCTTAAATATAGGGGAATTTGATAAGTCTGTTTTACATTATTCCATTCATAGGAACTTATGACTTATTTGATCCAATCTTAGATAAATTACTATGAATTTTGTGTGTTTATTACTTTAATGTTGTTTTTCAACTTCTAGTATCAAGAAAGTAAGAAATAAAGTGTTTTGGATCAGATTTAGAGCAAAACAACAATAAAATTCAAAGACATATTTCTATTGATGCCACAAAGATGCTTGTTGAAGGCAAAATTACAAGACAAAACAAGGCAAAGTCCCTGTCATTCCCTAAACTAAGCCCTCGACATGACCTTCAATTTACACTAAGGTGATCGAGCCTTGAACTTCATCGATATAGCTTCAATCATACCATAAAGCCGAGTTGTAGATTCAACCTGTGATTGAAGCTGAGCAAAAATTTGAGCTCTGAAGAAAAGATACAACTTAGACCGTGGCCAAACTTTTAACCTTGAACCTGACCTATGAAAAGTGACCTTGTCTAGCTATCATAAATGAATGGGCTCAATGCATACGTGTGAAAGGAAAATTTTCATTATAAATAATCTGCAACACCAGTGAATAAATTCTTCATGATTTTTGTTCTTGTAGCCTATAAATAAATGTGCTTAGATGTCCAATAAGGATGGTACCATATGTAAAATACAACTAACGTAGAATAGAAAGGGAAATCTTTAGTGAAAGAACTGTTTATTCTTGCTAAACAATTTAAAGTTTTCCTAATAAAATCATTTTAACCCATTGTTTGTATTTGTGAGATTCTGAACTTAATTTGAAATATTCATCTTTAATTTCATATTATTTCTTATGAATCTGTGTTTAATGTTAACTTAGAGCTTGTGAATCCAAATCCTCATTTATGTGATTTCAAATGTGCTTTTAATTGAATATTGACTAGGTATATGTAATTAGTTGCTCAAACCAAATTTTGTAGATTCAAATGTGCGGTACATCTTTTAGACCTATGTCTAATTTCAACTGAGCAGATCGAGAGATCATTCTTTTAAATAAATCTAGGCTACTAATGAAGTTGCTCATAATCACCTTAAAAGAGGGATGATGTAACTTTCTATTGCTTGTTTTCAAATTTTCGAAATAGGTTTTTAAATAAAGGATTCTTAAACTTTATGCGAATCTAAATTGCTGATAACTTATCAAGAGATTCCAATGGTCTAATCTAGACCTAGAGTTGCTTTAACTTACATTTGTGAGTCCAACAGTGCAAATACACCAGTAAACTACTCTTTGAGTTTGTTAAGAAATCACATGGTAAGAATTTGGTGAAGCAGATTTTAAGTCTTATCTTGCATTTTACAAACTTATCCTTAATTTTACTCTAAAAACATGTATATATGCATTAACCTTAGTTTAGCTTTTGTTTTTGTTACGATTTGCTAAATTTTTGTTTGGTTAGATAATAGATAAAAAGTGAGTATGGTAGATGTTGACGATCTCTTGTTATACGACCTAATATTTTCTATGCTACTTCAGCAGGTGCACTTGTTTAATGTTGATGATTGCAACTAAAGTTGAACAGAACTAGTTTTTATAAATTTTTGAAAACCATAACTTCATGTTTTATAAAATGAACTGACTATGTTTTTTGCTGTTCCGCATAACCCGTGGGCTAAAGTGGCATGAAGCGGATTGGCCCATATAACCTATTTGTACAGCTCTACTTTTATGCCAGAAAAAACTCTTCTTTAAGTCCTTACCATTAGGAATCTCAATACTCTGTGTATTCCCAAATTTAAGAAAGATGCTCTTAGCGTATTCATAAATTTAATTATGTTTCATTTATGGAAATTCATGGGCCACCAATGAAAGAAAGAAGGGGAAATGGTTGAGATTTTAAGGATTATGATTATAGATTTGGGCTTGGGCTTTGTAATATGAGTTCCAAATTCCAAGACCTTTGTAGCTAGGTAGTGTTGAAGGCAAAAAAAAAAAAAAAAAAAAAAACCATGAATTACGTGTGCAGAGTAGCTGCCTCTACACTCAAATCTTATCGGCTGGCAACATTTTTGTTTAAAGGCCCAGCCCACTTTTTCCTAACATAATCAAATTAATTATTATTAAGGGAAAAACCAACTCTATGTGAAGATATTGTAAGAAATATGGCCCGATGTCCTGGCCTATATTTAAATTAGTCCATATTAGATTTGGTCTAAGATTTCTTATATTTAATGATATGTTAAATCTTAACAGTTAAGATAGGTACTTGATGGACGTACCTGATTAAACTATATGTCTATATATATGTATATAAACTGGTCCTCTCTCCACCCTAAGACAACAAGCAGTTATTTTATCCATCAAGCCATCTGCTACGAAAAAGAGGGTTAAGGAAGAGAAATCAATTTAATCAAAGATTGAAAACAAGAAAGATCTCCATCATGTCGTATTCCGCTCAAGGTGTAAAAATTTATTTTCTTGCTATATCTAAGTGATTATTATTATATTCAAGATCCGTATGGTATGATGATTCAATATTGATGGTGTTGAATCCTTAAAATTATCGTGTTGACATTGGGTATCAGACAAGGTTGTGAATAAATAACAATACTTAGATTAATATCATGATACACCTATTATAAATTAGGGTTTATAATTATATATAATATTACAAATAATAACATAATAAGTTTTGAACAAATAATTGATTGGTTTCCGCAAAAGGTAATGTAATTGCTGTCCGGATGTTAGATTCTGTGGCAGAGGAAGGTTATTTCTTTAACTTTCAAGATCAATTAAATAATGAATAAAATCTATTCCGTTGTTGTTGGTATTAATATCTAATTGATTGATTTCTGGCGGAGGAATTTTGTGGTTTTTATATAATATCAACTCAACGCATTGTTTTCGGTTTGAAAATTTTGATCGATGAATGAGTTTACAGTTCCATGAACTTCATCAGCATTATTATTATAATTGTTTTATTTATTTATTATAAGATTTCTGGCGGAGGAATTTGTTCCTTTATCTTTCAATGTATCACTTTCATGGTCAAGATTCTTCGGCGGAAGAAGTTTGTTCCTTTATCCTTCAATTTCTGATATCGATAGAACGCATTGATTTCAGTGGAAATCTTCTTTAAGTTTATGAATATTGTGTTTTTCTCTTAAACATATTTATTATGTTCTATGTTATTTATTTCATAATATTATGTTTGTTATATAATATTACAAATATCATGCTTCGTTTGTAATGAATTTTATGAACTATAATGTTACATATTGTTACGCATAAAATATTAAAAATAAATAAATAAAAACAACTATAATAATATTTCAATTATATGGCATTAAGTTAATATTAATTTGTTAGTCACAAAAGTGATCAAATTAATTAAATGTTTATAGACATATAATTTGAAATAATATCCTGCAATGCCTATTATGTAAAGTTTATTAATTGATAGAAATTAATGATATACCCAAAGGTAAGTCGATCTTCTATAATTAATAAATATAAAGGAAGAAAAATTAGTATTCACTCGTTTAGTACATATATGTGTCCAAAGATGCTATATGTATTCAAGATGGTATGTGTTTAATTACTTCATTAAGTGTTATTGGCATTCAGTTATAATGATGATGATATATATTATTGTGCTTACCTAATGGAAACCAATAATATATTTTATGTATTTTTGACTGAATCTATTAATTAATAAATGTTTATATATAATTTTGCAGTTGTCAATCTTCACTCTCAAGCTTCTGCTGTTACTTTGTTCACTAGTTTGAATTTCTCTAAATGGAAGGAACAAGTCACTTTCCACTTAGGTGCTTTAGATCTTGACTTGGCCTTGTTAGAGGAAAAGGTTGCTGACCTTACTGAAAATAGTACAGAGGCACAAAAGACATACCATAAGGCATGGACAAGGTCTAACAGATTAAGTTTAAACTTCATGCGAATGACAATTGCTAGCAACATTAAGTCTACTCTTTCAATAACTAAAAATAGAATGCTAAAGATTTTCTTATACTTGTGGAAGATAAGTTTCGTTCTACGATAAGTCACTTGCAGGGACACTTATGGCTAAACTCACTTCCATGAAGTTTGATGGGTCAAAGAGTATGCAGCAACATGTCCTTGCTATGATAGATATTGCAGCAAAACTTAAGGTCTTGGGAATGGTTGTGGAGGACTCCTTCTTGGTGCAATTCATCATTAATTTGCTACTTACTGAATATGGACCATTTCATATGAACTTTAACACAATGAAGGATAAGTGGAATGTCAATGAACTGTCAATATGCTTATTCAGGAGGAAGCGAGATTGAAAAAACAAGGAGTTCATTCGTCAACTTAGTGGGTCAAGAAGCTAGAAAGAAACTCAAACCAAAGCCAAGAAATTTAAGAAGAAGGATATGCTAAAGCATCACAGAATGCTAATGATGAAAAGAAGGGACCAAAGGTGGATAAATGTCACTTCTGTAAGAAGGAAGGACATTATCAAAAGGATTGTTCCAAACGTAAGGCTTGGTTCGAAAAGAAAGGTATACATTATGTTTCTGTATGCTTTGAATCAATTTATCTAAAGTTCCTTCTAATACTTGGTGGTTTGATTCTGGTGCCACTACTCATGTATCTAATATTATGCAGGATTCCTTACAATCCAAACCATAAGCCAACTAACAACTTTCTGTTTATGGGGAACCGAATGAAGGCCCGATTGAAGGCGTAGGGACTTACAGGCTTACATTAGATACTGGTCATCACTTGGATCTAATAAATACTCTCTATGTACCTTCAATTTCTAGAAATTTAGTTTCTATTTCTAGACTTGATGTTAGTGGATATACTTTTAGGGTTGGACATGGTTGTTTTAATTTATATAAGGATGATTTTTTCATTGTTAATGCAATGCTTGTGGATGGTTTATATAAATTGAAACCTGATGATGTCTTTTTTGAATCCCTATTTATTGTTAATCATAATATTAGAATGAAACGTAGTTTGGCGAATGAAAACTCAACTTACTTGTTGCATAGACATTTTGGGTCACATATCTAAAGAAAGGCTACAAAGATTAGTAAAGAATGAGATTCTACAGAATCTAGATTTTACTGATCTTGGTTTATGTGTAGATTGCATTAAGGGTAATCAAACTACACATAATAAGAAAGGAGCCACAAGAAGCAACCAACTTCTTGAGATAATACACACCGATATATGTAGACCTTTTCACACTCCATCCTTTAATGAAGAAAAGTACTTCATCACCTTCATAGATGATTTTTCACGTTTTGGCTATATCTATTTGCTGCATGAAAAATCTCAAGCTGTAAATGCCCTTGAGGTGTTTGTAAAGGAAGTTGAGAGGCAATTAGATAGAAAAGTGAAAATAATAAGGTCTGATAGAGGTGGTGAATATTACGAAAAGTATAATGAATCTGGACAGTGTCTCAGTCCGTTTGCAAAATTCCTTAAAAAACATGGCATATGTGCACAATACACTATGCTAGGCACACCTCAACAAAATGGTGTAGCAGAAAGGCGAAATAGAATATTAATGGATATAGTTAGGAGTATGATGAGTAATTCTACATTACCTAAAAATTTGTCGATGTATGCACTTAAAACTGCTATGTATCTGCTAAATAGGGTTCCTAGTAAAGTAGTTCCTAAAACTCCTTTTGAGTTGTTGACTGGAAGGAAACCTAGCTTGAGACACCTACATGTTTGGGGTTGTCCTGCAGAAGCATGGGTTTATAATCCATATGAAAAAAAATTGGATTCTTGAACAGTTAGTGGTTACTTTATTGGTTATGTAGAGAAATCCAAGGAGTATAGGTTTTATTGTCCAAACCACTGTTCTAGAATTGTAGAGACAGCCAATGCCAAACTTTTAGAGAATGGTGAGGTTAGTGGGAGTACTGAAAATAGAGTTGTGCATATTAATGAAATAAGGGTAAATGTTCCATTACCCTTGAATGTTCCTAAATCCACAATCACACCAAATGTTATTCCTATAATAAAGGAACAAAATAATCAAGAACAACATTTGGAAAATGAAGTGGTATCCCATGAAGAACCTAACTTACCACCAGATAATGTAAATGAACCAGTTGGAATAGCTTTAAATAAACCTGTAAGGGTAAGAAGGTCAGCTATTTCTGATGATTATGTGGTTTATTTGCAAGAGTTTGAATTTGATTGTGGCATTGATAATGATCCTGTTTCGTTTTCACAAGCCATAGAAAGTGATGAGTCTGAAAAATGGATTAATGCTATGAAAGAGGAGTTGAAATCAATGGTTCAAAACAATGTCTGGGATCTTGTAGACTTGCCAGAAGGTTCTAAATGAGTTGGGTGTAAATGGGTCTTTAAGACCAAGCACGACTCAAAAGGCAATGTTTAACGATATAAAGCTAGACTTGTTGCCAAAGGTTATACTAAAAAATGGCATTGATTATAAAGAGACTTTTTCACCAGTCTCAAAGAAAGATTGAGAATAATTTTGGCTTTAGTGGCTCATTTTGATTTAGAGCTACACCAAATGGATGTGAAAACAACCTTTCTAAATGGGGATCTTGAAGAGGAAGTTTACATGGATCAACCTAAAGGTTTTTCCATAGAGGGAAAAGAAAGTATGGTGTGTAAATTGAAGAAATCAATATATGACTTAAACAAGCTTCCAGGCAATGGTATATTAAGTTTAATAATACCATCACATCTTTGGTTTTGAAGAAATCATTGTTGATCGGTGTATCTACCGGAAGATCAGTAGGAGTAAGTTTATATTTTCAATTCTATATGTTGATGATATTTTGCTTGCTGCTAATGATTTGGGTTTATTGCATAAGACTAAAGAATTTCTTTCTAAGAATTTTGAAATGAAAGATATAGGAGAGGCATCCTATGTGATTGGAATTTCAATATTCCGTAATAGGTCTGAAGGATTGATAGGATTGTCTCAGAAAACTTATATCAAGAAAATTCTTGAGAAATTCAATATGAGTAAGTGCTCAGCAGACTAGTCCCTATTCAAAAGGGAGAAAAGTTTAGTCTAATGCAATGTCCAAAAAGTGATGTGGAACGTAAGGGAATGGAATCAATTCAATATGCATTTGTTGTGGGTAGTTTGTTGTACCTGCAAACATGTGCGAGACTCGACATCAGTTTTGTAGTAGAAATGCTGAGTAGATACCAAAGTAATCCTGGTATTGACCATTAAAGGCTGCAAAGAAAATGTTGAGATATCTACAAGGAATGAAAGACTACATGCTTACTTATAACAGGTCTAATAGTTTAGAAGTGATTGGATATTCAGATTCAGATTTTGCTGGATGTGTTGACAAAAGGAAATTAACGTTTAGTTATTTATTCCTATTAGCTGGAGGAGCAATATCTTGGAAAAGTGCCAAACAGTCTATCATTACTTCATCCACTATGGAAGTAGAATTTGTAGCTTGTTATAAGGCTACAATTCACACATTATGGTTGCGGAATTTTATTTCAGGTCTTGAGGTTGTTGACACCATAGTCAAGCCGCTGAAAATTTATTGTGATAACTTTGCAGCTGTTTTCTTCTTTGAAAATGACAAATATTCCAAAGGGGCAAAACACATGGAATTAAAGTACTTTATTGTTAAAGAGGAGATTTAGAAACAAAGGGTGTGTGTTGAACATATTAAAACAGATCTTATGGTTGCAGATCCTTTAACTAAGGTATTACAACCAAAGACTTTTAAAGAACATGTACATAAAATAGGTCTTGGTTGTATTGATAGTTGATGATGATGTTATAACACTCTACAACTCAATAATGATATGCTTATGATATTTTAAGTCTTCATATTCATTATAATTATGCATGCTTTATTGTTTGAATAAGAAAATTATGTGTCTTTATGACAAGTATGTGGATTGTATGTTATTTATATACAACTTATGAACCTAACATGATAAATCCTTAATGTAGTGATGTATGGAAGGGAGTATGTGACTATATAGCGTATGATTGCCATAATCCTCATTATGTGGTTTGCTGTGTAAGGTGTTTATGATGATTGATAGTTTTAAAGATTTGACTTTTGCTAGCCTTATGTTATATTATTAAATGTAATGATGGAACATCCGGCCAAGTGAGAGAATGTAAGAAATATGGCCTAATGTCTTGGCCCATATTAGATTTGGTCTAGGGTTTCTTATATTTAATGATATGTTAAATCTTAACCGTTAAGATAGGTACTTGATGGACGTACTAGATTAAACTATATGTCTATATATATATATATATATATAAATTGGTCCTCTCTCCACCCTAAGACGATAAGCAATTATTTTATCCATTAAGCCATTTGCTATGAAAAGGAGAGTTAAGGGAGAGACATCAGTTTAATCAAGGATTGAAAACAAGAAAAATCTCCATCATGTCGTACTGCACTCAAGGTATGTAAAAATTTATTTTCTTGCTATATCTAAGTGATTATTATTATATTCAAGATCCGTATGGAATGATGATTCAATATTGATGATGTTGAATCCTTACGATTATCGTGTTGACAAATATTGCTTTAGAATATTCTTATTAATATATGTAATAATTTTCCATGAAAATATTATCACAATAAACACTTCAATAACTTAATATCTGTAAATTGCATAATGTAATAACGGCATTATGTCTCCTATTACAACACACCTAAAATTACTTATTAGAGTAGGGCCCTTAGTAATATGTTGGATCTTTCAATTTTTTAAACCCTTGGAGGACCCAAAAAGTAAAGTTTTATGTCTTTCTAACTTTTTTTAATTGCGTCTAATGTACCGTATAAAGATACACCAGATCCATAAATATTTTTCAAAAAAATATGAAGATCTTATGTGAAAAACTTAAGGATAAAGTACAAAGATCTTTCGAAAAAGAGGTTTTCAAACTGTTAATGCGCCATCATAAAAATCTTAGAGAGATTTTTTTAGGGATGTGAATGTTCATATATTGTTTATATATTATTTAATTAGTATATGTATTGTATATGTTTGATTGGTGTGGTATCCATACATATGTTTGTGTTACGACATAGTTTTTTTTCCCCCGGAAGTTAAGGTGATTTTATTGATTTTATTTTATTTTATTTTATCTTTTTTATTAAGTAAATGAAATTTGGGCATGGAGACTAAAAAAGCGGATAAGATAAGACGAGACTTCGCATAATCTTATGGCGGATTAGTCAAGGCATGACAAAACTTGTGGCGGTCCGTATCACCTTTAATTCACTAATTTGAGTTGGATTAAGCATGTTCATTGCTGATGAAGATTTTTTCGATAGATATAGATATAGATATATATATATATATCTTAATTTTTCTTAATAAATTATTTATCAAGAAATAAATACAGATAAAAAAATAGTAATTTTTATAAAAAAATCAAATATTAAATATAAATAAAATATAAATACAAAATCGAATATATTTACACATATTGTTTTGATACAAATATATATACAGATGAAAAATAGACCATTAATACAAACATGGATCCGTTGTATATATATCTCAATGCCTAAAAATTGACAAAGTCATAGGTTTGTTTTAGTTCCACTAGTTATGTAAGCTGCATCAATGAAATCAATCTATATGTTCTTCATGATCCAATCCTGAAGATGATTTCGGTGGGATTTCTATAGTAGTTTTTGTTCTTGACAATGTTTGCATATGATAAAGCAACCATCAGAAAAATGTAAATTGAATATTTCAGCCGATCCCATTACTAGGAGTCTCGGACTCGCGATAAAAGATTTCAAGTGGGGTTTATTAGTTATATGAGCGAAGGAATAAAGATTGCTGAAAATTATTTAGAGAAGACATTTGATTCAAGTGGAAGTCCAACTAATTTATCATTCGTGCACCAGACAACTTCTAGTATTTGTTGATGACAAACAAGGATCAAACTTGCCCATAAGACTTACCAAGATTTGCATCTATCAGAATTTATCAAAATGTATATCTATTGCAATCTTTTGATTGGGTTTAACAATTATTTAGTTTCTTTTTTTCTAATTAGTAAGATTAACTTAGAACAAATAAATATTTATTTGTCACAAGAACAAGTTTAACAACATTGAAATCATCCAGAAAGATTAATAAAATCTCCTTTCTTTGGTTCTATATGAATTTTGAACTAAACGGTAATCATTCATTTTTTTTTTTTTTTTTTATATTCTCACTATAGCGAGATTATTCGATTAGCATAATTCAACGGGTTGCCATCAATTATGCCAAAGTTGTTGAATTTACTTATTGAAACAGCCAAGGTCCTTTCCATCATGTTAATACCGAAGTTCATTAGATTTGTAATGATGATTCCGCATCATAAGTGTCTACAATTTATATAAAATATCTTTTGAAAATCATATATATGTTTATAGTAACTATTAAAAAAAAGTTAAGCTTTCTTTTTTCCACTATATCTCTTAGCCTATAAGCTATCATACACAAAAAGAATAAAACAATGTCAAAATTGAGTTTCTTCTTTTTTCCTCCAAGTATTTTACTTGGAAAAAAAAAACTATGTATTGGAGGTCAATTTCTTAACTCATTATAAATTCTTATAGATATAAGTAAATAGATTCCCTTATAACTTTATAGTTGAAGTTGCAACTTGAAGGAAGACTGTGAACATCGAAAATATGAGCATAGGATAAAGAAAGAGAAATCAAAATGGGAGCAAGATTGGTAAGATGATGAAGCATCCTAATAGTTCATGGGTCATAAAGTCTAGTTGCATTTTTTACTAGAAAAATATTAAATTTGATGTCCAAATTTTGCACAAAAATTTAACTAGGTACCTAAACATTGAAAAGTTCAATTTAATGTCTAGTTGAACTTTTCTTTACCATTTTTAGGACACCCTTAATTTCATTAATTCCGTCTGTCTAAGCCATTGAACGCCTGATACATGTACAAAAACAATAAAAGAAATTGATTTGGGTGGGGGGGGGGGGGGGGGGGGGTGGTGGGGTGGGGGCGGCGAGAGAGAGAGAGAAGTTGATGAAGAAGAATAAAGGCCGCAAAAGGAAGAGGTAAGTCTTATTTTTAGATTTCAATGCCTTGTCATGATGATGGTTTGGAATGAAGTAAACAATAGAGAAAAAGCAGATGGATCTAGTGAAGGAGATGACGAAGTTGACTTAGCGAGTTGGGGTCTTGATTTATGATAGATTTAGTGATGAATGGGTTATTGGATTGTATTTGGAGTGTTCCGTATGGTTCTTGACTGTTCATAAGTTTGATGGCAAAGGTAAACTTAGATTTGGTTACTGATTTGCAACAATGGAGGTTAAGTTAGAGAGAGTGGATATTTGTAGAGATAGAAAGTTTGTGGAGACCTTCAATGGTGGAGAGAGATGAAGCAATGAATCTCATTTTGCTCTTCTTAATGAAACGATTCATGTATATTTCTTGAGAAATCATCGATGAACATTAGATTATATTTGCATGTTTCATCCTCTCTCTTTATTTTTGAGCATCAAATCACTTTAAAATATTATATCTAAGTTTTCATAAATTTTTAATCTTTTTATTTCTTAACTTTTTGGACAAATCTAGTGGTAAATGCCAAACCGAGTATTAAATTTGTAATTTTCTTTTCTAAATCTTTTTCTAATTACGGTTTCGATAAAAGGCAAGCGCACCTGTCAGAGCAGCATAGTAGAAAGATCTAGATCGTACTCCAAGGGAAAGCTAGTCAATACTTCTGCTCCCTCTTTTTCTTTTATCTAGCCTAAACAAAATAGGGAAAAAATTATCAACTAAGAACTAAGCTAATCCTAAACTAACGAACATCAGCAAGCAATAGATTTCACAACAAGCATCCAAAAACTAAGATAAATCAATTCACAAGGTTGCTTGGGTCATGCTTCGCCTTAGGTCTATTCATGTAACTCAAGAATTTCTCAGAAAAAGGTTGTGTTGATTATTGAATCATCAGATCCACTGATGTAAATTTAAGCATCTCTCAAAGTTAGAAATTCTATATCAAGATTAGATCACCAAAATCTCTTCTTAAGATATTAGCAACCTAGATTCGTATAAGGAACAATAATCCTTTGTCTTAGAAACCAACCTAATGAATTTGAAAACTGAAAGTTTTCACAATTTCTCTCTCAAGGTGTTTAGGATCAACTCTATCAATAGCCTAGATTTATTTATTAAAATGACCTTTTAGCCTATTTTAACGAAATCAAACATGAACCTATATCATTTACTATACAGATTCAAGATCTATGAAGCTCAAGCTATTTAATTCAATAAATCAACACGTATTCAATATAGGTACTGCAAAATTACATGAAATTGACCCAAGGATCCACAAACCCAAGCAAATGAACTACTTTTCTATGAATATAACAAGACTTGATTTAGAGAAATGGTTAAAACACATAATGAGATAAATAAATAAAAAACCATAATCCTTGATGAATTGATGCAATGAAGCACAAAGCTGCAATGAAACCCTAATAATTTTTTAAGTTCTCTCTCTATAACAAAATGTTTTGGATATTCTTTATTCTCTATTCTCTATTCTCTATTCTTGTTATTTTATTCCATCCTGCACATGACAAGTTCTTGTTGTTGGATGCGTAAAATGAAGGCAAGATGGGTATTCATAGCCTTTTCAATTCATCCCTCTCTGTCTTCCCTAAGCTGTGCTGAAGGGATAGCTAAAAAATAAAAGGCTTGTTTCTTGCACAAACTAGCCCAAACTTGCTTTATTTGCTTTCATTTCTTTTAAATCATCATAATATCTTCCAGATGAGCTCTTGAAAGACTGAAATAAATATTTAACAAATTAAATGTCCTTTTCTTTAATAAATCATAAGAAATACATACAAAGTATGTCAAAATAAGTACAAAGAATATGGGTCTTTTAACACTCATCATCTAATACATATTTATTACTTTTGTTAATTATTTTATAAAAATCATCAGATTTCTGATTAAAAATGAGAAGAAGTTGACTTTGTTTGGAGCTTGGTTGAATTTACTCTTCATCTCTAAATTTCTTAGATTTTCCTTTCTCTTTCTATCTGTTATTTGATAAGAAATTGAGAATAATTGTATTGTTATTTTTGTTATGTACAAAATGAGGATATATATAAAATTATATTTCTACCTACCTCTACTAAACATTTCATTAATTATAGTGCCTAGTAACTATCATAACACTCCCCCTCAAGTTAGAACATAGATGTTAATTGTGCCTAACTTGTTCTAAATATTATTAACCCTAACCCCGTTTAAGGCTCTAGTAAAATATCTATCAGTTGTTCTCCAGTTTTAACATGCCCTGTAGAAATCAAGTTTTATTGTATCTTTTCACAAACGAAATGATAGTCGATTTTAATATATTTGGTTCGCTCATGGAACATGGGATTAAATGTAATGTGGAGAGCTGCCTAATTATCACACTATAATTGTGTAGGTAGTGACAACTTAAATCCAACTTTAGTCAAGAGCTAAGGAATATATATATTTCACCTACTGATTGAGCTATGGCTTTGTATTCTAACCATGTACTTAAGTAAGATACTACATTTTGCTTCTTGCTCTTTCAAGACACTAGATTTCCTCTAACAAACACATAATACCAAGTGGTCAATCTTCTATCTATCTTAGATCATGTCCTATCTGCATCTAGAAAACATTTAATATGATTATGTCTGTGATCTCCATACACTAGACCTCATCCTAGAGCACCCTTTAGGTTGCATAAAATTTACTTTAAAGTTGTTCAATGATGTACTGTAGGAGAAGACATAAACTAACTTATAACACTAACTACGTATTCAATATTTCGATGAGTCATTACAAGATAATTTAGCTTCCTAACCAAACGTCTATACCTTTCTAGATCTTGAATAACTCTCCTTTGATAAGTTACAGACTAGGGAACATCGATTTACTGCATGGCTTATCTCCCAATTTACCCATCTCTTTTAATAAGTCAAGCACATATTTTCATAACAACAGATATAATAAAATTAAATACTATAAGAAATATAAAAGAGATAGAGAAAGAAGATTCAAGCTTAGATTTAACATGGAGTTCGACCCACTCTCTACTCTCCACGATCACTCAAATAGCCTCCAATAAGAGGACTTCATACATTTTATTAATTCAAAACCTACAAACTCAAATAGAGCAGTACATAAATTTATAACTCTCAGGAAATAAATGATTTCCTCTCTTTTATAGTGCTTTCTTATAGGAAACGCAAAAAAGAATGAAGCATGAATCTAATTTTCTCTCTCTTTATAGATATTGCAAAATAATGAACAAGAGTGCAAAAGTAATGAGAGGATTTTCTAATTTTGTTTGTTTACAAATGAAAGCTCTTAATCCATTAAGATTAACCTTAATAGCAAACACTTACTTACAGCCAATCGCCTTTTTTCCAATAGGTAAGTCCACTAAATCCTAAGTACCACTAGTATCCAAGACATTTATCTCGTCTATCATAGCATCACGCCAATCAGGATGAGAAAAGGCAACATAAATAGTTTTTGGAATGATCACAGTGTCTAGAGATGCAATAAATGGTGCAAAGGATAATGACAAGTGACCATAGGAAACAAAAGTAGAAATAGGATAAGTAAATTGACATTTACCTTTCTGGAGAGCAATAGGAAGATCAATTCACTGAGGATCTGATTCAATAAGAAAGAAGGATATGATTTAAGACATGAAGCAGGTGAGTCTCATCGTCTGAAATACACATGTCGAATAGGAGGTCACGATGGTGGTGGTGACAGTGGTAGCAGCGGCGACAATGGAGTCATCAATGTACATGGAGACTAATAAGTGATGTGATAAACTAACATGTCATCATTCTCATCTTGTGTTGAAGTTTCGATAGACGAAGGGAAAATAGGAGTGTCTATCACCCCCCAAAGAGTACCCCGAAGGTGGCAATTCATCACACACAATATTAAAGCTTATGAATTACTATCTTAGTTATGCGAAAGCTCCAATATTATGTGCAATGTGTACTTTCACAATAATAAGGGATGCCGGTGGAGTTATGCAATTTAAGAAGATAGCAGTACAATAGTAAACAAGGATTTCTTAACATAAATTATATAACTTGAAAGATTATAATCTTACATATCAAACGGGCATACCCCAGTCAAAGTCCTTAAAAATTACACATCATCTTGGCTTCTAAAAATAAACAAGTCTATCTCAAAAGAACTAGCTACTATGTAAAGAGATTTTGACGAAAGTCTACTCTAAAACCTTCTTGCAAACTTCCTTCAAAAGCTCCCTAGTCTCGGTCCTCAATTACCTGAGGCAAAATTCCTCTGGGATGCAGTCACCAGTACTCCTAAGTCAGTGGAAATCTATAGGGGTATAAGCATAATTACTTAGTGAGTAAACTCCTACAATAGCATACCTATATATAAATATAATCAACAAAGTTTGTTAATTAAGCATATGAAATGCATCATCCATATGATTAATCGAAAACCATGTAGAATGGATTTATGCTCTCCATGTCAAGGGTTAGGAAATGCTTTAAACAACAACTACTACTAGTCTCCAGGCTTCTTGCCCAAAGCGATCAGTCTAGTGTGGCTCCTTTTTGAGGCCGTATTCCCTAAACGACTTAGTTCCTCATGCTGGAGCAGGGCACCTTGCCCATCCAGTCCTACACATAAGAGTAGTAGCGAAAAATATATGTGACTCGATGCATGCCATACATGATCATTTTATTAATTAACTTCCAACCAAGTTAATTTCCATTTAAGGGAGATCATCAAAATAGTCACATTCAGAATAAAATGGAAAATGGGAATAAAATGCATTAATAATCCATTCAGAATTTCAATATACTTATTTCTCATTAATCTAGCACAAGGAAACACAACATGATCCTATAATGATCCCACATACAAATTCGTTTTATCTTTTCCCTAAACTTTAGTGCTCTACTTTACGAGCACAAATAGAATATGTAAAACGAAGAAGATAAACTCACTCGGCCATTTACAATCCTCTAAACAAAATAGTCTTTAAGGAAAGGTACTCCAAGTTCCTCGTCTCCTACACGAAGAAAATACCAAAAATGAGTATTTCTTACTAATGTTTCTCTAACTCTTATTCTAACCAACTAATTCTCAATAGAATTTGCGGTTACTAAGTTTCAACCTTAAATTGGTCATAACTTTCTCATTTTAACTCCAAATTTCACATATGACTAGTAGATTTCTACCTACTTCGGATACTCTATCAATTTCTATGGTTATTTCAAACATTGAGATCATATAAATCTCGGAACTATAGGGTCAAGTTACACCCAGACTTGCATTCATATGCATTTCAACACTTTTTGCAAGTTTCACCTTATATAGGCTCTCTAAGCCATGAATATATGTCATTACTATACTTAAACATAATAGAAACTTAATAATTCATAAGACATGTATGGTCTTAGTGGTGTTGTTCAAAATAGAATTTTTATCTAGGTAACATTTGTGAAGAAGTTAGAAAACTTATGTTCAAGAGTAATCAACTTCGAAACTTTGTAGTGAAATTTTATTTATTAGAACATTAAAATAGGTTATTCAAGTTTGAAATGTGATGTTATACTTTGTTTTATTCTTTGTAAATTTTGGCTCAACCTTTACTTGGAAATTTATTTGGTAAAACATTCAAATTTGAAATGTGGTGTTATACTTTGTTTTATTCTTTGTAAATTTTAGCTCAAACTTTATTTGGAAATTTATTTAGTAAAACATTAATTTTCATGTGTTTTCAAGAAAAGCGTTTCAATTTCTAAAATTTCTAATTCTATGCCCATGGTCTCGGCATTTTAAGAAAAATTAGGTGTAAGGTTTATTTCTTGGTTTTATCATTCATAAACATTAAAACCATGTTGATTTAGGAAAGGAAGATCAAAGCTTCACATCTCCTTTTGGTAACTATAGGTCACGACAATTTGACGAAGGATAGCGGGATGGTTCTCTTTTTGTTTTTCTTTTGATAAAGAATTTCCCAAGTAGTAAAAATGAGTTTTGGAAAATTATTTTGTATAACAAAGAATTGTCAACATAAATAGGGTTTCAAGAGTTTATTTTGGCATTATAACAGTATCACTATGGGCATCTTACGTGCACAAACATATAGCTTAACTCAAAATTATTACAATAACAAAATGAACTCATAGTAAATAACTGAAAGAATAATAATAAGGATATAAAGATAGTAAAATAAAACATAGGTATCTTAGCTTATATTCAAGGTTCCCCAAGACTTGAAATAATCCAATCACTAAGAAAATAAATAAAATAAAACAAGATGAAATAAAATGAAGTGGAAGTCTTAGATTTTAAACAAGACTCCCCAAGACTTTGAAATGGACAAGTCTTCTTCAGACTTGAATACAGACGAGCGCAAGACCATAAATTGACTAGTCTTATTATGATTTGAAGTTGATAAGTCTTAAACATGAAAATAAATTACTTGAAAGTAAAGAGCATAAAATATAACAAGTTATATTAGTGAGCAATATGCTCTAAAGTTTACACACACACACACACTTATACATATCAATATATGTGGATAAAAGTTAGATTAGCCAACATAAATATACATGAACATAAAGACAACATGGCTGGAGTCATGTATGATATTTATGCATTTCTATCCCTAGGTTTTGAGCATCATGGGGAAAACTTCTTTAAGATTTTGCATGAATATCTATATGATCATAATATAAAGTAAGTGTTTAGAGGTTTTACCTAAACAAATTGTAATGAAGTTGTGTGTGTATATGATGGGAGAAAGGGATGCATCAGCTTTAGCAAGAAAAAAGGAGGGGAAGAGAGAAATTTTTAAAAGAAGAAAATGAGAGAGTTTCGAAAGAATGTGGTGTTATGTAAAGTGTGGGAAAAATGAAAGAGAGAAGTGGTATTTATAGAGGTAAAAAAGGAGAATTAAAGTATGAAAAGAAATTGAAAAAAAAAAGATATGTAAGAGGGAGAGGGGGAGCTGGCGGTGAAGAGAGAAGACGATAGAGGGAGAGGAGATAGAGACAAAGAAAAAGAAAAAGAAAGAAATAAAGAAAATTAAAGTGGATTTGATATAAGGAAGAATATGGTATGGTTTTGTATAAAAACAGGTGTAGAATGTAAGAAAAAGTGATTGATGTGAATAGTAATTGATCTACTTAAAATCTGTATAAAAAAATGTGAGTTCGGATACTACCAGCAAGTATACTGAGTCAAATCAAGTAATACAAAAAAGTGAGTCGAGTAACGTTCCCACAAGAATCAATTTAATTACTAGATTGATATTATCTTTTACTAATATTTAGGCAATCAAATTATATCAATTTAAACTATTTAACTAATTCTATTTTAACCTTATATCTATTGATGAATACAATGAGATTGTGAGAGAGATATATCAGATAAATGTGGGAAGGAGCAGAATCCACCCTAATCTTTGCTAATCATACTGAAGTTATATTATATGAATAGTTAGAATTGAGGATATTTGTATAAAATTATCAAAACCTAAAACTATCAAGTTTTAGTAAACCACAAAATAATCTATTAGCTTCCGCTAAATAAATTATCAATAGAATCTAATTTACAATTATAAATGTCCCGATTCTACAATTGTCTAATATCCTAAATCAATTTCTCCTAATTCCTTAGTGAGAGATTAACATAAAACATTGCATGAATTACATGGGACAATTTCTAAATCAGATTAGACTTCGCCGCTTCCACAATTATTGTTTAATCTTAATTCATGAATTCCTATGAACCCTAATTCTTCTTCCGAATTATTAAAATTCTTATCAATCCAATTTCATACAGAAACAGGATAGATAATCATGATTCATTACAAATATTCCATAATTCTAACAATCCTATAATATAAATTCAAAGATCATTTTAGCAAGATTAGCGTTTCATCACTTCCCACAAGAAAAAGTTTAGCTACTCATGGATGATGATTTAATAATCAGATAAGAATATGCAATTGATATCATCATGAACAAAGAAATTAGATAGATGAATTGCATAAGAAAAGAGAGATCATATATCACCAATTCAAATATCAAATCTTCAATTATAAATTCTTGAAAGCTTCAAATCTCTCACAATTCTCTATGAAATTCCTAAAACTATTTATCTATCTACTGAATGTATTCTGGATTATTTCGCTGATTTTCTTGATTGATGAAGCTAGAGGAGGGAAATTCCCTTTATATAGGAAAAATTTCGTGAGAAGCACTAATGAAAAATTGCAGTTTCAATTTGTACGACGACAGTTACACTTTCTACGCCGGTGGCTTACAGGCGGTGTAAAGTCCTTCTTTTGATTACACCAGCAGTATACTAACAGCTTTCATCTTCGGTTACAAGTGTAGGTTGCTTGTACACTAGCGGTTTAGAAATGGATCTAGCTGGTGTATATACTCAAAAATGAAAGGTTGGCCATTTTATATGGAAAGCCGTCCCAAAGCCGGCGGCTTGCAGGCCGGCTTAGGCAATCCATTCAAATTTGACCGTTCATTTTGTAATCGAGCATTCATGTTTGATTAAGCCTCCTGATCTTCAACCTACACTACCTCAATGCCTATGGCTTAGAATCCGGCATACATTGTAACTCCCTCTGCACTGGCAACTCTTGAGCTTTGAGCTGCTGGCTTTCACTCTACACTGCCCTGTTCACCTTCTGCGCCAGTGGCTTTCAGGCGGTGTATATTCAAATGGAAGAAGGTTTGTAAGGCCGGCAATGTATGCAACGGCTTTGAGAATGTAAAACATGTTCATCTTGTAAGCCGTCTCAACGTTGGAGGCTTTGATTCACAGAAAGCCAGCGTTGAAGAAAATTGCAGAAGTTGGCTTTTTCGTCCTTCTACACTGGCGGTGTTTAGCCAGTTTGTTTAGCTTCCCACAATCAACACCACCTCAAGGCTAGCGGCGTAGAGGCAGCCTTAAGGATTTTGATTATGAGCATCTTGAAGGCTGGCTGTACGCCGGCGGTTTAGGCTTTTAGAAAAGCCAGCGTATCTCCTGAGTTTTCCTATTTTCATTTTAAAGTTGCTTGTTTTGCTTCCCTTTGTCCAAATGAGACCTGAAATATGAATTTTAACCAAAACAAGTATCCATTCTAGTAATTTATGATAAGTTTATCACAAATTAAACATCAAAAAGTTATATGAAATATGATCTTATCAGTAATGAATAATGATGAATAGTAAATGAAAAGTAGAAAAGATAATTATTTACTAGTAGAGAGTAAAATATGCGTACAAGTTATCTTTAACAAATGCTTTTATAAGTTGATAAAATTTTATCATATATTATAAAAATAATTGTTGTTATTTTATTATTGATTGTTTATTTGGTTATGTGGTCTTAATGTGTGGGTTGGCGATCGGATACGAAAATCGTTATCGAAAAGGGTCCATAAAGATTAAAATTTCGGAAATTCTTATCATTTTAGGGTATAAATCTTATACTTGTCTTAATTTTAAGGTTTCTACCTTTATCAACTTCATTTGATATTTTAGGTTTCTAGAGTTATATCTAATCGAGTCTAGGTTACTGGGGTTTAAGGTTGACTCGGTTTGACTTTAGGGTTTTAATTATGGTACCAATTCTAAGATGTGCCTTTAACGTTACCCTAAAGTCTAGGGGTTTACACTGTCTTCCATAAATTTGACATCAATTGACACAAGGTATTTGTTAAGATGAGGACAATAACATCGAAATCCCTTTTGAATCCAAGAATAACCTAAAAAAAAAAAAAAAACACATTATAGAGATTTAGGATCCAGTTTGGTTACCTGAGGACAAACATCATGAACAAAGCAAGTACTGCCAAATAATCTAGGTTCAATAGGAAACAATGATTTTGTAGAAAACAAAACTTTATAAGGAATCTCACTTTGAAGAACAGATGAGGGTAGACGATTGATTAGGAAATATGTAGTGGAAATTGCATTAACCCAAAATTGTTTAGGAACATTCATTTGAAATAGGAGGGCTCCTCTGTCTCAAGAAGATGTCGATTTTTTCTTTTAGCCACTCTATTTTGGGATGCTGTATCAGCACATGAAGATTAATGAAGAATGCCATTTTGAATCATGTATGTCTGAAACGAGAGAGAAAAGTACACTTTGGCATTATCACTTCTTAATATATGGATAGAGGTATTAAAGTATGTTTTGATTTTAGTAAAAAAGGCAGTAAAGTAAGAAAATACCTTAGGGCAATTTTACATAAGATAAAGCCAAGTCATGCAAGTGTAATTATCCACAAAAAATAACAAAATATCTAAAACCAGTTTAAGATATAATAGGATAAGTTCTCTATACATTAGAAATGACAAATTCAAAAGACATTCTAGTCCTTTTATTGATTCTAGGAATAGAAGACAACCGATAGTGTTTTGCAAATTGACATGACTCGTAATCTAATCTAGACACATTATTAAATTGAGGATAAATTATCTTCAACACAGATAAAGAAGGATGATTAGCTTAGTAATGTACTTCAAATGGTGTGAGAATACTGGATTGGCACTTCAGTATCCATAATGTAGAGACCTCCTAATTCATGTCCTTTACCAATAATCTTCTTTGCCATAAGATCCTCAAATAGATGATGTGATACGCACTAGGCTCATGATAAGGTGTTGTAGTGTTTATATTTTAAAATGCAATGAAAATAAATGATATGAATGGCGTTACTATCACATATTATGCACCATTAACAACCCAAGCTACACTCTCTCACCCTTGATATGACACGCAAGATAGATTGAGTGGTTATTTGCCACAATCATAATAGATTGATAAGAATTCAATGTTTTGGCTCTCTATAATGAAAGACAAATACAATGGTGTAAAATAATATGGTCTTGATTAGGGTTTACAATAAAAGAGAGGGTATTTATATATCCCCTTATTAATGGCATAATCGTAAATAACACAACTTAACAAAAGCAAAATTTGTGCAAGAGGCCATACTTTGATCACAGGCGTGATCGCCTCAGATCTTCACTTCAACAATGATCACGGTTGTGATCAAGGCCGTGATAGCCTTCGTTCTTCATTCTAGTGTTGATCACGGGCGTGACCAAGGCTATGATGGCATGATCACGGCCGTAACCAAGGGCATGATCGCCACTATTTACTCTAAAACTTGCCATGGCTTGTATTAAGGTCGTGATTGGCTTCTTTTCTTCATTTCTTCATAATTTCCTTCTAAATTTCGAGAAATTGTTTACTAAATTATCCTAGTTATGTTTGTAATTTTAGAATATTATTAACTTATGATATTGATAAGACTATAAATTTTTCATAAGGATCTTCCCAAAAGTTATTATCTTATTAATTTATTGAAATTACTAATTTTGTAAACTAGTCTAAGTTGAGCCACAAAAAAGATATTATTATAGATAGGTTATCAATTTATCTATACTAACTAATGGACTTCAAGCTTAAATGAAAAATATTCGAAGTACAACACTATTTTCACTATATGATATATGTCTTGTAGATTAGTAGATCATTTTAGATGTACTTGGTAGGCTTCTTTCCTCTCTCTCTCTCGTTTCTTTACAAAAGGATCTAGGTTTTCTAACTGCTAATTAGAGTTGCTTTATTTTGCAAGTTACTTGGCTGATTCGAGTAGTCACATTTCTCAAAGATAATCTCTTCCTTTCTCAAGGGTTTCCATCTGCTTTCTTTGTAGTTATTATTGTTTTTATATATTTTTATAATATAAGTTGTTGTGATCTGTTTGGTTGATTGTTCTAATTTTAGGGCATCCTTTAACTACTATACTTGATTTTTGCTACAATCTAGATTTGTTCTATTTATAGAAATCTAGTACAATGCTAGACTATATAGAAACACAGTCCTGCATCCCCATATTGGTTGTTTCCTTGCCTCAAAGATGTAATCTATTACACTTAATCTAGCTTAAAATGATTGTATTTGGACTCTTTAAGTTTAGGTCAATTGACTTACTAAACTCCATGGTTAGTTAAACAATGCTCGAGAAAATAATTGTTTAAAACATTCTGTAAAAATATTTTGATTAAATTATTGGCCACATATCTCTTTCATTTTTTTTAAAGATTAATATAGACCCTTAAAGGCTTAAACTTGTTCCCATAAATAATAAGGTTTAGTTGTCTTACCCCACTTCGCCCCCCAAACACTTTCTAGGTTATGAAGCTTATTTGATATGGATGCTATGATTACATGGACCATGATTTGGATATTAATAGAGACTAGACGAACTAGACGTTTAGATTTGTTGGCTATTATAGTGTCATTTTCTAAGATCATAATATTTGCATTGTAAGGTTTTTTATTTATTAATTGGAGGTTATTTTTAATTATTTGGTTATATAATTTTATTAGATACTATTATTTACAAAATTTAGATAAGGTATTCTTAATCTAAAATTGGTTTAAAACCACTTAGTAAATACTAGCTTTTACATATAATACTTAATTATTATATGTCATGAAATTATCGACACTCTAGACCTTATTTAGGGAATAACATAATATATCGAAATGATATCTCAAATCCAAGATAGTGCCTATAAAGTGTACAACTGCAACATCAGAAACATCACATAAACCGCATCGGGAAAATAAATTGTAAGTATTTGAAAAGTTTCTCAAATTAAATCTCCCAAACATATAATTAATACCTCCTAAATGTGGGAATCATCAGCCATTACATCTAATACTTGCACTCATTCAGACACTCATCAATGTTTCATCTATAACATAAATAGTCATAGCAATCAACATTGGAATCATCATCATCACCTGAAAAAAGGAGGAAAAAAAAAGAAATGACTCGAAACCTAATACAACAACAAGACAAGCACTTATGATATGATCACATGGTCTTATTTTAAATGCAATTAACTAACATGTTATATCTTTAATTTAAGTGGAGCACTCATACTCCAGTATCACCATTGGGAACGTGGGGATTCTAAGCAGCAACAATTGCTTCATAGGTTGATAAGGCTATATGGAACCTTATTTCTCATCACAAATCTAGAAGTTGCTTTGTTTAGGGTTCATAGTTGTTACGGGAACATTATCTACAGAAGTCCATTTAGATGGTATGGTTCTGTTGGTCCCAAAAAAATGAACTATCGCAAATGCAACTTCTCTCCAATGGGATAATTCATTATATTCTGATGTCATAGCCCTTATCTACTACCCGTTAGGTACTATTGATGGTCTAAGTACCTAATTACCATATTAGAGCTTAAGAACTCTAGAAAAGAGCATCACTCTCTAGGTCTAGTTGACCAAGAACGCTCAAGCAATTAATTAGACCGAGTTTAAGTATTAGTTCATTTTAAGATCCTTATGCTAACAAACAACAAACATGTCACTGTGTACCTGAACAAGTGTTATGTCTCTGCAAGTACCTTAATAATAGACAAAGGAATGTATATGTTAAAAACAAGTTTGCATCATATAAGAATTAAGTAAAAACCTTTAATCACCAAATTATTATTTGATTAGTTTATAAAGATAAGGTCATATATGTAATAAGACTTTAGCCAACTTAAATTTAAGACTTAAAGGTAATGTGCTTAAGAGTTTTTATTACGCCCACAAGAGTGGGTAATTGAACCTAACGATAAGTATATAGGATTGAGATGTTAGAGATTAGTCCATTAAGGAATATAGATATCTAAGAATTTGGCTCACCAATTAAGCCTATTGAACTTATATTTAGAATTATTAGGCCTTTAGAGATCTTAAGTTAAATTCAATAGTATTGTAACTATTTAGTATCATACTTAGGGTTGTGGGCTTAGAAAATTTTGTTTAAGCCTATTAAGAGATATATAATTTATAGCTTTGATATATTTAAGCTTAAGTTTTGAATTTAAGTCCAGTCGGAATAAATATTTTATATTAGACATAATATTTTGGTTAAAGCCTTAAAAGATTAAAATTAAGTCTTATTTAGGTTATTGGGATTTTGTGATGTCCTAATTAAGCCCATTCAAGTCTAAATATTTCACTTGGGTTTTGGACTCAAGGAAATTATATTTGACCTCAACAAGTCTCCAATACTTAGAAATTGATATATAGACTTAAATAATTGGATTTATACATGGTAAAGGGTATTGGACCTAACTAGAATAAGGTAGTTGGGTTATTTTAAAGCTAATGGACCTTAAGATAATTATTGGAGTAAGCCCATTAAATATAATAGTAGACTATATAGGTTTGGATTGAGATGTTGGGCTTAGAGATGGATTAGGTTTAGTACATAAATTATTCAAGATATGATTATTTTGAATTTATGTGATTTAATTAGAAAGTGAAATTTTAATTAACTTGATTTTTTCAAACATTATATGTAATTGAACTATTGACACCATAGCCCTTATAGGGGCGTAACAATCTTTAGATATTTACCTAAATGTTCCAATGTAGCTTCACTATCTTGAAACAATTCTTTTCTTTTATTCTTCTTTATTTTTTGAGTGGTTCGTATTTGAAAATTTTTTAGATTTTTTTAATTGTTTATATCTTGATTTTATGTACACCTTTGAGATTATTGCATTGAAGTTGAATTTTTTTTAAAACTTTTTCTTTAAAAAGTTGTTGTTAGACATATCGGGGATTGTCTTGGCTCAAGTTGCCAAGTTATATCCTAATTTTAGGACACAAATCTGCATCGTTGGATTAAGACTATTAATATGTGGCCGTTTGATTAAAAACAAAATTTTAATCTACTGGTAATTTCGTTGGAATTTGGTAAGTTCGTCTGATTATGGTAAGTGCTAGATTTGTTGGATTCTAATAAGCTTGTCGCATTCTGATAGTTTGCCTGGTAGTGTTGTCTTGTAGTATTAAGTTATAGTTTTGTCTTATGTTAAGTTTGTCCTATTTTGGTACATTGATTTTACATTAACGTTTGGAAGTAGTAAGTTCATTGTATTATGGTAAGTTCGTTCGATTGTGGTATGTGTTAGTTTTATTTGATTTTGATAACTTGTCGCATTGCTGTAACTTTGTCTGATTTTGGTATGTTCATCGTTCTGGTAGTTTTGTCTATTAATGCTAAATGGTAGATATGTTATATTCTAGTAAGTTCGTTACACCTAATAGTTTTGTCTTTTAGTACAAAGTGGTAGATTTTTCATATTTTGGTATGTTTTTTGCATTTTGATAGTTTATTTGGTAGATTTGTCTCTTAATACTAAATGATAGATTTGTCATACTCTGATAAGTTTGTTGCATTTTGATAGTTTGTCTGGTAGTTGTCTTTAAGTACTAAGTGATAGATTTGTAATACTTAGGTAAGTTTGTTGCATTTTGTAGTTTGTCTGGTAGTTTTATCTTTTAATATTAAGTGGTAAATTTGTCATACTTTGGTAAATGTGTCGCATTTTCGTAGTTTTTCTGTTAGTGCTAAGTGGTACATTTGTCTTATAATGATAAGTTCGTCATATTTTGATAGATTGATTTTATGTGATTTTTGAAGTGGTAAGTACATTGCATTCTAGTAAGTTTATCCAATTGTGGTATGTGCTATTTTTGTTCATTATATTTTGGTAGTTTTGTCTATTAATGCTAAATGGTAGATATGTTATATTCTAGTAAGTTCGTTTTATCTAATAGTTTTGTCTTTTAGTACAAAGTGGTAGATTTATCATATTTTGGTATGTTTATCGTATTTTGATAGTTTATTTAGTAGATTTGTCTGTTAATATCAAATGATAGATTTGTCATACTCTGGTAAGTTTGTTGCATTTTGATAGTTTGTGTAGTAGTTGTCTTTCAGTACTAAGTGATAGATTTGTTATACTTAGGTAAGTTTGTTGCTTTTTGTGGTTTGTCTGATGGTTTTGTCTTTTACTATTGAGTAGTAAATTTGTCATACTTTGGTAAATGTGTTGCATTTTCATAGTTTTTCTATTAGTGCTAAGTGGTATATTTGTCTTATAATGATAAGTTTGTCATATTTTGATAGATTGATTTTATGTGAATTTTTGAACTGATAAGTACGTTGCATTCTAGTAAGTTTATCCAATTGTGGTATATGCTATTTTTTTGCATTTTGGTAACATGGCCGCATTGTGCTAAATTTGTTTAATTTTAATAGGTAGTGGATTTGTTAAATTTTGATAAGTTGGTGGTTTTTCTGTTCGTGTTAAATGGTGAATTTGTGAAATTATGATAAGTTTATCACATTATAGTAAGTATATATTGTTTATTACTTTTATGTGCTGTGTATTTATCATTGCATTATGGTAAGTTTGTCACATTAAGGTAACTTTGTTTGATTTTGGTATGTGATAGATTTATTAAATTCTTATGGTTCTTTTATCCGATCATGGTAAAATTGTATGGATATGACCAGTTTACCTTATTAGGTTCCAAAATTAGATCGCAAGTATGCAACTTAAGCTAAGTTTTTTCCAATATATCATCACATATTTTCCTTATTGTTGCACCAGTACTCTAAAATATACATACTTATAATAAAAATTAGGTTTTTTTTTTTTTTGGCCTTTTCCTTCAATTCCTAACAAAATTACGAGTTATATTCATTTTATGACTAATAATAGAATATTCGGACGGTTCTCCAATATGCCTCGAACTGGAACCTTCCACTAGTAACCCGATGAAAACAAATAACGTCCAGTAAGCCATTTATCACATAATTTCAATTTGTCTTTTCTTCCCCAAAATTGTCCAACCTGTCTGGCTTTTAGCATTCCTTTTTCTTAATAAAAGTTACATCAAATTCCATAAACAGCTTCCTCACCTCAAATTACACTGTGAGTGATGAGATTGGGACCATCCTTTTGCTTTTTCTTCTCTCCTCTTCTCCCCTAAGAACTACATCGGACTTGTCCATGTTGTAGAACATTAATGGTGGCACAACAACTAAGAACTAGAACAAACAAATACTAAGGAAAAGTAAAAAAAAAAAAAATTGAACTTAGTTCCTCAGGTTGTGTGGTAATGAAAATATCTAAAGGGCTTATACAAATAAGTGGATAAGAAAAGTTGATATATTCCAACCTCAAGCGGACTAATTCATGTGGCTCTAGAAATCTGCCACGTGTTACCAATGCAATCACTAAATGTGTGGTCTCTAGCAGCTGAAGTTCCATCTTTAGGTAATCAAATTTTATAACATATGGATAGGTCCGTACCATAAACTAGAGACTACAGTGCTCATTATTCCTGTCAAAGATCACTTTGCTAATTTATCTCACTACTAGCTCTTAGTATACATAAATCTTCAGAGGAAGCCTCAGCCGTCGGATCTAGATGGCCGCTGCTATCTCCACCGTTGGATCTGTGGTATTTATATATTTAACTCTCTGACTCTTTCTTTTTTATGTTACAGTTACTTTTTTTCTTTATATTAGATTATAAGGCTATTGACTGCGTTATAGTAGTATGATAGTGTATTAAAGAATTGTATTTTAGCAATTTTTAGCGAAAGTATGGTTTGTGGACAAAAAGGTATCGTATGTATTGTTCGGGTTTTTTTTTTTTTTTTTAATATTCATAAATTAATTTAGATGTGGGTGGATGTGTAAATTTCTCAAATATCTATTTATATCTTTATGACATTTGAATAAACCTTAAATCGAACACAATGTTGAATTTTAGTGTCGATGTCAGTTATACGTATATTTTTCAAAGATTAGTGATATGTGAAAATGTGACTTAAGAGTTTTAGATATATTTGCACATGTTCAACAGATTTGAGGTGTATTTATAATTATCTAGGTGCGAGTAAGAATAATTTAGCAGTTCAAGATATGTGATCATTCCAAATTCTATGCCTGCTGTGCTATCTATATCTTTGATGAAAAGAACTTCTTTTATTAATTGTCAATTTTATGATAGTACGGTGGTATTGTTTGATCACAGGGATCGGGAAGGACTCCAACTTGATATCTTTCACTTGAGAGATCACGGCTATATAAGACATTCTTTCTAATTACTAATTGTTACTTTATTAACTATATAGAATTTGACTGTTGAACTATTAGTTCTATTTTGAAAGCAAAACAATTAAACAAAAAGCATCACAACTGTGGCTTTCATAATTCTAGATTAATTGAGCTATGATTATCTCATTGCTAAATGTGCTCTAGAGATAGATGTGAAGAAAATTCTTCAAAAAGCTATAATACCTCGTACACATAATTGTAGTAATTCCATGAAAAATATAAATTTAGATCTAGTCATTTCAAAGTAGAGCAGAGCAATATTATCCATCGTCGTCTATGGACTTACGACTCATTGATTCTATTGAATGAAATTCTTTTTCCATAGATCCATGGCTCATGTGAAATACGATGTAATCCGATAAATATATGATTTATTGTAAGAGAACCTCTTTAATCAAAAAATTAATCCTAAGAATATAATTTATTTGTATCATAATCGGCCTAACAAAATGAGATAAACTTTGTGCAGCTGAATCTGAATGGCTCCAACACTGGAGCATCAGTTCCAGCCACAGCCTTCTTTGGCAACAACCTAAAGAAAGTGAGCCAGAAACTCCCTAAGGTAACCTCCGGGAGCTTCCGGGTTGCGGCGGAGTACGATGAACAGAAGCAGACCTCAAAGGATAGATGGAGTGGACTTGTCACCGATACCTCCGATGATCAACAGGACATTGCTAGAGGGAAGGGTATGGTGGACTCCCTCTTTCAGGCTCCTCTTGGAACCGGAACACACAATGCCATCATGAGCTCTTATGACTACATTAGTGCTGGTCTTCGCCAGTAAGTACTAAATTACATTGCAGCCAGTCATGATTATTAAAATCATGATTTTATTATTTTTAAATTTATATAATCGTATATGATTATGCACAATCGATAAAATCATAAATATATAAAGTAGTACACTTAAATTTATAATTTTACCCGAGATGCATATAAACAATTTTTGTATTTATTTTAATTAAGAAAAAATTTGTAAAATCATAAAATTATATAATAATATATTTGACTTGTAATTTTGACAACTATGACGTTCTTTGTTACCATTCTTTTCAAAATATTAATTTCAACATTGGTCCAATAATAATGGTAGACAATGGTCTTGTTCTCATATTGTAAATTTTAATTTAGATTGGAACTTAGGTTTATCCAAAACAAATTTCCTTTTAATTTCCAAGTAGTACGAAAAATAATGGTGGCATTGTAGGTATAACTTCGAAAACACCATGGGTGGTTTCTACATTGCACCAGCATTCATGGACAAGCTTGTTGTGCACATAACGAAGAACTTCATGACCCTCCCTAACATTAAGGTATATCTCATCATGGTACAGTGATCTCATTAATCTAAATTAGGTATAGTCAGTGATCTTACACTATCGGCTCTTTTGGATTAATTAATCCTCAGGTTCCCCTGATCTTGGGTATATGGGGAGGCAAAGGTCAAGGAAAATCATTCCAATGTGAGCTCGTATTCGCCAAAATGGGAATCAAGTGAGTTCATTGTTCACTTCATAGACTAAGTTTGTTTCTTAAAAATGTTTCTTTAGACTTTTCTTGGTATTTACACAGGTAAGTTCATTTAAGTTATTAATGCTTTGAGTAGTTAAAAAATGAATCACAAGTTGAAGTAAATTTACTTAAGTATTAATGTTTTATCTAATTAGAAAGGGAAATCAATGTTTCGTAAAATGAGTAAAAATATTTATTCATAATTGATCTTGAAGGGAAATTAAAGAAAATTTGATTGAAAATTAATCAAAATGTTAATACCTTAAATAAATTTTATGTTAATACTATTTGATTGAAATATCAATTTCTCATTTTAATCACTCGAAACATAGATATTTCAATTGAACTTAGCTTTGTAATTGCTTTGATCAAGCACAATATGATGTATTAGTATGTAATCAACTTAAATTTGTGATTAATTCAGCCCAATAATGATGAGTGCTGGAGAATTGGAAAGCGGAAACGCCGGAGAGCCAGCAAAGCTTATCAGGCAGAGGTACCGTGAAGCAGCCGATATCATCAAGAAGGGCAAAATGTGCTGCCTCTTCATAAACGATCTCGACGCCGGTGCCGGTCGTTTGGGTGGAACCACTCAGTACACAGTCAACAACCAGATGGTTAATGCCACTCTCATGAACATTGCTGATAGCCCAACAAATGTGCAACTTCCTGGTATGTACAACAAGGAAGAGAACCCCCGTGTTCCGATCATCGTCACCGGTAACGATTTCTCCACGTTGTATGCTCCCTTGATCCGTGATGGTCGTATGGAGAAGTTCTACTGGGCACCTACCCGTGAAGACCGTATTGGTGTCTGCAAGGGCATTTTCAGAACCGATAATCTGCCTGAAGAGGATGTTGTCAAGCTTGTTGATACTTTCCCCGGCCAATCTATTGGTAAGTAATTTGTACTTCAGATTATGTTAGGAGTGTTTATTAAGTGGAAAATGGTTTCATTTTATTTTATTTTTTATTCCCCTGAACGTTTTACGATATTTTGTTATAATGGACGATTTATAGTGGTTAAATATTATCATGGTAAATTAAAAGAGGATAGGAGATAGGGCAATAAATGAGTCAAACTACTTATAACATACAGGAATTCGATTTAATATTTACTTAACAATAATTGATTTAATTTCAAATTTTTGTGCTTGCATTCAAATTACTCAAGCAATTAATCAAATTGAGTTCATATTTTATAATGCTTGAATCAAATCAATATTGAATAAGATATAAATGCTAGTCAAATTCAAGTTTAGTCTAAAAGTTATTGTTATTATTGGTGTTAAAACTTAGATTATGTTTTACAGAATCATATTGTGTTGAGTTCGAGTTTATTGAGTGCAACTTCAAGTTGAGCTTGAGATCAAATTTTGAAGTTTTAAGCAACTACTTTGTTGTTTCATTTTGATTCCATTATGGTATTAAGTGATTACGCCGAGTAGTAGTGACAATTAATGACTCAAAAGATCCCAAATAATTTGGAATGGTGATAATGCAGATTTCTTCGGTGCTCTCAGGGCAAGAGTTTACGACGATGAAGTGAGGAAGTGGATCGCGGGTGTTGGAGTTGAGACCATTGGAAAGAAGCTCGTAAACTCCAAGGAAGGACCACCAACTTTTGAGCAACCAAAGATGAGTATCGAGAAGCTCCTTGAGTATGGGAACATGCTTGTCCAGGAGCAAGAGAATGTCAAGAGAGTCCAATTGGCTGACAAGTACCTGAGCGAGGCTGCACTTGGTGATGCCAATGAGGATTCCATCAAGAGCGGCACTTTCTATGGTAAGTTTAATATATTATAAATACAAGTTGATGTTTCTCCTAGGAAGTACAAACATGGCTAGATCTGTCTGTACATCAAAATGCATACAACTTTCATGGAATTTAGGACATAAAAAGAATAGTATGCACATGCATTTCAATTTTCATGTATATGTAAAATAAAACAATAGGTCTTTTGAAAAAAATCAAGATTAATGTCTTGAATAATATCTGATTTTTAATAAAATATGCAATTAAGTACTTGAATTTTGAAATTAATCAATTTAATATTAAAAAAAAATTTCGTGTATGCCAATAGGTATAAGTTATAATGCGATAGCAATTACATATGAAAATAGATTAACAAAATATTTTCTTACTGTAATAATAACAAATTTATGCATGACTTGACTATGCTGCCAGTTTTTAATAGTATATGTGAGCTTACTTTGGAATTCATATGATCACAAGGTTTTGTTTCCTCCAATTTGATTATATTTGTAAGATGTATCTAAATCTATTAAAAAAAAAATTTATGTCAAAACTTTATTTGACCACTCCATATCACCGATTACTCCTAACGATGTCTTTTCCATTATTAACATCATAAAAAAATACAACATGTCTACATATGCCATTAATTGTTTTTTTTTTTTTTTTACTCACTTGTTCTAGGAAAAGCAGCACAACAAATGAGTGTTCCAGTTCCTGAAGGGTGCACCGATCCAAATGCAGCAAACTTTGACCCAACAGCAAGGAGCGACGATGGAAGCTGCTTATACACAATTTAGGGCCTTCAAAGGAGGGGAAATGAGAGTAGAGTTGTAGAAAAGTAAGGTCTTCATAAGAATGCGAGAGGTACATATGATCAATAAACTTGTTAATCTTATCTTATTCGAGGTTCGGGTGGATTAATTTCCTCGGTTTTGAGTGAGGATGTTTAAAGTGTCCTCTTAGATCTTATGTAAATGGCCTTACGTTCTTGCTAGATAGATGATATTTTCTCAAAGTTTCCTCTCTATTGCCACGTTATCTTACCTCATGTTTTATCTAAATTAATTTCCCAACCCAAAATCATCTCTGTTCTCTGTCAAACGCCAGATAATTGAATTCGGATAAAACCCTGTTTTAATTTTTTTATTTAAAAAAAAAAAGAAATTGAATGTCAATAAATAGATGCCCCATCATAGACTTGATATATGTAAGAATATGGTATGGTTTTGTGTAAGAATAGGTGTAGAATGTAGGGAAAAGTGATTGATGTGAATAGTAACAAATAATGATGAATGGTAATGAATTAGTAAATAAAAAGTAGAAAAGACGATACCAGTAGAAAGTAAAATATGTGTATAAGTTATCTTTAATTGATGTTTTTATAAGTCGATAAAATTTTATCAATTATTAAAAAATAATTGTTGTTAGTTCATTATTGATTGTTTATCTGGTTATGTGGTCTTCATCTGTGGGTTGGCAATCGAATAAGAAAACCGTTATCGAAAAGGGTCCAAAATGATCAAGATTTTGGAAATTCTTATTGTTTCAAGGAATAAATCTTATACTCGTCCTTCTTTTAAGGTTTCTACCTTTACCAACTTCATTTGATATTTTAGGTTTCTAGAGTTATATCTAATCGAGTCTAGGGTTACTAGGGATTAGGGTTGACTCGGTTTAACTTTAAGGTTTTAATTTCGGTACTAATTCTAAGATGTGCGTTTAAGGTTACCTTAAATTTTAAGGGTTTATAGTGTCTTCCATAAATTTGACATCATTTTAATATTTAGCCAGGTATTAACTCATGCATTAGTTTGGAAAGAAGTTAGTGTTGATCAGAAAAGGAGAACGTATCTGTGGTTTTACTAATGAAATAGATGAAGGCCTTAGTATGTGTTAATATCCAATTGAAGTAGTTATGTTGGAACTACCCACAACCACATCTAAACCTATAGATCCATTGAGGAAGAGTTTAATCTTAGTAAGTGAAGTAGAGCATTTCATAGTGCTTGGCAGAAAACAAGTCACAATAAGAAATGGCATCCACAATATTAACCTGTAACGCCCTAGAACTTTAATCACTGAGGTATTGTCCACTTTGGCCATACGACATACGGTTTTGTCCTCTTGGTGCTAGTGTTTCCTAGGAAGTTAACAATCCTGGGATTGCTCTGTCAAGAGCACACTTAACTTTGAAGTTCCAATAATCTTCAAGTCATTATTCCAAAAGGCGCCTCTGTGATTAAAGTTCTACCATCTATATTTGAGGAGTATCACATACTTTTTCACTTATAGAACTGACGTCATTATCAGTTTCGTTATACAAGTCCAGAACCACACTAGACAGTGAGAACACACTCCTCCACTTTCAGTTGGTGGACTGCTCTAATATCACCTGTAATGCCCTAGAACTCTACTCATCGAGGTATTATTCGCTTTGGCTACATGCCCCACTGTTTTTTTCTTTTGGTGTCAACACTTTCCAAGGGGTCACCCATTAATTTTGGAGTTCGTACCAAAAGGCACTTCTATAATTAGAGTTCCACCATACATATTTAAGGAGTATCACACAACCATGGTTTAAACTGAAGAATCGAAGGGAAGTAAACGTTTTCCATAGTTCCAACTGTGGCTTCGATCACATTCGTAGTCTGGCCCTCGGTATAAACTGTGATAACTATGATCCTTGCCTTATCTAATCATGGTCTGGATCATGCCCATGGTTGCCTTTGTGGTTTAATCTATGTCACTCGTGTTTTAACCTAAGTAGTTCGCAATAAAAAACAATGATTATACCCATGATCCACTTTTCTAAATAGACTTTTAAGGGATAGAGAGGTAACAAAACTAAGGAAATCATAACATGGGTCTAGGACACTTAGCCACTAATAAGAATTCTTACTTATTTATATATATAGTAATGTATGTTTTTTATTTTATAGGAATCATTAATTATGATCTAGATTTTTAAGTAGACTACTAATGACAACTAAGTAAGATGTACAGGTAAGTGATTCTAATCTTTTCACAATGATTGCGCTTGTAATGTCATTGCATATGTTTTGTAACATAACTAAAATGGATAAATTGCATGGGGATTGGAAATAGTGCATGTTGTATGATGGTTTAATAGATGACAATTTTTAATATTAAAAGTGATAACCAATGGTGTGAAGAGAACTATGAACAATGTATGGTGAAGGATGTATTGACGATTGTTTGAGACTTAGGTGATCACTAAATAATGAGATTTAATTATATCCAACTAATAAACTAAATGGACATGTATTACACAATATCATTAAAAGCATTTGCATGGCGTTCATGTCATGTATTAGCACCTTAGACCTATGATAATGTTGAGTTTTATCTAGTAAATCTTGTTTTATGGAAGTTTACCATTGATCTGTCAATTCCATAAAAACTAAGCAAGCATTGAAGGATGTTACCTATAGCATCGACATGAGGGGTTAATATTTGGTGGAGTTTTTGAGGTTCCCAGGTGAAGTACAAATTTTTATAGGGTGAATTACACTAGAAGGTCCCAACATTTGAGAGTAAGTTCATTTTGGGTCTCAACATTTTGAAAATTTCAAAAAGGGTCCCAATGTTTGGAGGTAAGTTCATTTAAGTTCCAACGTTTGAAAAAATCGGTCAATTTGGATCCTTAAGGACACGTGCTAATATGAGAAAATATTTAATCAAAACTTAGAAAACTCTTTTCCTGTTAACATGTGTCCTTAGAGACCTAAATTGACTCACTTTTTCAAAGGTCGGGATTTTAAATAAACTTATCCCCAAATTTTGGAACCTCTTTTGAATTTTTTGAAACTTTGGGACCCAATATAAACTTATCCCCAAACGTTGGAAACTTGTAGGTTAATTTGCCCAATTTTTATATACTATATAAATATATAAGTATGATCATAAATGACGTACAAACAATTTCTCCTTCTTTAGTTTTAAGAGTCTCTTGGGCATGAATTGCTATAGCTAATCCTTTAACCCCTAAGAGAAGATGATAAATGTGCATTTCCTACACGTTTATCCTACATTTTATCTCACTTTCATGCCTAAATTCACACTTTTATGGTGAACATCTACTACAAAATGATAAATTGCATGGTTGTGGATCAACTGTGATTAAAAGGGTGAAAATCTACAATTTTTATGCAGCAATAGTAGATTTTGAGCTAGACATCAAGTAAATGAGACGCTGCACCACCAGGTTGATCTTTAATCCACGAGCAACAGAAGTTTGGAACTGCTAAATCAGGTCCTCATTGAGTTTCCACTGAAAGGTCATAATTGACCTATTCCATTGATCACTAAGAACGAGCTACTGTTCTGAATACTTGAGCTCATGATCTGAGCTTAACACATGACCTGAAGTACAACGAGCTCACGACCTAAGCTCAACACATCGGACTGAGCTCAACACATGACTTGAGGTACAACAAGCAAAATGTCCTTATCTTAAAGCATTGACTTGAGCTCAACACAATGACTTGAGCTAAACACAATGACTTGAGCTACTATACCAACCTCACTAGATCACGAAACTAAGCTGATGGAGTACATAACAAACTAGAACATGCATGAGCTCAAGTTTAAAAAATGAGCTCATCTTATTCGAAAGAATGAGCTGATTTGAGCACCTCATAAGCAAGCTAACCTTACGACAACTGATTTGAGCAACATTTAGTTCTTTTCTTTTTTGTAATTAAGGGGTCCACTCCATCGCATCACATTAACATTTTTTCTTTTCACTATAGATGAGAACAAAGGATCTAAACCCCATACACTATAAATACCTATCATCTCTTGCACAAAATGCATTCCATCCAAAATCTATTATTCAACAATCCATTTCATCGAATATCCAATTTTATCACACAATTCATTCCATCACCTTCCATATTCCACAATACCTTCTGTAACCCATAATCCATCCTTCATTCTTCATCATTCCACGTTCCTTTTCCATTTTTCATTCATCCACCTCGTCTCATTTCATCTAACCTCGCCTCACTCAACCTTAACTTTTGGCATTGTTCAATACAAACTTTCATAGTGAAGTTGGACCTAGAATTATCAGGGAAATATTTCTGATATATCAAGTGTACTCTCTCCATTATCTTTTGTTATGGATTGTGCTTAGAATTTTATCATGAACGAAATTTTTCTTAGCATGAGTTGATTTGTCTAAGTAGGATTATGTGATGGTTTAATGGATTTCTTAAGTAGTTGATTTGTTCTTATGATGGGTTTTGTTATATTGGAATTTTGATTATTTCTATTTCAATGTTCATGAATAAAAAATCTGTTTTATGGATTTTCTTATGGATTAGGATTTGAGATACTCGAAAGGGATTTGATGATCCAATTAAAATAGGAAATAAGATTTCAAAATTGACATGGACACGTGCTGTTTTGGTCTAAATCTTAGAATTCACGTTCTTAATGCAATTAAAGTTGTGGTTTATTGACATGGACACATGCTTGAATCATAAATTCAATTAGAATAACATTATTTGTGAGAGAAATATGTTATTTAGTTGGTAGTTGTAGATATATTACTCAAAAGGGATATCTATGCTATAATTAGATTTTTGCAAGCTGAAAGGGAAGTAAATTCTTGTGAATTTAGTTAAAATCCAACTAAACAAACCTAATTATAATTACAAGGAAATGAAAAGAAATCCTGCATTTTACCATTACATAATCCCACATTTGTGATTTGATGGTGTTAAAGAGTTATTCCAGTGCTCGGTAGTCTTTAATGTTAAAATTAGTTATAATTTTTAGCAGTAGAAACAGATCATTTAGTTTAGCTCAAGAGGAGGTCATTGCATTTTGATACTTAGTCAATTAGCTCCTTGTGGATCATGACTTGGTTCTCACCAATTTTATTACTAAATGTGCACTTGTTACACTTGCCGATAGTTTCATGCTTTAAAAGAGTTTTAACATAAAAGTGCGTGTTAGAGGGCGTAAATCACCATTGGTTTGGATTCCGGTTATCTAAATGACATTTGTCACATATGGTTGATTGTTATATTGCATGTATTTGTTAATTAAACTTGCTTGACATTGTTGTGTTGTGATAAGTTATAATCTCTCACCGAGCTATGGTTGCTCATACTCCTATAAATTTGTTTAAGTGTAGGGACTTACATAGTAAAACTAGGCCCCATTTAGGTGTTGATCTAAGTTAGTAGAGGAGTCAAAAGTTGAACTAAAGAAATAGTATGGTTTTAATGTAATAGTTGAGATTTGATAACTCAATGTATTAGGGCTATACAACTATTCTTGTACGAATCTTATATGTTTGCAAGATTTCTTAATTTGGGCAACCTCTCGATCTTGTCATAACTGTCTACACCGCAAAGTACCTCAGCTGTGCAATCCTCATGCACCCTTCTGGGAGCCTTGGATTGATTGATATAAGTGTTTAAGACTTCAGATTAGTCTATGGTGCGTTTTGGTATTGCTAAGGTATCTTGTAGGGGTGTGATATCGTGAGCTTAATTGAGTATTAAATCAAGTTGATTCAAGTTCGTACTTATCAAGTATTAAGTACTCTTTATATTTAAATCAATATTTAAAAGAATAATTGAGTCAAGTTCGAGTTTAAAAATCAAAGCTTGATCAAGTTCGAGCTTTGAGTTTTTCATTCAAGTCGAGTTCGAGCTTGGTATTGTATTAACTTGATTTGACTCGTTTATAGCTCCAGGACCCACTAGGCGAGCACGAAGAGGGGGGGCGGTGGGGTTGGTGGGGGGTTGGTGGGGTGGAAGGGAAGGAGGAAGGGAAGGAGGTTGCAAAGGGGCCATGGCCCCCTAGCTCGATGAAAAAAATGTACACATAGGAAAACTCTCCGCATAAATTTAGATTGTTGGGATAATGGAATTTGAGCAATCTTTTTTCCTTTTCTTTTCTTTTTTGCCATTATGTTATGAAAGTAGCCTTCTTCTTTAAGGCCCACAATCACATTTATATTCAAATAACATTAAAAGGTAAATTGTTCTTTATAGGCAGCTATCTTCAGGATCATTGATTAGTTGATCCTATAATTTTCTTTCCCATTTTGGTCACTTTAATTATTTTTTCCCTTTCACAATATTAACTTCCTAAAACTAATAAAGGGAACAATATGGTCTTGTCACTAATTTTGACAGAATCGATCCCATCGACTATCCAACGGCTTATACCATAATCAATCGTAGCTGAACTACTAAAATATAATATTCAATTACTATATTTATTTTAATAGTTAAATAGTTGATTGGACGGGACTATAGAAGCTCCCACTAATGAATTATTATCTAATATGCAAGTAATGCTATTACATAGTTGTTAAGAAATTTTTTTTCTTTGTATTCCATATTTGACCCTTAATGATAATCTTTTAATTTTCTATAACAACTCAATTACTACTAAAATTAATCACATAAATCATATTCCATCTTTAGAGTTTCTATAAAAAAAACAATAAAGAACAATTTCTTTTAATTAATAACAACAATAAATTTTTCATAACTATACAGTAGAGATACCTATTATACCATTTTTATTATATAATTTGTTTCTGTGGTATAATTGTGTTGATATTGTGTTTTTTTTTTTCCTTGTCCTTTCTTTATTTTTTGGTTGTAATCTAATTTTTCATTTTTTTTTTCTTGAGCATGAGGCTTATTTATGAACAAATTATTAATTGATGGAGGTTCAAACATAAATGAATTTTATAGAGATGAGTTAGAATTTAATGCATATAAATTTGATTTTCCTTTATATAATATTTTTGTGGAATTAGTGATTTTTAATGATCTTACTTTGGCTCCCCTACTTTATAATCTTGTGTCCTTGCTTAAGTGCTCCCCATGGCATGACATTGGTTTAGGGTGGATAAATTTTTTATCCATGAGCTCTCATAATTGCCCCTTTTTAAACTCCTTTAGCTATATTGGAGCCTCCTAGTATGATGATTGCAAGATTGGCCTAATCGCTACCAAGTTGTGGCAATTTCCCTTAGTTTCAAATGCATAAATCCATATAGTCCCAATTGAAACTCCTTACCTTCTTTAGGTGTAATGCTCATTAGAGTTTGCTACTTTGAATCCTTTCCTTTCGGAATTGGACCTATATCCTTCAACTTTAATACTATTGTTCGACGAACATAACTTTCCTGGGTACTTCAATTGGATATTCTATTTTTAGCTTATGTAGCAAAACCTTATCCTTCGTAGGTGTACTTAATCTTATGTCATGTTTGGTACACAGGAATAAATCTGAAATGGAATCATGATTTTGGGTTCAATTCTATTTCCCATGTTTGTAAACCTTTAAAAGCTGGGATCGCGATTCATTAGAATTGATTATTCTGGCTTTGAAAGGAAATTCAATTCTGTCTTCCATTGCAGCTAATATAATTACTCTTTTATCATATTGCATATTCATAATTTGGATTTATTGTCCTTTGTGCTAAGGTAGAAGTTATAAAAGAATGAGTTGCTCTAGTATAAAATAATAAACGGGGGGAGGGGGGGAGAAGATATAAATATGTACTCCAATAGCTTATAATAGTAATTCTATTACAGTTTTATTACTTATAAATCACTATTAATAGAATTACTATTACGATATGTACTTTATTACAATATCAATTTATTAAGGAATCTTTATTATAAAAAAAATATTGAATAGCTATTCATTAATTAAACTATGAATAGTAATTCAATGCTAGAATTGATTTTTCCTAAAATACTCTCATTTGAATAAAAAATAAAAAAAGTAAAATTCTATTTCAACTCTATTTTGTTCCTTGATAATATTAATTCTATTATAATTTTATTCATTCAAAGAAATGAATGAATAGAAAATAAGTTAATATTTAAAGTTACTTCAACTTTATCAATTTGAGTAATTAACTATCTAAAGTTTAAAATTATCAATTTACTACTAATGAACTTTTTGAGTTCATTTATAGTACCTAAATGAGATAATTAATTTAAATGGATAAAGTTCAAGTGGTTAATTGCAAAATTTGACAAAGTTCATGTATCTGATTACAAAGGTTTACACAATAAATCAATACTTTTAAATTTCAACTAGTTTATAGTATATATTAGCAAAATTCGGGTGCTAAATGCATTCACCCTTTATACTATGTTATTTCTTATGCAATTATAGTATTATACTTAAAAGTTTAAGGGGTGCTTGTTCAAACTCCTCATGATATTCTTCCATAGTTACGTTCTTTGCTTCACTTTGCCATTCTATTACATTTACTCTTATTGTTATCATTGGCTAATTAGATTTATGGTTCTCTTATTAAGAAGTTTAGCTTGCTACACCTCGGATAGCGGATCAATTCAGGTTTGCTGGTGGCCCTTCTTTCGACTTTTTTATTTGGATATGCGTTGGAGTAATGACTTGCTTGTTCCTAAAAGTGACAAGTTGTTGCATTCCATCTGGGATAGTTCCTTGTCTAGTGGCTCTTTAACCAATAGAGCTATACTAGCCCCTTTACCCAGGGCATTCCCTGGGGTTATCGTTCTCTTTACGCTTCCAACACTTAATAGTTACATGTTGAGGCTAAAATTGTGAACATATTGGATGACTAAATTGAGTTCCCATTGTTAAAGTTGGTATTTTCCATTGCCTTTGGCCCAACTCTTAAAAATGGCGCTTCACGAGCCCCTTAATTCACAAGCTGGTTCCTTTCTTGATCCTGGTCACATATACATATTTTTTCTTTAACCTCCCGTTGACCTTGCTTCATCGATGCTTGTTGTTTATAGTACATTAAATTTTGGGATATGGACTTGAGAGAGGGATAAATAATGTATGGGTCAAATCTCATTTGTAGAGATGCAAACGGGACGGGTCGTTATAGGATACCCGACCGCTCAACCCGCTAAATACCTTATAGGGTTTTGGGATGGATTTTGGGATAGAAAAAAAACCATTAAGTTATCGGGTCAGGTTTTGGGTTTATTATGTGACCCGTTGGGAAAATCCGATCCGACATAAATTCAAAATATAAAAAATTAAAAATATTAAGTTATTAAAATAAGGAACCTATTTATATTCTATGTATGTGAAAGTAAGTAGAAATGAAGTGTTTGCATTATAAATGATATTATTGTCTAAAATTCATTTTTTCAATATAGGTGTTATTATCATTAATAACTTGAAACAAAATTCCTTTTTTTTTCTTTTTTTTTAAAGAAAGAAAAAATAAAAATCTTATAGTCAGGTCGGGTCAGGTTGTGGGTTCTTTCAAACCCTAGCGGGTTGGGTTTTGGGAATGATAAAAAAAATCCAATAGGATTTTTCTCGGGTTTTGAGATACCCATTAAAGACTTGGGTCGGGTTCGAGTTTCAAAAAATCCGTCCCGGTTGCATCCCTGCTCATTTGGTCTTCTTCTTCTTCTTCTTAATTTTTTATTTTATTTTTAGTATGAAGACACACGCATGTAATAATCTTAGTGTACTTTTTGTCACGTCTTTAAATAAAAATATATGGTTATACATAAAATTGATTATGAATGACAACATTACAATGACGAGGAATTTTTTTTTATTATTATTATCTATTATTGTTTAAACATGAAAATATGTACTTTTGAATTTTAATAATCTTGGTGTTTGAGTAGTTTGGGCTTTATTCTTAAAAGAGATTTAGATTAATTTGGGCCATTTAGTATCCAAAATTTAGCCCAGATTTAGGGGAGGTCTCTGAGCCTTGGCCCCAAAAAAAATGCGAGCATGTCCAGCTCAGTTGGTTTGGTGTCAGTGCGCATTATGGGAGGTCTGCCGGTTTGACTCCTCCACCATTTTATCATTTTTTGCATGAATCTTATTGAAATTGATCATAAAATACAATTATAAGTCACATTTACATGAGGAGTACGAAGAAGATCAGATTAAATAAAAATTGAGAACCAAATTTAGGATTTTTCTAAAAATTGATTTGACCTTGTGTTCAAAAGGTGATCTTAATCTTTTCAAGATTAAATATAACACTTTCAAAATGGAAGGAATCCTCTTAAAAGAAGCTTTCTCTCGGTATTTATCTACAACCATTCTCCTATAAATTCCATCGGAATTTCATTAGTGGTCATCTGGTAAACACTTATTATTCATCCATTTCCCTCAATGAATAGAACAGTAATAAATTAGTATTACAGAGAAATAGGATTATAGTATTTTTATTTATTAATTTTTTATTTGAATAAAAATATTTAAAAAAAAATTTATTCATATATTGAATTATCATTCATAAATTCAAGTAATGAAGGACCTTTTGATGTGTGTTTTTTTTCGGTGTGTAGTTAGTACTCTTTATGTAATTGGCATTACGAAAATTAAATATAGTAATAACTTTTCATAAATTATAAGACTACAGTATAATTATTATTACAATGAATCGAACGAACATTAGTATAAATCCTGATTTTTTACTTATTTGTTACCTCCTATATAATATTTATTAATCTCATCATGAGAGTGGCCACACCACCAATTTCTTGGTGCCCGCATTAGACTTTCTTGTTTTGGTCCGTATCCGATCAATAAAGGCGACGACATTGCGAATAACTATTATTTTTTGTCTTAAGGAAAAAAAATACAATATCTGTAGCCATAATATTTAGTAACTTAAAACTAAAATTTTAATTTTATGTTTTTTTTCCTCTTGCTCTCTCATTTTCCATCAATTTTATTTTTCTACTTTTTTTTTCACTCAATACTATCATATCAAGGTTTTATTCTTCGTGCCAGCTTCTTCCCAAAAGGTTACTCATGGTAGGATTGCTTTCCACTAATGACTTGTTAGTATGTAGGGATGGATTGGAATAGAATCGTGCATTATGACTTTCATTCATTTTCTTACGTTTGGAAGCCTTATGAGAAGCCGGAATCACAATTCTTTGGATTGATAATTCGAATTTAAGATGGAATTTGATTCCGCCTACCATTAAAGATTTTAATTAAATGACTTTTTTATCCTATATGAATTTCTTATTTTATATTTGTAAATTTTATTTTTAGTAAATTTCAATATAAATTAATTCCTTTTTGTTTAATTCTGAATCTGTATCCAAACAAAGGAATGGATTTCCAATTCCCTTATTGATTCTATTCCCTTGATTCTAATCCATTCAATTTGGAATGATTCATGTGTATCAAACGTGGCATAAAAATGCTTAACATTAGAGTTATGATGAACTCTAAACCGTTACAGCAAAAGATGCTTTGATTATTAGCGTTCTGTCACATTATATTTGAGGGATACCACATTCTCCTCTACTTACAAAGTTGATGTCCTTGTCAATTTCATCATACAAGTCTATAACCACACTAGGCATTAGGGACTCTAGAGGTGCTCTTATATATGTAGACACAAGATGTGCCCTCACTTTAAGGTACTTTGCCCTGTGTAATACTTAGCTCCTCCACTCTCGATTGGTGCTTTGCTCTAAATACTACTTGTAACAACCCAAAACCCCATAGACCAATATATGGTCTACTTTTGCAAAATGCCACATAATTTTGTTATTACTACTAACTATGTCTTGAGAAAATATCATGCCTAACTTTAGAGTCTTGATAAACTCCAACCCATTACATCAAATAGTACTTTGACGATTAGCTTTCCATAATTTTATATTTACGAGATATCACACTAGACTTATTGGGCCCTAGTACTTAACTCATGACTAAAGCCCAAATAAATAATATAATATATTTGATCCTTTTAGAGTTAGGACATCAAGAAATATGGCTAGATATGAAAGTTATGGATTAAAACTTTGAATAATAAGACACAGATACATCGAAATTATTAAAAAAAATTTACTAACAAATTAAGTAAATTATTTCATGTAACTTTTCGTTTTTAACTTTTAAGAACTCATGCAACGGATGCAATGTCCTCTAATAAATAATAAAAGTTGAAAGAGATGCAAAGAAAAACCATATTCTCTCCTATACCCATAGTTGCAATACATGAATTGTTTGAATCATGATTGATTAGAAAATACAGAAATGGGAAATGTGGTTTGAATGGTTTTCTGACCAAACCGGTTTTAGCTCACTTAAAATACAAATATATCCATGATCAAGAATTCTAGACATCCAATTTCATATGGGTTTTATGGAAATATAAATTTGATCGGTGAGGATTATTTTGTAAAATAAAAATAAAACTTAATTAACATAAAAGATACCTAAGACACCAAATATGGACCTTTGGCTTAAATATTATAGACAAATAGTTTCTCTTTTGAACAAAAATTTGATATTTCCGACTAAAAAAAAGACTAAAATATCTATATTTTTTTTCATAAAAAATTTCAATACTAGTATCATAATATATGTTTGTATACTGTTTTTATTCTAATTTCAAAATTTAACTGTACTTTCGCATTACATTTTATTACATTTTAACATATGCATCACAGATATTAGTAATTAATTAAGAGACACAACACAATTCATAATATATAAACAAAGTTATATGTAAAGTAATTATTTGTGACATTTAATTAACTTTAAATTCTTTAAATATAGTCATAAATTCGATATCCAACTTTTAATGACGTCATCAGATGCACCTCCGATATCCAAGAAGGCAGAACAAGAACATGGGCACGAAGGAGAACAAACAAAGAAAATTTGCAACTCACCGAATCCAGACGTGCAAAGGACGGTTTTTAAATTCCCAAACCTCTATCGTCTCATAAAACTAAGTATCCAGAAAATTCCTAGAGAAAAAAATGTCAATTCCGTCGTGCTTTATTTTCATAATATCCATCGGAACTATCCTCTCCTTGGCTGGTTTGTTTTTTTAAATCCTTCCTAGTACGTACATTTTTTATGTTAACGAGGATAGTATGTTATTAATTGCTTGACGATGTACTATATACTTGTTAGCAGATGGAATTCAACTTATTATTGCAAATGACTGCAAGGAAGCCATATGGCCAGGAATCCTAGGAAATTCTGGTCAGGAAACTCCTAGGGATGGCGGTTTCCACCTTTGCAGCGGTGAACAAACCATCATCGAAGTCCCCGAAAGGTGGTCGGGAAGAATATGGGGCAGACAGGGCTGCTGCTTTGATAACAGCCAAAACGGATCTTGCCAAACAGGGACTGTGGAGGGCAGTTAATGTGCCGAGGCCTTGGTGGTACCCCGCCGGCTACTCTAGTCCAAATGACACTAGGAACCGCCACATCCAACTTACACTACTATGATGTAAGCTTGGTTGACGGGTTTAATTTACCGGTGTCGGTGGTGCCGTGTGGTGGTAAGTGCGAGATGGCTGCCTGTGGGGCTAATTTGAATGTGCTATGTCCTTCTACGTTGGCGGTGAGAAAAGGAGGGAAAGTTGTGGGATGCAAAAGTGCTTGTTTGGCTGCAAGAAATGATAGGTATTGTTGCATTGGAGAATTCAGCAATGCAACGAAGTGTAAGCCTACAATCTTTGGTCATATATTTAAGGCTATTTGTCCTCAGGCTTACAGCTATCCATTTGATGATTCTAGTGGACTTAAAACTTGTAGGGCTTCTCAGTATGTCATTACATTCTGCCCTAGCAATTAGTTCGTCATGGATTGTTTTTGGACGATCGCTTGGGCACATTAATTACTCGTTTTGTTTTGAAATTTGTTCTTGTTGGGGATGTTTCTGGTTTTTGAATTTTTTTTCCCTGTTAATGTTCTTTCTTGTGGAAACTATTTATTTCGTTGAAGCAAAAGATTGGTTTTTGCAGGTATATTTATTCAAGTGGATCATCTTTTCTCTCAGAAAAATTTGGTTGTTTTTGTTCTGCTGATGGTCTTGCCTTGGTGTCAAATTTCATTGAGGATCTTAGTTTAGGAATGATGTTGCCGTCGTAGGTAATGCTTCTTTGCAGACCTAATTGTCATGATTTCAACTCTAATTAAAAGTAAACGAGGATGTTGTATATCATACATTGGCATTGAGCTGTAGCTATGAATCTTAATAGGATTTGTCTTAAAAATTGTTATATAAGGACAACGGGCCGACATGTTCATTAATGAGTCTTATTAGCTTTTGTTAGAAAACTTCCAGAGGATCTTTTGAAGGTAGATTGTTCTAAGGCCATGCAACTTCTACCTCAAAATTGATATAAAACCACACCTTTAACAGGCATTTTCACGGCGTACAAAGTAGCTAAAAAAAATACCAAATCTAGGTGATTTAACCCTTTATATTTAAATAATTAAATTTTGTTGGTACCTAAACAAAAAAAAACCATACATTCGAATTTTTAACATTGATTGTAATTATAATAAACATGATATATGTGGCCGGAACTAAAAGCAATGTATATGGGTCCGCATTGCCAGGGAATAATACGCTCTATATTGATAAACATGAAACCCTCATTTATGAAAAGATGAGGCCTAATCCGATGAAGCCAAAGTTTCGCAGGTTCCATCTAACCTTGTCAAGGCTGTTCCAAGGAGGGACAAATAGTTTAGGGGAAACTTCTGTGCTCTCCTTTACTTTCTACAGAATTTATACCGAATTGTGATACCACTATAGAAATACCTAATATACTATATTTATTTTAATAATTAAATAAATTATTGGATAATCGTATCAACGAGGTAATAGAAGTTTCATAATTTAGCAGTTTTTATGCCTAGTAAGTCTTGTTACATTTGGGGTTAATTCATTTAAGACATTAATATTTGCAAAGGTTAAAAAAGACATAAAAATTTACATCAATGAATCAAATAAGAAATGGTTAGATAACGATCACTTATTCCATCTATCTTTCCAGTCAAATGCTAGGTGGTAGAAAAAATTATATATTTTTTTATTTTCTTCCGTGTCAAGATCAACGACAACCCGATCTGTTCCTTGTAGAAAGAACTAAACAAATAAAACCAAAAGACTAAAAACACTTGTTGTTTGGCCTGCTTGTGTCTTGATCACTTCGGGAATTTTCCCGACTCTTGAGGAATGTAGTCAAACTGGAAGAATGATGGAAAAATTCAGCATAGACTACAAGAAACAAACTAGATCAACAAATAAATGTCTAAGATAAGGAAGCTTCACCTTCTTCATCTTAGCGATGACTTATCATTGATTTAGGGTTTCACATGATGTTTCATCAATTTATGGTTTTTGGGATTAATTTGATAAATGTGTTTATAGCCTTTTGGTTCTATTTGTTTGGTTCTTTCTATGAGGAATGGGTTGGGTTGGGTTGTTTGTTGATACTTAAGACAAAAAAAAAAAAAAAAAAAAAGGTAATATTTTCTGGTACCTAGCATTTGATGGGAAAAGATAGATGGAGTAAGTGATCTTTACCTAATCATTTTTTATTTGACTCATTGATATAAATTTTTATGCCTTTTTGTAATCTTTACAAATGTTGGTATCTTAAATGAACTTAACCCAAAATGTTTATACCTTCCTGTGTAATTTTTCCTCTCTTAAAAGGTTCATTTTTTATATTATATATATATATTTGCCCCATATTTCTTAAAGGGGCCAAGATGGATCATACGGAAGGATTGGTTTGGGGGGCTTGTCGCTACAGGGATGCACCCGCAAAACTACATATGGGGATTAGGTTAATAATTAATCTTTATTATAAAAATACAAAAAGGAAAAAAGAAAACCCGATATATGACTACTTGAACTGCAAAAAAGAGGGACTTGACATTGGTATATGCGCGTTCTATGTTTTTTTTCTGGTGTTATTTTTAAGAATTTGAATATTTTCCATTTACATTCTTTCAACGTCATGAATATCTTGACGAAGTGAATAATAGAAAAGGAGTATTAGCTTTTAGAAACTACCATCGTTGTGATGTATTCAAAATTCATGAGTTGAAACACTTGTCATCGATATTAACACAATAGGAAGAGTTTTGGACATACCAAATCCTTATCGAGTAAAATTATACACCAACAAGTAATAATTTTATTAAGGGAAAGAATTCAACCCTCGTTATAAAAGGCAGTCGAAATTAAGAGTTATTATTCGAATCTACTTAAAATATCTGTCTCTATGCAAGGAGTTCAAATATATCTATAACGGGCAATAGAATGCCATCAAAATTATAAGTTATTTATTGGAATTTAATTCAAAGATTAGTTATACACACACACACACACACACACACATATATATATATATATATATATCAAATTCATTCATATCTATGGAAGGCAATTAAAGGTTATAAGTGAATATAAGAGATTACAATCTTATATCAAAATGGTAATGTATAAATTTTTTTGCGCATGATTAAAAAACAACTTCCACTTTTAATACATCTATGCAATGTTATGGTGGACACAATATATGTGGATGTTTACGAAGCAGTATTATGTTTAAAAACTTTTAAAATTGCACATACCTTCAGCTTTTAGAAAAGTCAATACTTATTATTCTCTCAAACAATGATAAACCCTCTTATTATTAGAACTGATTGCCTATGTGGAAATTCAATTTGACATGAATAATAAAATGTGAAAAATAATTGCTACATTAAATTTTTATAACGTCATAATATTTGACACGTTTTATAAATAATTTGCAAGATCTATATATATTACAAAAGATCGGACATTTACAAAATATGAGGCAGCATTTAATTATTGATTGAACTTCCACATAGATGTCAAGTCATAAAATAACTAGGCCTAGCACCTACTTAAAGAGTTTTCTACCATGTAATCTAGTATCCTTATACATAAAGATAATCAACTTTTTATATAGTATTGCAATGTGTAATTCTCTTTAAGCATTTCAATAACAATTTTACATATTTTTCATTCATTGATCATGTCTACAGTGTTATCAAATAATTATATTGTAGATTTAGTATATACTTTTACGTAATTTTTGTTCACTTGGGACAAATGCGCCTTAGTTACAACCTATACAAATGAAAATATTTTTTCTAGTTTTAACTTAGTTGAAGAGAACTTTCCCATAGTGGCAATACAAGTGATGATTATGAATTATTAAATGAGTATTAAAAACCTATTTTTCAAATATTACAATGGATAAATTTTTTTTAAGAAATTAAAAGAAAAAAATTCTTTGTGTCATTAGCAAAATCAAAAGAATAAATTACATCAAAAGATATAAACATTTATGAATAGTATTATTTAAGGTTTCAAAGTTTCGAGTGATTAAGAAAAGTAGTTATATGAGTCAATAAGGTATTAATGTTTTGCAAAATTCATTTAAGGTATTGAATTTTAAATACTTTTTACTAATTTTTCTTATTTGATATTTTATTTGACGCACTTTACAAAAACATTGATTTCTTTTCTCAACCACTCAAAATTATGATACCTTTTACTGTAATATACCCAAAATCAAAAACATTTTTTCATCTTTTGATGGATCTACCACTCCCTAGAGATACCATGCATGAGATAGTTTCATTATACACCACATAGAAACCTAGGAATGACACCCCACATATCATAAATATCAAGCAAAGGTAATTAAAGATACAAAGCTAAACAAAATTAGGGGTCATTGGCCACATGTATCGTAATAATACCGATAATAACAATCTGACTCCAAAATAAAGCACATACTTAGGGATAAATGAAATAGTAACCTTTCACCTATTCCAATGCTCCCATAAGCTAACTTATGGTCACTGTTGGCCTAGAACCACCCATAACCTATTATGCGAAAGCAACACACAATGGGGGAATAAGTTTCTTGCAACATAGCAAGACAATTCTCATATTGTACCATTCAAGCAATTATACAAGCAAAGTAATTAACAAACATATGTCATTCATGATTAAAACAGGTGGATGTAACAAATATATATAGTGATCCAAAACTACATATAGAATGGATTTACGGTCTCATAAATATGTGAGTCACGTTATGCATGATTCATTCAATTGAATTTAAGCTAAGTAGTTATTAAATTAACTATAGGTGATCAACCGAATATTGAACATACACTTGCAATATTACACTAAATGCACCAAGTAAGGAGGTTATCATGTAATTAACGTATCTTATCATTCACCAAGTAATATCAAGCACATGCATGATTCCATCTTCATATAACATTTTTTTGAAGCGTTTCTAACTACAAAGACAAGCAAATATGATAATCACGAGAAGAGTACTTACTCAACCATGATGAAGATCCTAGTAGTCTTTGAAATGGTCAGTCTCGGAGTCAAAGCCATATGCATAAAAGATAATAATCGTCATAAGTTCGAAACTACTCTTATCCTACGGATTACGTTAATTTATATTTGTTATATTTCCCAGTTTTCACCATCTTTAGTATATTTATGATATCTTTCATATTTTAAGTCTGATTTTTTCAAATTTATATTTGTTTATATACGGTTTCAAATTTTCTTTCTAGTGGTGTAATTATTTCTACCAAAGGAAGCCCTTTGAGGTATGAAATAGGCAAGGTTAAATTTGTCTAGGTTATATATTTCAATAGTTTGAATTGTTTTTCAATTCTTTTAGCAAGAAACCCCTCCCAAAGCCTTATTGTGCATGATATTAACTAATTATTGGTAAGTTTACCTAAGCAATATTTGATCATGATTGCAATGTTTTTGATTTATTATTTCTATTGCACAAAATGTAACTTGGATCTACTTCCACTAAAGTTTTCTTGCTACAATCAATAGTTGTAATTTCATCTATTTTATATAACTACTCAATAGAGTAATAATATGAGAAATTAATTTATTATTCCTATGGAAGTGATCGACATCAAAGAGGAGGAAAGATTTGGTTTCCTTCTTCATGTTCAATGTAATAATGTTAGATAAATCAAAAGTTTAACTGTCATCCATCAAGAACTCTATCTTTACATTATTTTTGTTAAAACTTCGATAATTTATGGAGCAATTTTTGAGGATTTTTCTTTCTCTAGTTCATTACGTGCGTTTAATTCATGCCAAGAGAAAAGAAAAAAAAATATATATATATATGTGTTTTTCAATGACCCTTAGTTGATATTATGGCTTTTTCTCACAAGCCTTATGGATTCATAAGTAAAACAAAAAGATCACCCTACAATATGTTCTATAATACATTCTTATCAAGAAATTGAGTAATTTTCTATCATCATGAATTTTAAGGATAACGTAAAGATTTGACAATAGTAATAAACTTTTACATTCTTATTTAAACATTCAACTTTAACCAAGGAGAACCATTTACTTACTTGGAACTGATATAAAGCTTGGACTTGAAACTCCTTACACTTCCTTGGTTTTCTTTGTGTCAAGAGAAAAAAACCATTTTCCATTTTTAGTCAAATCAAATGATCAACCCGAAATAACAAGTCAATTCTCCTCTTGCTCAAAGCGATAAACACAATAACAAAATAAAATAAATAACACTAGGATTTATGTGGAAAACTCCAATTTAGAAAATTCCATGGGACTAGTAGTGCACAATTCTTCCACTTTCAAATAATGAGATATACAAGTTTTCTTCACTAGATAATACTAGTAAATCACTCAATTATCACCACAAACGATGTATCTCTATTTCATCACCACGATGATGGATTTCTGTTTCTTCACTAAATCGGTGGATGTCACAAAACTTCACCACAGATGGTGGATTTCAACAAGAACAAGTTTTTTCTCTCTAGAGCTCTCTCTAGGATTAAGAATGGCTTCTCTCTCCCTAGAATCTCTCTCTAGGATTAAGATGGCTTCCACATTCATCTCATACAAACCCTAGGACAAACAAGAAGAATATATATGCAACACAAAGGGTAAAGCAATAGCCACACATAGGTTGGCATGAGGTAATTAAAGGCTAGCGCCGTAGGAGGTGGTGCAGAACTTCAGCATTCCAACGCTAGCATGTACGTCAACTACTTATCCTTATACGCTGGCGGCGTACCTACCCTACGCCGGTAGCGTTGAAGCCGACCTAAACTGTCTGCAGCACTCGGCAAAAATTGCAATTTCTAACAAATTTCAAGGCCGTCTTAAAGGCCGGTAGTATATGTTTCTCCAATGCTAGTGTAGATTACCAATATCTCCTTTGATGCAAAAATTCTCCTTATCTCAAAGTCCTCTTCTAAGTATGTATCATATACCTAGGACATCTTTGCATTTCAATGTCTTCTAAATATATACAACATATATTTAGAATCTCCTTATTATAGACCCATATGAGTTGGATCTATAACCCAACAATCTTCCCCTCAACCCATATTTCCCATGTTCTTAAAGAACTCAACAACAACAGTGCCAAGATCTCATTTTCAAGCACTAACTTCATGACAGACAATTGATTCACAAGCCCTTGAAAACCTTCGTTTCCTGGGCAACATGGTGTTACACTATAATCAACCCATTGTTGGATATAACTAACAATCTTTCTATGTAGGATCGTCTAATCCACACTAGATTTATCCTCTAGCTTCGCAATATCACTGTTCAAAGGCTAATACAAATCTTTACAATACAATAAATCTTCCATCATATATTTCCAGATGGAGTAATTCGATGAATTCAGTTTAATCATTGTACCTAATGATTCTACCATGTCTACACTGGAATAAAACCCTAATTCTTTTTGAATCCTGTGCTCTGATACCACTTATCAGGAGAAAATATCCTTAATCTAATTTCAGTCAAATCAAATGATCAACCTAAAATAAAAAGTTAATTATTCTCTTGCTAAAGCAATAAACACAATAACAAAATAAAATAAATAACACTAGGATTTATGTAGAAAACCCCAATTTGGGAAAAAACCACAAAACCAGCAGCACACAATTCTTCCACTATCAAACAATGGGATATACAGGTTTTCCTTATTAGATAACACTAGTGGATCACACAATCATCACCACAAACGGTGGATCTCTATTTCACCACCATGAGGGTCGATTTTTGTTTTTTCACCAAATCGGTGGATCTCACAAAACTTCACCACAAATGGTGGATTTCAACAAGAACAAGTTTTCCTCTCTTTAAAGCTCTTTTTAGGATTAAGAATGGCTTCTCTCTCTCTAGAATCTCTCTCTAAGATTATGATGGCCTCTACACTCATCTCATACAAACCCTAAGACAAATAAGAAGAATATATATACAACACAAAGGGTAAACTAATAGATATACATAGGCTGGCACGAGATAATTGAAGGCTGGTGGCGTAGGAAGTGGTGCAGAACTTCGTTGTTCTCGTACGCCGGCGGCATACCCATCTAGGCTGACAGCATTGAAGTCAAACTAAACTTTCTGCAGCTCTCGGTCAAAAAATTGCAATTTTCAACGAATTTCAAGGCCACCTTAAAGGCCGGTAGTGTGTGTTTCTCCAGTGCCAGTGTATAGTGCCAGTGTAGAGTACCAATATCTCCTTTGATGCGAAAATTCCCCTTATCTCAAAGTCTTCTTCCAAGTATATATGATATACTTAGGATATCCTTGATTTCAATACCTTCTAAATATATACAACATATATTTAGGATCTCCTTTTTATAGACCCATATGAGTTGGATTTATAACTTAAAAATCTTCCCCTCAACCGATATTTCCCATTACCTTAAGGTTTTAGATTATAGATGATGTCAAAAGCTCATTTGTGTAATCATTCACAAAGCCTATTGGATGTCTCCCCATTGAGCATACTACTCCAGACCCTAACACTTTGTTGAGCCAAGAGAATAGAGTAGAAAAAAATGGAAAGTTGTGTGATCTTTTGAAGAGAACAAGTAGAAGAATTGAAGAAGATATTGGGTATTAGGTAGGAAAGAGAGGGACGAAAGTGTAGTGGGTTAGAGGAAATGAAAGTTGGGGTAGCCAATTAGAAAATTGGAAGAAAGAGAGAAAAATGTTTGAAGAAAATGAAGGAAGAATGAATGGAGAAAAGAGAGCTTGAGACATGTGAAAGGGGTGCATATATAAGGGAATGGTTAGTTTTTATATGGCAAAAAGGAGGGATAAAGACTTAATCCTATTGTTGTTTTGCACATGAAGTTGTTTATCTAAGGGTTAATGAAGGAGCAATTAATCGTAGTTTTACTTTGTACCATTCAAAAGTATTGCCCATTTTTTATTGCTTGTTTGAAAACTAGTTGAGTGTAAAATAGAGAATCGTGATTAAAGGGTATTTAAGAAAATCCATGCATGCTTGTGTTGGTCATGATTAAGGATGGAGTTAGTTTGTGATTTGGCTCAACTGGTTCAAACGAAACTGTATGATTAAGGTTTAGTGGAAACTTTTACTAGTTATGTTAATACAATAAAGATTGTGTTTATAATTGACTTTTATTGATAATTGAGATCATATATCATTTGAAATTATTGGTATTATTGTTTTTAGAAGAATTATTGCTATGGATTTACTTTACATCCTTACACTGGTAGAGAGCTTGATGTGCATAGTTCCTAAATTTCTACCCTTAAAGATCTAAAGATTTAGTGAGATTGTTGGAATTGTGTGATAACCTCCCTGTTTTGATGCATATTCATCCTTTGGTGCATGTCTAGCTTATTCTACACTTTATGATTGGAGAGGGTGATCTAACTATTTTTTGGAGTGTAATATTATGCTATCTTCAACTATCGTGTTTCTCAATTTAGATTTGATCAAAGTGTTCATGCATATAGTTGGGAAAAAGAGGATTTTGATGCATCCTATATAACATCAAATCCAAAGGATTTCAAAATCATTTACCTATGAATTAGGTAACTACATTTTCCATCTTTGACTAGTCATGGTGCTACTTTAATAGATCCCAAGCATACTAGACGAATTGCTTAGATGGATTTATAACATGTGTATTGCTATAGGAGATAACTGCTCAAATGAATTTTTTCCACTTTATAAATTGTCATCTACAACTTGGATGTTTATATAATGAATCCTACCTTTCCATGCTTTTTCAACCATTACATAAGTAGCATATGCCTAAACTAAATTAACTACACTTTTAGAACTTGTAGTATGAAAACTATCACAAAATGCGCTTTGCTATGTAGTACCTCAACAATTTTTTACTGTTACTAGATGGTGATAGTTAAAAAGTGTAGGAAATATTGAAGTGGCAAAATTGATTTCCCATGTAGTTCTTAGCCCATGGGAAATTTGGGTTTGATTCTCTAAAACAAAGAAACAAGAAAGGTAAATATCGCGAATGATACTTGTGAAATAGCCAAGAAATTCCTATATTACATGCTAGTATGATATTTGATGATATATATATATATATATGTGTGTATGTTTAGTAATATAATTAAGGAATATGTTATTTTATATATGCTTAGTATTATGAAATTAATATTATTGTTTGATATCCATAAATGTGTGAATAGTTTAATGAATGTGTGTGTCTTTTTGTAAATTAATATGCATGCATTATGTTTAGAATGTAATTAAATTGTTTTGGAAGTTGCTTAATTCATGACAGAAATTTTGTGAATTTTAAACCTACATTTTGTGCTCAAATTTAACTCAAATGCATTTGAAATTTCCCCAAATTAAACTAGGACAAATATACCCCTAAAGGTAAGATTTGGATAACAAATTACTCTAATTGGTCAAGATAAGTCCTCCTTCTTTGCAGCCAAAAATTTCATACGAATTTTACTTCTTTTCTTTCTTCTTTCTTTCTTCCTTTTCTCAACCCAAAAGCCTAAACCCTAAGCCAAGGTTTACAACAAGCTTAAGGATTTGAATAACATTTCAAGCCAAGATTCACTTATGTAAGTTTAATGTAATCTTTGTCTTTTAATTTATGTCTTATAATGTGTTGTTTGTAAATGTTAGGGTAGATAGGATTTTGAGATGATGTTTGGTAGAGATTGGATTGGTGCATGAATGATAGTTTGAATGGGATTATGTGATTAATGAAGGGGTAGTTTGCATCTCATAGGAATGTGGAAGTGTGGGAATGAGTATTATAGAAAAATTGAAGAATGAGTAGTTGATATGTGAATTTGAAGTATGAATGGTGATTTGATAATTAGAGGTGAAATTCATGTTGTTAGGATAGTATTTGATTCATATAACAAGCTTTAGAAAGTTTGGACTAAGTTTGGAAAAGTTTTGAGAATTGATCAAAGTGTGTAAAACAGGGGATTTCAAAAATCATTTTCGTATAGGCTAGATTTTGAACGTACGCCGGCATCTGGGGATTCTACGCCGCCGGCGTAGAGGCGGTGTAGAAAGCCCACAGAATCAATTTTCCTAACGCTGTTTGCAACGCCGCCGGCTTTCACTAAACGAGTGAGACGGCGTTCTTTCTCCCATATCGTACGCCGGCTGTTAAAATCAACGCCGCCGGCGTATATGTCAAAGCTGCCTGCGTACATAGTAAGCGGACGGCTTAGACTTCTCTGGATGTTTTTGAAACTTTGGGTTTTGGATTCAACGCCGGCTAAAGGCCGCCGGCGTAGGAAACATAGGCTGACGGCGTACCCTTGAACACTGCCAGCGTTGGCAGTGTGAATTTTCAGGTCTTGAACACCGGCTCAACGCCTTGAGTGCCGGCGTATCCCCTGAGCTTTTGAATTTTTAAAAACTTTTTCTAAATTTTCCAAAGTTTGTTATTCAAGTAAATGTATTTATTAAGCGATCTAGGGTATGATAGGGTGCTTAAATGCCTTATTTTGACTTTGTATCAATTTATTTGGATCTTGGATGAATTTATATTTTGAATTAGTCAATTAGAGTCTAAGCTAAGAGTGAATTTTAATATTGATTAAAACAGTGATAGATCCTCGCCCATTCAACTCCGTTAATTCCCGAGCTTTATCAGGTACGCAGTAACCTGCTTGTCTCTGTTAGGATAGGCATTTATAAAACTTAAATATATAATAAGAAAACTTAAAATGTGATTGTTGCTTGTGTTTTATGCCGTTAAAATCCAATTCCTACGCCAGGTCATGTATGAACCTAACGGCGACCCCTCATAGTTTGATGAGTTTGGGATGGAAGTTGGTATCCGGTTCGGGGAGCGGCACCTTGCTCGGTTTGAGCACGGTAGATCTAGGCGCTTAGGCCACTCCTGTCATTTGAGATGACTTTCATTAAGTGGTACGGCGGGTAGTCGACGGGGGGTATAGATCGGTGAAAATTTATTTAAACTTGGTAGGAAGTACCATAGTTTAGTTCAAACGTTTATGAGAACGGGTGAACTATATTTTATGATATGGACTGAGTATAAATAGAGCTAAGTAACGGCTATTAACCCTGGAGGAAGCTACTTTTCTCTTTGACTTAACGATATCTAGGACGGTATGAGTACCCGAACTACTTATATCAACCCCCTGAGCGTCCGAGTGTTACTCAGGTCCCCTCGCGATCCCTGTTGTCCGGAGTTTGAATACTCCCGTGTTGATTGATTAATTAAAGATTAAAGAATAATTGATGGATGTTGCATTTGCATTTAGACTAAGCTTGTGTGCTTCATCTCGCTTTTGTATTCGTTGCTGTGTACTGGGCCTCTGGCTCATTCTTTTAACAATTTCAGGTGATGACCTGGACGAGTCCTATGCGAGCATGGGTTATGGCTCCGATTTTGAGGACTTCTTGGAGGAATATGAGGACTAGAGTTTGACCAGGACTGGACGGAACCATTCTTTTTGTAATAAACTAGATAGTTAGTTAGAATGGATGTTTGTAAAGCTTTGTTAAGCTTTATATTTTGTTATTTTATTTAAGGCTTGTAAGAAGCCTGTGGATGTAATATATGTATGTATATATCTAGCTTGATCTGCCTTCGTTTGAAGTTATGTATATATATATATATGTTAATATGTTTTGAAAAGCTACTAAGTAATTATTTCTCAAAATGATGTATTCCTTAAGATTAGGTGAACAATTCATCAAACAATCCTTTTAAGACAACCTTGCATATAATTCTGCAGATTATATGCGGTTGGGGAACTGCTATTGCTTATTTCAACTAGGGGTAATAGTGGGTCCTTACAGTTGGTATCAGAGCTAGTTTGATTAATTGTTTGCCTAATTAAAATGATTTGTTTGCGACTTGACTTAGACACAAATAGGTAGAATAGGATGAGCATAGTTGCTAAGTTGCTTGAATGCTTGTGTTTGTTTGTTTTCTTGAATGTTTTGTGCTTATTGCTTGCCTTATTGCTTGACGATTGTTTGTTATGATGTGTGATTGTGAATGCTAATTAATAGGTTGAATGTGTGACTTGAATGCATATACCTATGTGTGTTGAATGTATTGTGTATGGCTATTAAGATGGACAGGTTAAGGAGATCTACTAGGCATTCAGATAGGGAAAGTATGCCACCACCACCACAGTCATCATCTACATTTGTTCCTACTTCATCTTCTACACCTAGTAGTGAGACTACACCATCTCCTGCATCGGCTTCAGCTTCACAAGTTCCTCCACCGACTCAAATTCCGCCACCACCACCTATGCCGCCTATTCCTCCTATGCCACAGATGCCTACAGGTGATCCGAATTCCATGTATGGTATGATAAGAGACATGATGGCAATGATGCAACAATATCAGATGATGATGTACCAGCAGACACAGTACTTTATACAGCAAGGTAATCAACCGGGGTAAGACCGAATGAAGCACCACCTGTGAATGAACAAGCCAACAGATCAATACATGACTTTAGTAAGATGGTTCCAGAGTTTGATGGTACTAGCACTGATCCGACAGTGGCTGAGAATTGGATAGAAGAATTGAGAAGACATTTGCCGCCAGTAATACTCCTGAAGATAAGAAAGTGAGCTTAGCAGTTATGATGAAGAGAGAGGCTTATAACTGGTGGAGACTAGCTAGTGGAAATTTGCAACAACCCATCTCTTGGATTACATTCAAGGATACCTTCTTCATTAAGTACTTCCGAATTCAGTACGAGAGAGGATGATTTCTGATTGGTTGAACTTGAGACAAGGAAGCAAGACCATAGATGAGTACCATGGAGAGTTTTGCAGGTTGCTACGCTTTGCTGGAGGAGATTATCGTGATGAGAGGATGAAGGTTCAGAAGTTTCAGAACGGTTTGAATGAAGAGATTCAGAATGAAGTGAAGAAGTTCGAATTGCACACTCTATCAGATTTAGTTGCCAAAGCTTGTTGATGGAACAGATAAATAATGATAGTCGAGTTAGGAGAGCCCGAAGAGCTGCTTTCATGGGGAAGAGACCTGCTCCAGCCACATCTTATGGCGGTTATCAAGGTGTTAGCAAAGGAGGCTATTATCAAAACCGAGGAAAGAGACCTTACCTGGGAAAACAAGGAGGTCAGAAACAACATCTAAGGCTTCTACACCAGTGTTTGAGAAGAAATGCCCTAGATGCTATGGTCCTCATGAAGAGACAACTTGTAAGTGGACTCCCGGAGCGTGCTTCTCATGTGGTCAAGTTGGGCATAAATACACAGAGTGTCAGAATCCCAAGCTACCACCAGTGTTTTGTGCTTATTGTAAGCAAAGAGGGCATCATATTTCCAATTGCAAAGATCGACCTGATGTTAAAAAGGGAATGAATGTGGAAAAAGGGAAGACAAATGCTAGAGTTTTCACCCTACAGCAAGTTGAAGATACGCCTGCAGTAGACACCTTGGCAGGTATTCTGAATGTGTGTGATAGGAATGCTTATGTGTTGATTGATACAGGGGCGACTCATGCATGTATTTCTGAGAATTTCATGAACGATTGTAATCTTGCTTCTGAAGTGTTGAGTGATCGTGTTATGTGTGTAACTACTCCGTTAGTAATTGAAAATAGGCATCCATGTGTGTGTAAGAATGTGAATGTGATGATTTCTGATGTGAGCATGCCTATTGATATGATAGTGTTACCTTTATCTGATTTTGATGTAATATTGGGAATGAATTGGCTAAATCATTATAAGGTCACTATCGATTGTAGTAGAGCGGAGTTGAGTTTTGATTTGGATGAAGGAAGGTTTTCATATATGTTAGAGAGGTTAAGACCTAAGAGTATGAAGTTCATGGAGTTGTGGGAGAAACCGGTTATAGCAGCTATGAGTATGGAGGAAGTAGATATCAACATGGTGCCAGTTGTGAATGGGTTTGTGGATGTATTTCCTGAGAAGTTACCTGGATTACCACCTGATAGAGAGATAGAGTTTGGAATTGAAGTACCAGGAACGTACCTATCTCTAAAGCTCCATACAGAATGGCTCCAGAGTTGAAAGAGTTGAAGTTGCAATTGCAAGAATTGCAAGACTTGGGTTTTATTAGACCAAGCATATCCCCGTGGGGTGCTCCAGTGCTTTTTGTCAAGAAGAAGGATGAGAGTTTGCGTATGTGTATTGACTACAGAGAATTGAACCGGGTTACTATCAAGAATAAGTATCCTTTGCCACGGATTGACGATCTGTTTGATCAATTGAAGGGAGCAACTGTGTTTTCTAAGATCGACTTGAGATCAGGATACTATCAGCTTAAGATTAAATCTCAAGATATTCAGAAGACAGCTTTCAGAACCAGATATGGACACTTCGAATTTTTAGTGATGCCTTTCGGGTTAACCAATGCACCAGCTGCATTTATGGACTTGATGAATAGAGTCTTCAAGGATTATTTGGATTCATTTGTCATAGTCTTTATTGACGATATCTTGATCTATTCCCGAAGCAAAGAAGAGCATCAAGAGCATTTGAGACTTGTGTTACAAAGGCTTCGAGAGAAGAAACTATATGCCAAGTTTAACAAGTGTCAGTTTTGGTTAGAGGAGATATCTTTTCTTGGACATATTATTTCAAAAGAAGGAGTCTCAGTTGATCCAACGAAGATTGAGGCGATTCTCAAATGGACAAGGCCTACAACGGTGAGTGAAATCAGAAGCTTTCTTGGATTAGCTGGATATTATCGAAGATTTGTGGAAGGATTCTCAAAGATTGCATCTCCATTAACCCGATTGACCCGAAAGAATGTTAGGTTTGAATGGGATGATAGATGTGAGAAGAGCTTTGAAGAGTTGAAGGAGAGATTGATATCGGCTCCTATCTTGGCGCTACCAGTCCATGGAAAGGAATTCATAGTCTAGTGATGCATCTATTCAAGGACTCGGTTGTGTGCTTATGCAAGACGGGAGAGTTATAGCTTATGCTTCCAGACAGTTGAAACCACATGAAAAGAATTATCCAGTACACGATTTAGAGTTAGCAGCTGTTATACTTGCACTGAAATTGTGGAGACATTATTTGTTTGGAGAGAAGTGTAAGATCTATACGGACCACAAGAGTTTAAAGTACATCTTCACACAGAAAGAACTCAATATGAGACAGAGAAGATGGCTTGAACTACTTAAGGATTATGACGTGGAGATCCTCTACCATCCCGGGAAAGCTAATGTAGTAGCGGATGCGCTTAGTAGAAAGAAACATGAAGACATTGCTACTTTGCTTTCTAGCCAAAAGGAGATCCAGATAGAGTTCATGAAGCTAGATCTTGAAGTCACTGTGGAGCAAGTAGATGTGATGTTAGCTCAACTGTCTTTGCAACCAACAATTCTGGATAGAATTAAACAAGCTCAAGAGGAAGACGATGAAACCAAAGGAATAAAGGATTCTATAAGGATTGGGAAAAGGAAAGAATTAAGGATTGATATGGATGGTGTTGTGAGATATGGGAATCGACTATTTGTGCCATGTGGGCTAAGAGAAGAAGTCATGAAGGAAGCCCATTCCTCTCCATATTCGATTCACCCCGGAAGTACAAAAATGTATAAGGATCTAAAAAGAAATTATTGGTGGGAAGGTTTAAAGAGGGATGTAGCTCAATATGTCTCTAAGTGTATGGTTTGTCAACAAGTAAAGATTGAACATCAACGGCCCGGAGGAGAACTTCAACCTTTGTCAGTGCCTGAATGGAAATGGGAAGACATTACTATGGATTTTGTATCGGCTTTACCCAAAACCATAACCAAGTATGAAGTTGTTTGGGTTGTCGTGGATAGATTGACAAAGTCGGCTCATTTCATACCATTAAGAGTTGGAGAATCATTGGAGAAGATGGCACATACCTATATCAAAGAGATAGTGAGATTGCATGGTATTCCAAAACGATCACTTCAGATAGGGATTCACGCTTTGTCAGCAGATTTTGGAAGAGTCTACATACTGCTTTGGGTACACAGCTTCAGTTTAGCACGGCATTTCATCCTCAGACAGACGGGCAATCTGAAAGAACGATCCAGATCTTGGAAGATATGTTAAGAGCATGTGCCTTAGACTTTGGCAATAGATGGGATACATATTTGCCACTCATAGAGTTTTCTTACAACAATAGCTTCCAAGCAACGATTCAGATGGCGCCTTATGAAGCACTGTATGGTAGGAAGTGCAGATCCCCAATACATTGGGATGAAGTTGGTGAAAGAACAGTTTTGGGTCCTGAGTTAGTACAGCAAGCGGTTGACAAGATCCGAGTGATTAAGCAGAGAATGAAGACGGCTCAAGATCGGTATAAGAGCTATGCTGACATGAGGAGAAGACCATTGGAATTCGAAGTTGGTGACCATGTATTCCTTAAGATCTCACCAACAAAAGGAGTGATTAGATTTGGGGTTAAAGGAAAGTTGAATCCAAGATATATAGGTCCATATGAAGTTTTGGAAAGAATCGGGCCATTAGCTTACCGACTAGCTTTACCCCGAATTTGTCCGAAGTTCATGATGTGTTTCATGTGTCACAGCTCAGAAAGTGTGTATCGGATCCTGAAGCTATCGTCTCTACTCATCAACCCGAGATTCAACCCACCTAAGCACAATTGAGAAACCTATTAAGATCTTGGACAAGATTGACAAGGTATTGAGAAAGAAAGTAATTCCTTTTGTCAAAGTTTTGTGGTCGGGTCAAAGCGAAAGAGAGGCGACTTGGGAACCCGAAGATGAGATGAGACAGAAGTATCCCGAGTTGTTTGAGCAATGATTAAGGTATGATAAGTTTCGAGGACGAAACTTTTTGAAGGAGGGGAGAATGAAATAGCCAAGAAATTCCTATATTGCATGCTAGTATGATATTTGGATGATATATATATATATATATGTGTGTATGTTTAGTAATATAATTAAGGAATATGTTATTTTATATATGATTAGTATTATGAAATTAATATTATTGTTTGATATCCATAAATGTGTGAATAGTTTAATGAATGTGTGTGTCTTTTTGTAAATTAATATGCATGCATTATGTTTAGAATGTAATTAAATTGTTTTGAAGTTGCTTAATTCATGACAGAAATTTTGTGAATTTTAAACCTACATTTTGCTCAAATTTAACTCAAATGCATTTGAAATTCCCCAAATTAAACTAGGACAAATATACCCCTTAAAGGTAAGATTTGGATAACAAATTACTCTAATTGGTCAAGATAAGTCCTCCTTCTTTGCAGCCAAAAATTTCATACGAATTTTACTTCTTTTCTTTCTTCTTTCTTTCTTCCTTTTCTCAACCCAAAAGCCTAAACCCTAAGCCAAGGTTTACAACAAGCTTAAGGATTTGAATAACATTTCAAGCCAAGATTCACTTATGTAAGTTTAATGCAATCTTTGTCTTTTAATTTATGTCTTATAATGTGTTGTTTGTAAATGTTAGGGTAGATAGGATTTTGAGATGATGTTTGGTAGGATTGGATTGGTGCATGAATGATAGTTTGAATGGGATTATGTGATTAATGAAGGGGTAGTTTGCATCTCATAGGAATGTGGAAGTGTGGGAATGAGTATTATAGAAAAATTGAAGAATGAGTAGTTGATATGTGAATTTGAAGTATGAATGGTGATTTGATAATTAGAGGTGAAATTCATGTTGTTAGGATAGTATTTGATTCATATAACAAGCTTTAGAAAGTTTGGACTAAGTTTGGAAAAGTTTTGAGAATTGATCAAAGTGTAAAACAGGGGATTTCAAAAATCATTTTCGTATAGGCTAGATTTTGAACGTACGCCGGCATCTGGGGATTCTACGCCGCCGGCGTAGAGGCGGTGTAGAAAGCCCACAGAATCAATTTTCCTAACGCTGTTTGCAACGCCGCCGGCTTTCACTAGAACGAGTGAGACGGCGTTCTTTCATCCATATCGTACGCCGGCTGTTTAAAATCAACGCCGCCGGCGTATATGTCAAAGCTGCCTGCGTACATAGTAAGCGGACGGCTTAGACTTCTCTGGATGTTTTTGAAACTTTGGGTTTTGGATTCAACGCCGGCTAAAGGCCGCCGGCGTAGGAAACATAGGCTGACGGCGTACCCTTGAACACTGCCAGCGTTGGCAGTGTGAATTTTCAGGACATTGAACACCGGCGTTGAGTGCCGGCGTATCCCCTGAGCTTTTGAATTTTTAAAAGCTTTTTCTAAATTTTCCAAAGTTTGTTATTCAGTAATTATGTATTTATTAAGCGATCTAGGGTATGATAGGGTGCTTAAATGCCTTATTTTGACTTTGTATCAATTTATTTGGATTCTTGGATGAATTTATATTTTGAATAGTCAATTAGAGTCTAAGCTAAGAGTGAATTTTAATATTGATTAACAGTGATAGATCCTCGCCCATTCAACTCCGTTAATTCCCGAGCTTTATCAGGTACGCAGTAACCTGCTTGTCTCTGTTAGGATAGGCATTTATAAAACTTAAATATATAATAAGAAAACTTAAAATGTGATTGTTGCTTGTGTTTTATGCCGTTAAAATCCAATTCCTACGCCAGGTCATGTATGAACCTAACGGCGACCCCTCATAGTTTATGAGTTTGGGATGGAAGTTGGTATCCGGTTCGGGGAGCGGCACCTTGCTCGGTTTGAGCACGGTAATCTAGGCGCTTAGGCCACTCCTGTCATTTGAGATGACTTTCATTAAGTGGTACGGCGGGTAGTCGACGGGGGTATAGATCGGTGAAAATTTATTTAAACTTGGTCGGAAGTACCATAGTTTAGTTCAAACGTTTATGAGAACGGGTGAACTATATTTTATGATATGGACTGAGTATAAATGAGCTAAGTAACGGCTATTAACCCTGGAGGAAGCTACTTTTCTCTTTGACTAATGATATCTAGGACGGTATGAGTACCCGAACTACTTATATCAACCCCCTGAGCGTCCGAGTGTTACTCAGGTCCCCTCGCGATCCCTGTTGTCCGGAGTTTGAATACTCCCGTGTTGATTGATTAATTAAAGATTAAAGAATAATTGAATGGATGTTGCATTTTGCATTAGACTAAGCTTGTGTGCTTCATCTCGCTTTTGTATTCGTTGCTGTGTACTGGGCCTCTGGCTCATTCTTTTAACAATTTCAGGTGATGACCTGGACGAGTCCTATGCGAGCATGGGTTACGGCTCCGATTTTGAGGACTTCTTGGAGCAATATGAGGACTAGAGTTTGACCAGGACTGGACGGAACCATTCTTTTTGTAATAGACTAGATAGTTAGTTAGAATGGATGTATGTTAAGAGCTTTGTTAAGCTTTATATTTTGTTATTTGTTTAAGGCTTGTAAGAAGCCTGTGGATGTAATATATGTGTATATATCTAGCTTGATCTGCTTTGTTTGAAGTTGTGTATATATATATGTTAATATCTTTTGAAAAGCTACTAAGTAATTATTCTTAAATGATTTATCCTTTAAGATTAGGTGAACAATTCATCGAACAACCCTTTTAAGACAACCTTGCATATAATTCTGCAGATTATATGTGGTTGGGGAACTGCTATTGCTTATTTCAACTAGGGGTAATAGCGGGTCCTTGCAACTTGGACTCTAACAAAATATATAATTAGGTACCTAAAAATTGAAATTGATCGATTTAGTACCTGAACCTTGAAATTAATCAATTTAGTTACTAAAAGAACTTTTCATATATGTTAATCAATATTAAGGAGGCATTATTAACACACACAAAAATTTCTATTAGGTGCTAAATTGAATAATTTCAAAATTTAGATGCTAAATTAGTAGAAATATTTGTGTTAACTAGATTTATAACACCACAAATATTCCAACATGTAGACTATATTTGGAAAAACATAAACCAATTAAATAGATTTATTTTGAGACAAGATTATTTCCAGTTTGAGAGATGCATTTGAACATAACCTTGGCTCATACTAAGTTTGGATAGTTTGAAATTGTTAATAGGTGTATAAGTTTTGATATATGGAAACATGCTGGAGGGTGATAATGAAAAGAGTAGGAAATTCATGATTAAAGTTTCAATGTAGGAAATTATGAAGAGTGATAACAAGAATAGTTTAAATTAGATTATCTAGTTCAATAAAATCTTATCATAAAGGATAGTGATGGTGTTTAATATCTTTGATTTTTTTACTTCAAGCAATCTTTTTATATTTCCTAGTCTTAAACATGCATATGTAAACATGTGAATGGAAATAGAAGTGAGAACATTAAGTTATGCATAATGGTAAGAGAAAACGAGAAGCTATTGATTGAGTAAATGGACAAATTGCAAGGGAATGGCAATAGAGATTAGGATTGTGCGGAAGCAATTGAAGTAGCCCCATAACTCTTCATTTATAATATTGATGTGAAAGAAGTTTCCACCAAAAAGGAATTGTAAGAACCCTCTATTCGATATAGGGCACCTACTCTAATGTATATGACTTTGCATGTAAGGTTGTTGCCATTGAGTTAAAGATGGTGCAACACCATTGGCTTGCATTATTAAATATCAAAAAACAAGGTAAACATACATTGTATAAATAGAGAAGTCATAATGAATTTGTTAATATTATAGTTAGTATGGGTTTGATGTACACAAGCTCGTTCTTCTAATGAGTAATAATAAAGTTATACAATATCGAACATGCCATGTCAGCTATCAATTAAATCATATATTAATTGTGTAGGCTTGAGTTGGAAGCTTCCTTACTTTATATTATATATATTTCATTATGGACATAAGAAAAGTGTTAGTCTTGATTTTTTTTCTTTAGCTGTCCATATTACATATATATATATAATATATATATTTGTGTTGTAAGCTCAAGTTTGAACCCTTTATTGATTTTTGTTTTTTATTATATATATTTCCTAGTGCATATAGGAAAGAATTAAACTTGATTTTTTTCCTTTCTCAGTTGGTATTGCACATGGGAGCATATTACTTTTGGACCTCAACTATACAGCTTTTATGTGTTCAAAGAGGACTTGGTGGTGGAATTACATGCAAGTTTGATATTCTTGTAGCTATAATATGTAAGCATTATAGGAAGTACTTCGGTTGATCTACTAACCATTCTCAAGGTGTAAAACCTATAGCTTAGGCATTGGTTGAAACAAAAAAGTCTTTATCAGTATTTGATGTTATTGATGGCATGCATTTACTTTATGTCCTTACACTGGTATAGAGCTTGATGTGTATAGTTCCTAAATTTCTATCCTTAAAGATCCAAAGATTTAGTGAGATTGTTGGAATATTGTGATAAGCTCCCTGCTATTGACGCATATTCATTCTTTGGTGCATGTCTGGGTTATTTCTACACTTTATGATTAGAGAGGGTCATCTAACTATTTTTTGGAGTGTAATATTATGCTATCTTCACCCTATCGTGTTGCTCGTCGATTTGGATTTGATCAAGGTGTTCATGCTTAAAGGAAGGAAAAAGACGATTCTGATGCATCCTATACAACGTCAAATCCAAAGGATTTCAAAATCATTTACCTATGAGTTAGGTAACTATATTTTCCATCCTTGACTAGTCATGGTGCTACTTTAATAGATCCCAGACATAGTAGACAAGTTGCTTAGATGTATTTATAACATGTGTATCTGTTATAGGAGATAACTAGTTAAATGATTTTTTCCACTTTATAAATTTTCATCTACAATTGGGATGTCTATATAATGAATCCTACCTTTCCATGTTTTTTCAACCATTACATTTAAGCAGCATATGCCTAAACCAAACTAACTACACTTTATAACTTGCAGTATTGAAAAGCATCACAAAATGTGGTTTGCTATGTAGTACCTCAACAATTTTTTACTGTTACTAAGTGGTGACAATTAAAACATGTAGGAAATATTGAAATGAAAAAATTAATTTTCCATGTAGTACCTATCCCATGGGAAATTTGGGTTCGATTCTCCAAGGCAAAAGAAATAAGAAGGCTAAATATCGGGAATGATACCTAAACTTTGACAAAATATGTAATTAGGTATCTAAATTTTGACATTGGTCAATTTAGTACATGAACCTTGAAATTAATCAATTTAGTAACTAAAAAAACTGTTCGTATATGCTAATCAATATTAAGGAGGTACTATTAACATGCACGAAAAATTTTATTAGGTACTAAATTGAACAATTTCAAAACTTAGATGCTAAATTAATTATTTTCAAAATTCAAGTACCTAATTGTATATTTTGCCAAAGCTTAAGTACCATTTGTGATATTAACCAAAAAAAAAAAAGAGCCTATTAGGAATTAAGCTCAAATATTTATTTCCAATAGTTAGAGTACCTACCATTTGAAAAGGCCAAAGAAACAAAAAGACAAGCCTACTCGAAATCGAACCCAAATCTTTATTTCCAATAACAAGAATATCTACCATTGCACCATGTAACTACATGTGATATCATTCTTATAATGTAATATTATTCTTATCTTTGGTTTATTGCTTTATCCTAACCAAAAGAAATAGTCTAGTAAGATTTAAATTGCATCAGGGAATAAAAAATTTTGAGGATTTACATAAGAAGAATTAGAAAGGTTAAGAATTGAAATAAGAAATCACATTGAATAAACTGCGTACTATTATCAATGCCATATAGCGGAAAAAAGTTTGATGATTTTATCTAAATAATCTTTACCCTAGAATTTTAGAATCACTATTTGAGAGGACATTCTTATTAGAGAGAGTTTATAAGATTCATTTTTCTATTCGTAAAAAATTAGTTATATGAGTTGTGAAGTGAGTCCTTCGGACAAAAAGAAAACTATTAAAATCTATAGCAAGTAATAAGGTGGAGGATATAAAGAAAATATTATTTGAAAAATCCGTAACATATTACCACTTTTACAAGGTTACCGAACTATTCATACAATAAAATATTATAAAAATGTTGTTACCGCATTGGACATCCGATAATGCTCATCCACTAGACACCGTATTGGTCACTTGCGGCATGGCTGCAATCTTATACTTCTCCGAATTAATCTCAAAATGATGCCTAAACTTTGATAAGATATAACTAGATCTCTGAATTTTAAAATTAATCAATTTAGTACATAAGCTTTTAAATTGATCTATTTGATACCTAAAATACTTTAAAATTGATCAATTTAATACCTTAAATAATTTAACGAAGGTATTGTTGGGATATACAAAAGATTTTTCTGATACTAAATTGATCAATTTTAAAATTCAAGTATTTAATTACATATTTTATCAAAATTCAGGTACTATTTATGACATTAACCCTAATTCTATTTCTAAGCAATTGCTAATTGGGTGCCTGTGTTGCATGTGCTAAATTTAAATAAAGCAATATTAAAAAGAATACCATCACACATTAACTTAATAAAACGATGAGAGCTTCTATGGCTCCGTTGACAAGACTATCCAGTCAACCATTTAATCATTAAAATAAATATATTAATTAAAATATTAAGCATTTTAGTGGTTCGATTATGGCTAATTATGATGTAAGTCATTAGATAGTTGATGAAATTGATCTCGTCAAAATTAATGATGGGACCATAGAATTTTCCACCAAACTATATACATGATATACTACCATGTAGATGTATATAACCTTAATAGATTGTAAGAGCCAAGTAATTCTTCGATGAGGCAGCGAGAGGTGGTGGAGCTCAATTTTTCTATAGTACATGAGTCTATTGAGAAAAAGCTTGAATTCTTCTTCTTCTTCTTCTTCTTCTTTTTTAATAGTATGTATCTATTGCTAGCACGGTTTTTAATAGTATGAATCTATTGCTAGAGCGGTTTGAAACATGTAAAATTTTACAAAAAGTGGACGAATTGAAATGGAAGGTAATAATAATACAATTGCTGCTAATATTGCTTAAAATGTGCGAAAAATAAAAGAAGAAGGAAGAAATGTCAAAAAATGCATTGGTACTCATATAAAGAATATATGAAAAAAAAAGGTAAATAAATTGGTAAAATAAGGTTTGTAACAAAGAAATGAAGTAAATGATATAAATGATTGATAATTTAGAACAATTGAACAAAAAGGTAAATTATACCAGAAGGAATCAACATTAAGGAGTAATTTCATTAAAGATATAAATATCTAGAGAGGTTAAAAAGAGGTGCAAATATTTGATAAACTAAACCAAATGAAGTATCAATATTTTACAAAGTTCATTTGAGATATCAATGTATGAATGAATTTTCACTTAACTTTTCTTAATTTTCTTCAACTATTAATTATTGGCATTTTATTTGACTCATTTTGTGAAATGTTGATCCATCTTTTTAACTACTCAAATCTTAATATCTCAAATGAATTTTTCCCAATATTGACTTCTCTTTTAATGTTGATACTTTTTGAGATATCGACATTTAAGGTATTAACTACCCAAATATTAATACATCAAATGAGTTTATCATCATTAATACCTTTTAATATAATTTACCTTTTTAAAAAATTACAAAAGCGCTAGTTTAAAGTATATATATTATTGAATACTAGTTAATCTTATCATTTTATGGAAACAAATATAGGGTAAAATGGCATATTTGTGATCGAATATGTTTGAAAAGGTTAGATGACACTCAGCATGTATATGAACACATGGCCAATCATTGTTGCCATGCATCTTTGTCTAATTTCTCTTATTTTTCTAGTTACCATTTGGAGTAGGTCATTCACTAATTAGCTTTTGGATTTTTGTTTGAGTACTGACATTAGATACTTTGTCATTTGAATTTTTAATTAAAAAACATCCTTATGATTTCCTAAATTATTAAGGTCATTTCCAAAAATAAGCCACAAAAGTGCTCATAGCTTATACTTTCTGTTATTATTTCATAATGTCATATACTAATTATCTCATCAATGTCTCTAGACATGTTATGCATTCTAATGATTTTCCTATCCATCTTAGAGTTTCCATTTGTTTTTTTTTTGACTTTCCAAAAGGAAACCTCAATTCAGAGTCCTTTTCTTGCCGTGTTAATGAAAATTATATTATTCTTCATTAATTTAATAGAATGAGTTACCTAAAAACTAATTTTGAAAATTGTACAAATGAAGTGTAAGGATGAAATTTCTTCTCAACCTTTGTCTTTGTATTATGACCATGGGCCCATGTGTATATCGAACGTAATCCCTATTCTTATGCACGTTGATTGGGCCGTTTAAGCATTTAAGTGGACCGTAGTAAATCCACTCATTCATTACTATTAATTAAGTCCTTTTCTTTAGTCATTTTAGTGGACCTACTAACCGTAATAAATTGATTTGGAGTGCATTTAAGCATCACCAAGAATATATCTATTTCTATTAATTAAATCCACACATTCATGTAAAAAGGAAAAAAAAAAAAAAACTAAAGTATGACAGTAATTTTTCGCATTTATTTTATTGGACCACTATGCTTTCTCTCTGCTCTCCTAACAATCCATCTTCAATGCTACCTTTGTTTCTCTCTATCTCCTAATTTTTGTAAAAAAAAAAAAAAAAAAAAAAAAACTCTTCCTACTTTTTTGTTTTCACACATGTAGCGGTGCATTGTTTGCTAGTGTGTGCGCGTATGTGTATATTGGATTACCTAGACACTTATTAAAATCTTAAAATATAAATTTTATAAATTTTAATATTGATTTTATATTTTATGAAAAAAAAAGAAAAGTGAATTATTTTTATTTGATATCTTGGGGCCTATGCCTAAGCATTATTGGATTTCCTTTTTTCTTTTTCAAATATCAAATTTAGTACCTGTATAAAATTTCAAGTTTGGTGCTTAAATTTTAAAGTGGTCAATTTGATAACTAATCAAAGTTTTCATAACTATTTTTACTATCCCACTAATACTGTTTACTTTGTTTGCTAATATAGAAGCAGTCTATTAGTGTTAGACAGTGCTATGTGTATTATTAAAAACTTAATAATATGCTGGTTTTTTATGTTTATAAACAGAGCAATTAAAAATATAGTAAATATAGTTATAAAAGTTTGATTGAGTATTGAATTAATCACTAAGTAATCATTTACTTATTTTTTTTCCCCTTTTATTAAGTTCTCGGAAAGGTTATATTCATATATATATATACTTTAAGCTATGCAGATACTAAGCACAGGTCAAATGGTGGGAAGTACAACAAAGGAAGCTATCTTAAGGTCGTACCAACTTACCTAAAAGGACATCAACTGCAATTTGAACTCTTAAGCTTGGTGTGTTAAGATTTAGCCTGCTTTTATGGGCAATGCTATAGTACTATTAAAACAAGTTTCTAACCTACCCATACAAGTTCTTCTCGTAAGCTATTACGATGCCAGACATTATTTTCAATATGATTATTATGATCTTATAGTTACATATGGATCATTTAACTAAAATAATGATGAAGATATGTGAGCAAAATTCCAACCTACTAGATTTGCCTCTTACGGTCAAGTAATGCAACAAATAATGTTGTAAATAAGTAACCTTTAGGTGGGGTATTTTACTTACTTACAAGCTACTTGAAACTTAATGTAAAAGAAAAATCCTAGCCTACAGGAAATTGTTTCATTTTGGTATGTCCGAATCAATATATGTTATGAAGTATAAAAAGATGATTCCAAACTATTAAGTTATGGGTATGTACCAACTATTTTATTTTCCTTATATTTTGTATAATTTGGATGTACTTTGCAATATCTACTTTCCCTTTTTCTTTTTTCGGTTGTTTTCCTTTGTTCCAATAAATATGCCTCTTTTCATAATTTCATTGTATTAGACATAAATTACATTGAACTTAATGATTGGATTTGAGTGTTTACTCATTTTATAAACTAATCAATAGTTTGTGAATTCTCATGGCATTTGTCATAGCTTAGATTCTTGCCTCAATTATAATCAACAAACAAAAATTTTCATACCTTTGATTCTTAATTAATGTCTTATTCACTTTGATGTATAGAATAATGAGGAATAAAATTCCAATTTAATAGAAATATTATGAAGGTGTAATAGCTATTACAAAGTTTAATAGGAATTAACTATTTATTCCTAAAAGTATATCTAACAAAATTATAACAGCAACATGATGATTAATTATCTCTTTTCTTTATTCCCATTCTATATTTAATTTGGGATTAGTTATCACATTTCACATATGCATAGGTATAGGCAAGACCGCACGCTAGCCGCGGACGATTATTTTATTTCATTCGTAACTAATGGTAGATTGAAGTTGAAGAACTCAGGACAGAAGAAAACAATAACACAATATGTTAAAAGAAAAAGAAAAAAAAATTAATATAGCTAAAACGGCTGATCGAGAAGTCAAAATAAATTAATATTAATAATGAGATAGATGGAATGTCGTACACGGCCCCCGTTGAGAACGTCATATCACCTAATTATTAGGTTAACATTAATAAAATAAACTATTTATTTTGTTGACAATATCTATAGACAAATATTTTTAGTAATGTAATTATTTACCTTGTGTAATATCTGTCTTGTATATATATATTATATACGTATAGGGTGATAGCCAAGACACGAGAGACAGTGTGGCCTCACAACCACCCTCCTAAAATTTTATAAATTTGATCTTAGAAATTTCTAAGTTTTCTTGGAAAATTTACTTTTCTTTTTTTAATGTTTTCTCACTATTCAAATTATAAAAGCAACTTATAATACACTTCTTAAGCTTACTTTATGTACACTAAACCTTGATTTTTGGCCAAAAAGGAGGGAAAGAAACTTGAATCATCAAACAATTGTTAAATAATTTTTAAGTAATAGCAAATATTAAAAAAAAAAAAAAGAACTCATAAAAATTAGAGCTACTCACTTATTTATTTATATATTTTTTAATTTAACTTTTTTATCATGTTATATCTAGGGAAAATAATAAAACAAAATTTGAGAAAAACTTTATGTAAGGAATCGAAAGTCTTCTAAATGTCCAATTCAAATACAATAAAGTTAAACATGTATTATTTAATTATAGGGGACTATTAATTTAAAATTGAGAAAAATGTCAAATTAGGTACCTCAAATTTACCCCAAAAGTTAATTGGTACTCGAACTTTAAAGTAATTAATTTAATACTCAATTAAAAATTTTATTGCTATAAGAAATAGTCTATCTGTGCTAGACGGTTTTAGGAAAAATAGTAAAAACTCAATAATAGGCTACACTTCCATGTTGTTATTAAGGAGGGAGTACATAGTGATAAAAAAATTTGATTAAGTATTAAATTGATTATTTTAAAGGTCAAATATCAAATTTGATATTTAACCATTAAAATTTACCGGGTTCAAAACTAAAATCTCGAGTAAATTCCTGAATGTGCTTGCAGTATAGACTATAGAGCATAGACCATAGATTTTGAATAAAATGGTTTGGCTTTTGCAAGGTATCTTGCAGATAACCTAGGGTTGACAACTTACCTTGCCATCATATTATGGCAACTTACTCCCCGACAAAGACAAAATATCTCGGATCCTGGTAACTACCATGGCCTAACGTCTTCTAACAAGAATGTCCTAGCACCCAGCTATATTATCTCGATTTTGTATATTCTATATACTAGAAGATGAATCTCTCGGGTTACCTTTGAAAGTAGAAAAGGACACCAAAAGCATTAATTGCCACATTTAATTTGTTGCCAAAGTTATACAATATTATGCAGCAATCACTAGTTGCTCAATATATTTGTAAATTCATCTTTTGAGTGACAATAACACTCCCCTATTTTGTAACATAGTGAGATATCATGATAGCTACACAATCCAAAAGACTGGGTATTGTCATTAATTTGTTTAGTGAAAACCCGGACGAAAATGGTAGACGAAACAGAGGGATATCCATTTTTCAATTTGCCCCTATCCACTCTTACGCAAACTGTCCTTTGGAAGACAAATAAATCTATAAACTTTGGTATATATACATGCTTAACAACACTCTCCATTATCATTGTAACACATAAAATATAATCTCATGCACAATCTTCCATATAGGTTTCATTTTTTATAAGTAAATTGACTCTGGTTTCTTCATCTTATACTTTCCTTAGAGAGAGTTAGATTTTGTAACATAGTGAGATATCATGATAGCTACATAATCCAAAAGACTGGGTATTGTAATCAATTTGTTTAATGCAAACCCGGCGAAAATGGTAGACGAAACAGAGGGATATCCATTTTTCAATTTGCCCCTATCCACTCTTACGCAAACTGTCCTTTGGAAGACAAATAAATCTATAGACTTTGGTATATATACATCCTTAACAACACTCTCCATTATCATTGTAACACATAAAATATAATCTCATGCACAATCTTCCATATAGGTTTCATTTTTTAAAAGTAAATTGACTGTCGTTTCTTCATCTTATACTTTCCTTAGAGAGAGTTAGAGAGGTGATTATACTTCTATCCTTTTCTAACATTTTAGAAATTAAAAAGATAAATAGATAGAAGATGCCAATAATATATTGTGTGCGCTAATCGAACTAGAAAATGTATCTTTTAACAACTATATGGTACATCCATCAGCACTCTAAATTCCTTTTATTTTGAAAAAGAATGTACATGCGAGGTTCATTTTATAAGTCATTTTCCACATACATATGACACTGTCTTTGGTCAATGAAGTTTTTTTCCCCCTTCTTCTTTTGCCCAAAAGATGAATTTTGCATATTCAAAATAGCAAGGACATCCAAAGAGCATGAACAAAGTAAAGAAGAAGTATTGGAATCATACAGTAGAATATCAACTTAAAATAATGGGGCATATCCTAATTTGTTGTATTTGACAAATTAAGCCTCTATATTTATGCCATACTGCATTTTGATTCTTCATTCATCCATTGTTTACGAAGCTTGCGTTAAACATCCGCCACCAACATCTTTCTATTCTATGCTCATTCCCTTTTACAAGTTCATTCTCTATTACGAGATAATAATAGGTCATATATCTTTATTTTTAATTTTTGTCAATATATTATCTTATCTTTAAATTTTGATAAATTAGTATTTGTAATTCTAAAACATGTGTGATTTGATATCTCCATGAAATAATATTTAATGAACATTTATTTTGATGATAGGATAATAGTAGATACTTGGCCAAATTTGTCAAAATATAAATAAGCGTTACTAATTGCCAAAAATTGAACATAGAAACTTGGTCTACTATTGTCTTGTCATCAAAATTATGTTTGTCAAATATTATTTAATGGAGACATTGAATCGCATATATTTTAAAAGCACAAGCACTAATTTACTAAAATCTAAAATGAGACACTAAATTGTTAAAGATTGAAAGTACATGTATTTGCCATACTATTATCCCCTCTATTACACATGAATACATGATGATAACAACATAAACAAACTTTCTATGTTACTTAAACTAATAAAATTAGCATTACAAATTGTACTTTCCACTACAAATTTAAGCAAAGTCATTAAACACACAACTCTACTAAGAAACTACGCATATAGCATTGATAGAATTAGTAATATCTTATACATTCATGAGCTTGTAAAATTGTGCATTTAAACTATTATACAAATGTTACGTTTGGTACACCAAAATGATTTAGAATGGAATGGGTTTTGGAATAACAAATCCATTCCTATGTTTGGAAATATACATGGAATGAAATGGCTGTGGGATATTTTATCGAAAATATTCAAAGTAATAAATGCAAGCTATGAATGTGTAATAGGATAAAAGAGTAATTATATTGCATGCAATTAATAAAGTTGGAATGGAATCGCAATTCTACCTTCTCATAAGCGGAATCGAATTCCCTTTTAAAGCTGGAATTGTCAATTCTAAGGAATCACTATTTCAGCTTCTAAAGATACATCCGAACATGTGAAATGAAATGGAACCCAGAATTGAGATTCTATTCTGGGTCCATTTCTACATATAAAAAATGACATAAGTGACTACACCAAAAAAATTTTACATATATTTTAACTAAAAAAGTTATATATAATTAAAAAAATTATACAATCGTACGAGTTGCTCATAATTTAAATAGCCATAAATTTGAGTAACCATGCTTAAATTGGAAACCCTAACCATATGTCTCCCTCGGACCTTTTTGATATCTTTCTCTATCTTCGCCCCCTCCCCCCAATGCCTTATGGCTCCCCCTCCATCCTTTTTACAAGTTGTGTTAACCTCTAACTTTCTTCTATCTGTCAAGCTTAGAGATAGAGTGTGTTCCATCCCATGGAAAGGTAAACAATTTCTAAATCATATTTAATAACTATGGGAAATCACTGACAAAATAACTAGAAACAACTATTAGTATTGACAAGGTGTTGATTATAAGGAATCTTCGAACAACATGCATAAGATGGTAAGTAAAACCATGTGTTCTCCCCTTATTATTATTATTATTATTATTATTTTATTAAATTTTAAGCACATATTGAGCTTTGAAAGGAATTGATCCTAGATAACACTTTTGGATGATATCTTATGGAATTTTTGAATTCCTTCTTCATTTTCCTTAAGGTTAGTAGATTTATCTTCTTTTACCTTCAAATTAAACCATTCACCTTAATTCATTGTTAATAAAGATGTAGGCTTGTGGAGCCTTCAAGGAGTTCTTTTAAGGTTACAAAGGGGATGAATAGGTGTGGTTTGGTTGGGCGGTGTATTTATAAAAGAGGTGGTCATGGAAAATTAGACAAGTTGATAACCATAGGGGAAACTGTACCTTTTGGTATATTAGGAAAGTGAATCTTAATATATTAGGAAGACATATCTTTCTACTAGGATTTTTTTTGAGGTATCTAGAAGTGAGGTAGAAATATCTAGATATGTTTGATGATTGCTTGTTGTGAGAGGTTTTGCCCCTCCACGCTAACTAGGTGATGCCATACCAAATTCTACCATAGAGAGCTCGGGATGTTGACTCGTGGTGTGAATTTAGCATACTAGACAATTAATATTCTAAAGTGAAGGAGACTTCTCAAGAAAGATTTAATTATGAGGTGAAGATAGCTTCTTGAGAGAAATTGAAATTTAAATCGACTTTGTATTAGGTGTCTTTGAATATCCCTAACGTGTCAAACTCTATGATCCACCATATTTTTTTTTTAAGGCAATCCAAATGCTAGAATCCAACATTGACCACATTTCCCTATGATCTTTAATGTAGTCTATTAACTAGTGTGTTTGTATATTTGGCCCTGAGCCTTCAACTTTCTTCATTCTCTATTATTGTATAATCGTGTTCTCTGTCTTTCTCATAGAGAATCAATTGAGTCTTTTAACTATTGTTCACTTTGAGATTTTATTCACCAGCTCCAAGAATCATCATCTCAAATATAGATGATTATTAAATGTCTACTTCTTTGTCCTCCTACACAATGAGTAATAATCCACAAATCATGGAGAAACATGCTAAGGATCGGGTTCCCCTTTCTAACAAGAACTGATTTTTCCTTTATTGAAAATGAATTGAATTCGGCCTATAAATTCCTTTTATAAAGTTCTAGAAACTGTTCCACAACAACCATCACTTATGTCTAGCATAACTTAGGTCAAATTTAAGGTTCTGTGTGAGAGCTTATAAGTGAGGTTGAACCTTAGCTATGTCAGTACTACTCTTTCATCAAGTGGAGCTAGGATGGGTGATATTATCCATCAATCAACTTAGGCAAAAGCTCTTTAAGGGTTAGCAATTCTTAATAAAGATCAAAAGCATAATATTTTGTTGTCCATGTTAGTGTCATGCTTTGATTTTCGAACAAAATGGCTCATGTTGAGATATACTTTATCCTTTCTCAAGCTAGGGCTTGCAAACAAAAAAGTTATAGAGGAGATTTGATGGGGCTACTTTGATGCATGAGTTAGTATTGAAGACAAATTTGCTAGAGTAATGGCAAGAATGAAGAATGTATAGATGCTTTACCATTAGCTTAATGGGAGATGAGGTTGTAGCAAATTAGATAAGTGGATAACTATAGCAAAAAATTGTATCTAGATATATTAGGAAAGCGCTTCACAATATATTAGGAGCACATATCTTTCTACTATGGGAGTTTTCGATATCTCCAGGAATGAGCTAAAGATAGTTTGAAACATCCACTAATTACTTACTTGGCATGATGTTAACTAAATAGGTTAGAGTTCCTTAGGGTACGTAAGGAGCAACCAAGTTGTTGCTAATTGTGGTAGCTCGGTTTGACTCCGTACGATTGGCCCAAGGTTAATATGAGTTAGATAAGGAGCAAAGAGGTTAGCCCATGGCTTATATAGTTCCGCCCATGGCCTTAATAAGTCAGTCTGTGCATAGTGAGCCCATTTTGAAAATGGCATGCCAACACAATCTGTTAGTTTTAATATAACTTTAATACATTACACAACAAATCAATTGCTAAAAATATATATAAGGTTTATAGTGTTTGGGGATAATTTATCTAGCAATTTTAATTGGTCCATGATTGATGTTATGAAAGTAGTGATTTTAGTTGAATTGGTTAAAGTGTGATCTTGGATAATTAATATAGAAGTAATGGTAAATTAATTACTTAAATCCTTGATTTGTGGATGAATTATTACATGAAGCGGGTTGATTAGGGAGTAAAGTAATTAACAAGGTGAATAAGTGGATGACTTAGAGATTGTCTCAAACAAGTAATGCTATGAATGATGCAGGTGTATAGGATAACTAAGGGACCATATAGATTGGCCATACAAATCCTTTGTTTCACCATATGAGCAGAATAATGGGAATAACGATAATAAGTCTTATACTTTATGATTTTTTCATCATCACTTTTGATATGCGAGTGGATTTTAGGTACTTAGATTACTATAATTTGTTGGATGTGCTTGTAGAATTGGATAACAAATGAACCTCACTTATTCCACCTAGTAATTGATTTTGTTGTGTACATCTATGTTGGTGTAGCTAGAGCACATAAGAAGTAATCCATTCTTTGTAGATATTCTTGAAAGTTTTTGTGGATTTTTTAGGTTAGTGTCTATAGTTTATAAGAGTGGGACTAACTCATATAGTGGAACTTCTATCCAACTCAATTCATCTTCTCATTATCCATATTTGTGCATACTATTTTTATTTTTATTTTTATTATATCCTATGTAAAAAATTTTAAAAATATAGATTTCTCCAATTCAATTAAAGTTGGATTGTTATGTTCTTTACGGGAAATTCTATGGTCTTGTCATTAATTTTGACAAGATTGGTCCTACCACTATCCAACAGCTCACACCATACTCAATTATGATCAAACTACTAAAATAGTTAATATTTCAATTACTATATTTATTTTAACGGTTAGATGGAATGAGACCATAGAAGCTCCTATTCTTTACAAGACTAGAAGATTTGAGAAGTTATTGAAAATAGAGAAATTAAGATCTAATTTTGTAGTTTAGTTGATTTCTTAAAATAGCTAATAAGCAATTTGAGCCATTTTATATACTAAAAATGTGCCATTTACTTAACAGGCAAATGAGGAAAACCAAATTTTCACATGTGGATAATTTTGGAAGTTCATATTCTGCATACCTCTTTCTAGAGTTAAGTAAATGGGATGTAGCTTGCGAGTTGGCTCGATTAATCCCTTTTCAAAATGAGTTAAGGCTAGTCAAAATTGATTCGTTTATCTTGTAGGAAAAGGTAAGCTAACCCATAATGGACCAATCCAGCTAGCAAGCTAAACTATAAAAAGAAAAGAGCGAGACAATGGAGAAAAGTTTAAGAACCAACAAAAGTTTCAAAATAATAATAATAACAACATATCAATGATAATTTATGACAAGTTATGGAGAATGATGGATTAGTGCACACACCACATGCATTATATCATTTTTTTAAATATATATTTATTGGTTTAAACGAAATATGATATCCAACAAATCATTCCATAAACTTTGTTAATATGTGAGTAATATAGTGATAATCTTAATCATCAATACATATAAAAACCCTATAATACTTGAATGTTCCAATTTCCACGTAAATTAATATTAAAAAAATAAAATTTTAAAATAGAAAATTCATTTTGACCTACTTTGGCCTATTTAGCCTATGGGCCAAAGTGGCTGGGCTAGGATCAAAAAATTCTAACCATTTAACCAATGAGCTAAAATTTAATGGGTTAAAATTTCTAGGCCCATTTAATTCATAGGCTAGCCTAGTTGGCCAGCGTGCCCGGTGTGCCTCTCTCTTTCTTGCTCAAATGTTCTATTAATATATTGAATATATTTTCTCTTCTAGGGCAATTGACAAATGTTTAAATTTGAAGACATCAAGCAATGGCAAGCAACAAAAACCAACGCTCATAGAAACTTCATATTTCAACGTGGACGAAACCATAATCACATATCTTAGTAACGATCCACAGGGAATTGGTTTTAGTACGTCAGTTGTCTTCACGTTACCAAGGTTAGTAACCTAAAAGACAGTATTAGAAAATTTTTTACGTGTACACGTGGGAAAGATTGAAGTCACAACCCAATTAAATAATTTCTTTTTTCTATTCAATTTTTAATGTTTGTAGTGATCATGTGGCAAACAAACCGTCCAAGTGATGAAATGGATTAATCCTACGATTGGGATAGAATCGAACAAGTATATAAACCGGTAGTTGTGACTGCTCAACTGCCTCATTCTTTTAAACTTCAAAAGACAAGTCAAATGTAATCGCTAACTTTGTCCTTCCTCTTATAACTACATAAGTTGTACCAATTAGCACCCATTAGCCACATCTCAAACTTCTAAGCTTGCATGAACAGAGAAATTCAATACATAATCTCATTACCAAAATTGAATTGAAATTCAAATCATTGACAATAGGTAGACGATTCAAAAAATCGCAATGGCATCGGTTGTTTCCGAATTCGAAGGCACCCTACTGAAAGATCCAGACCCCTTTTCCTACTTCATGTTGGTAGCATTCGAGGCCTCCGGTTTAACACGGTTCGCATTGTTGTTGCTCTTGTGGCCCGTGATACGCCTCCTCGATGCATTTGGCAATGAAGATGCGGGACTAAAGCTCATGACCTTTGTTGCTGTCGTGGGATTAAGGACATCTGAGATTGAATCGGTAGCGAGAGCCGTCTTGCCTAAATTTTACATGGATGACATTAATTTGGACGCTTGGAGGGTTTTCAATAAACGTGAAAAGAGAATTGCAGTGACCAAAATGCCAAGAGTTATGGTGGAGAGGTTTGCAAAGGATCACTTGCAAGCCAATGAAGTCGTAGGAAGTGAACTTATGGTGAATCGATTTGGTTTTGCTACGGGGCTTTTGAAGGGTGAAATTAGTTGTGTTCCAGATCATGTTACTGAGCTATTTGGTAATGAACGACCAAATTTGGGCATAGGAAGGCCAAATTCAAACTCAATTTTGCCTTTCTGCGAGGTAAGTAGATGATTTTATCTTTCATTATCATCAAGATACTTACGAGATGTAGTTTAGTAGTTGTGACTTTTGCTTTAATGGTATGTTTGATTAGTGGAATGAAATAAGATAAAATAAAATTACTATGTAAAAGTAAAAGTTATTCTTTATAGTTCATTCACTCCAGAAACAGTTGATTTTTAGAAACAGAAATTCTGCGATAGAAAACTGATAAGATAAATTATATTTTTATAAATAGAATTACTTATAATGATTTTTGAGATAGAATTTTACGTTCACATATAGAAATTTTGTTTTTAAATCATAGTATTTGTAGTGTTTTAAGATATGAAAAGTTATATGGTCCTATCACTAATTTTGACGAGACCGGTCCCATCACTATCTAACGACTCACATCATCCAAATGTGATCGAATTATTAAAATATTTAATATTTCAACTACTATATTTATTTTAACGATTAAATGATTGACATTCCTTCAATCAGACCAAAGAAGCTCTCTTAAGATATTGATGATAAATGATAAAATCTCAAAGAATAACCATCATTCCTTTCTTTAATAAAGGACTTACAGTTTCTCATGCGTAGATAGAACTACTCCTCCGACCAAACATCCTTAGAAAAGGTATAAATTCTTCATTCCACCTTTATAAATTCAGTCAATCGTGCAATAAATGCTATCATAACAAGGTGGAGATGGATTTGTTGTCTTTAAAATGTTGTTTTTTTAATGTTTTTGTGATTAAATATTCGATATATATTAAAAAAATAAAGAAAATATTATATAATACGTATTAGATTTTTTTTGCGAAAACACAATAGGTACAACAAGCTTTGTTCTATGATGTTTGACTCGCCCGTACAATTTCCATAAAAATCGGTAATCATATGATTTATATTTGACTTCAGCTTAAAGTATACATCATAAATGATTATTATATTTTAAAGGTTACGTAATACTTGTACTCTTATGGTGGACGAGAAAAACATGTCTCTATAAAGTACACTTCAAGCTATGAGTTTCAATTCCGCAGAATATACAAAATTCTACTTAATTTTCTGATCTGCTTAATTCAAGAAATAAATAGGATTTGAAAAAGTTGTGTCTTATGTGTGAGAAAGGATTTGGCAAATAATACATGCTGCCGTATTTAATCACTTTTATTTTTTACTTTTTTTGTGTTTAATGGAAAATAAATCTAAATTCATGTACATAACACATATAAAACATTAATTGTTAATGCAATGTATGTATGTAGTTAATGAAAATGCAAATTCCATTAATTTTTACCATATTAAATAAATATCTGAGTTCGTTCTTAACGATGAAATTGAATAGGTATCGTTGTCATTATTACAAGTTTATTTATAAATTCTTTTGTGTGTGTGTATATATATAATATGTATTAATGATCGATTAATGCAATGATTGTCAACTTGTACAGGATTATATGCATGCACCATTCATTAACAAGGAAAAAGATGACCACCAATATCTCCGCCCACTTCCGGTGATCTTCCACGACGGCCGCCTAGTGAAGCGGCCGACACCAGCCATGGCACTCTTGATCCTCCTATGGATGCCCCTGGGGATAATACTCGCAATAATTAGAATCACCAGCGGCCTAATCTTCCCCTTATCGATAATGCCCTACGTTGCACGCTTATTCGGTGGCAAAATGATAGTCAAGGGCAAACCGCCCCCACCAGTCTCTAGTGGCAACACCACGGGAGTCCTATTCGTTTGCACGCACCGGTCACTAATGGACCCTGTCGTCCTTTCCACCGCATTACAACGTAGGATTCCAGCAGTAACGTATTCGATTTCACGATTATCCGAGATTTTATCCCCAATCCCTACCATTCGTTTAACAAGAAATCGCGAAAAAGATTCCCAAATCATTAAAAACTATTTGTCCAAGGGTGATCTAGTAATGTGTCCCGAGGGGACAACATGTAGAGAACCGTTTTTACTAAGGTTTAGTGCACTTTTTGCTGAATTGTCCGATAGAATTGTGCCGGTGGCTATGAACTATAGAGTTGGGTTTTTTCATGCAACCACGGCTCGGGGTTGGAAAGGGTTGGATCCTATTTTCTTCTTCATGAACCCTAGACCTACGTATGAGCTCACATTCTTGAACCAATTGCCGGCCGAAGCGACATGCTCGGCCGGGAAAAGCCCATATGATGTCGCGAATTATGTGCAAAGAATCTTGGCTGCTACGCTAGGGTTTGAGTGTACAAATTTTACAAGGAAGGACAAGTACAGGATTCTTGCTGGCAATGATGGAAGCGTGTCGCATACATCAATTGTTGATCGGGCTAAGAAGGTTGTGAGGATATTCAAGCCATTCATACCTTAAAATGCATACAGAGGACAAGACATGCTTTTTTCATTTGTTCATATTGGGATATATATCCATGATTCATGTGAGTATGTTGCTCTTTTAACCTTATTTTATTTTTTGTATCCATATGAGTTGCCTCTGTACCTCTTTTTTACCCTTTTTTTTTTTCTAATATTGTTTTATGGAGTTGTCAAATAAATTTGTATGAAGATGGATGATTAATATTATCATTTTTATTTGATTGTTATTTATATGGTAAAATTATGGTTTTCATCATTGGACACTTTCGATTTTCTAAATAGTATTGAAAAAATGAGTGGATTAATTTATGGGGTAAGGAAAAAATCAAAGGCCAATAGGCAAGTGGTACGGCATCCTTTGACACAAGATAATTAGAAATAAAAATCCTAATGGACTATAAGCACGGTTATAAAATATGAAACTAAGAATACATGACCGGGCATATATTCATTCCATTCCTTTAAGTCAAAAGAGGTTTAAGCAAAAGATAGGTCCTTTTTTTTTTTTTTTTTTCCTATAATCAGCACTAAGCAAAAGGTAAAATCAAGGTAAAGTCTTATAAACCATTAATTAAACAAAGTATTAAGTAAAAGATTAGATTGTTCCCGCCCTCTGCTCTCCCGCTCTTCTCTTAAGTTTTGATAAATTTACTTCATAAAGTACGTTTGTTTTATCTTTCTAAGTTAAAGAAAGAAAATAATAATAATAAGGTCAAACTTTGAGGATTGTTAATTTAAGTAAGTTCAGTGAGGTATTTCCACAAAGTAAAAAATTATGTGTTATATACAAAATTTAATAGTATAAAAGATGTGTCTACAATAAGAGCAAAGTTTAAGAGTTTTATTTGCATTTTTCTCTTTTTCTTTTTTTTGATTTTGAAAATTATGCTCATATTGGATTCCAATCACAAAGGGGTAAAATCCAACTCAAATCTTATCATTTGCTAACTTCATCATAGTATCAATGCAACTAGGGATGGACGCGGTACAGTTAGGTTTCATTCACCCTCTAAAATGTATATTATAATTCGAGTTGTCATTTTTTTAAAACAAAAAGAAAACACAGTTTGGTATGGTTTGGTATGTAATTTGAACCGTTTTTTATTCTAAAAATAAGAATATTTTTTTGATAAACTTCAATTACATATTTCTTGTCATTTAATATAAATATAAATAATAATATTTAAAATTAATTATTTATTGATGTGTGTGTGTGTATGGAAAACATATAACGAGAGAAAGATTTCATCAATCATAAAATTATAATCGTATACTAGTCATATTCTCTTGAATTATCCTGAACTATAATGATATACTAGACTCATTAAAATAAAAATATGATATCTCAATATGAAATGAAAATTTAACTCTTTGTATACTTCTAATTAATATATTAACAATTAGATAAACTAATAAGTAAGTAGGTATTAGAAGTAGATTAATTAGTAAGGGAAATGGGAAAAAGTAGAAAATTTAGAAAACTCAAGACTAAAATATAAAAACTATCTTATTTATAAACATATTATAATCAATCTAATTTCATTATCATAAATGATACATATCTAAATAAAAAATTTAAAAATAATTAAATATTTTAATAAAACATATAAAAGAAAAAAGATGTTTGAATTTTCCTTTGTAAACATGTAACATAGTTAAGTTCGGTTTAGGATTCTCAATCGAGCCGCGAACCATTTCTCTTCATCAAATCGACTAGTGAACTGAACTATTTTAATGAAAAACTCAAATTTCGGTACCGTTGGATTCAATTATTATTTTTTTTCACACAGCCCATTGCGAAATGCGAACTACCAACCCTTTAATTTGCATTACATCAGTTATTGTTAAAACATCTAATGTCATGAACGAATTGTAAGATAAATTTACAAGTTTCATAATTCAATATTTCATGAATTATATTCCAGGATCTTTGAACTACATGATTTTCACATGTATAGTTGGATAAATAAACGTACCTTTGTCCATAGTTAAATACCAAAGAATGAAATCTCTCGTTTTCTTAAGAGACACCTTATCCCTCCAATCCAACCTTATTTCACCAAAGGAATGATTTCTCTTTCTTTTCCTTAATTTGATGTGATGGATTTTAAAACATAAAGACAAGAGTAAGTGCTATGTCTTAATGCCAACTCTTGTACATATATAAGGGTAGGAAGAGGACCATATCTCTTCATGAAACATTGTCTCTCATCAAGACACCTATTATGAAGAGTTACAACTCTTCATATATATCATTTCATATTTGGGCCACAATTTCTTACATTCTCCCACTTGGCCCATATATGCTTCTTTAATAACTTTGAATAAATATAACGTGCATGATAACATTATTCTAAGTTTTCATTATGTTGACTATCTATATATCACATTATTAAATTAAAAATTAATTAGAGTCATGGCTGTTGTACGTCATCATCTCGACATAGTTCCTTCCATGTACTACATAATTAATCTCTAATTTGACCTTAACTTAATGAAGAGATAAATAAAGGTCTAACTTTAATGTCTTTATGAAGACAATTCCTGCTAACATAATTCTATTACAATCATGTATACAATATAGAAAACAGGAAATATCAGAAACACTATAATTGAGCTCGAGAGTGTCATACAAACAAATACAATAATCTTTAATGAGGATGTTCTATAATGCCCATTCTTTCAACATGCTCTCTAAAAATATTAGGCGCTAATCCTTTTGTTAAAGGATCTGCAACCATCAGTTTTGTACTAATATGTTTGATTGACATCTTTTGTTTCTGAACTTCTTCTTTAACGGCCAAGTATTTTATCTCCATGTGTTTTTGCACCCTTTGAATACTTGTCGTTCTTTGAGAAGAAGACTGCTGCGAAGTTATCACAGTAAATTTTCAACGGCTTACTAGTAGTGTCGACAACTTGAAGCCCTGAAATAAAATTCCGTAGCCATAAGCCATGAATTGTGGCCTCAAAGCAAGCCACAAATTTTGCTTTCATAGTCGATGCGGCAATGACAGACTACTTCGCACTTTTTCATGAGATTGCCCTTTCAGTTAATAGAAACAGGTAACCAAATGTGGATTTTCTTATATCAACACATCCAGCATAATCCGAATCTAAATAACCAACGACCTCTAACTGATCGGACCTTCTATAACTGAGCATGTGGTCCTTCGTTCCTTGTAAGTATCTTAAAACTTTCTTGGCAGCCTTCCAGTGATCCAATCCTGGATTACTTTGATATTTGCCAAACATCCCAACAATGAAACTGATGTCGGGTCTAGTACAAGTTTGAAGATACATCAAACTCCCAACAACAGATGCACATGGAATTGATGCCATTTGTTCTCATTCCAAATCATTCTTTGGACATTGCATAATACCAAATTTATCTCCTTTTGAATTGGAACTATACCTGCTGAACATCTATCCATCTTAAATCTTTCTAGAACTTTATTGATATAAGCCTTTTAAGATAAGTCTAACAATCCTTGTGATCTATCATGGAATATTTCAATTCCTATCACATATGTTGCCTCTCCCATATCTTTCATTTCAAAACTCTTAGAAAGAAAATTCTTGATTTCACGTAATAAACCAAGGTCATTAGCAGCAATCAAGATATCGTCAACATACAGGACTAAGAAAACAAATTTGCTCCTTTCTTTAGTTGAGAAGCCTTCAGGTTAGTCCATATAAACTTCTTCTTCCAAATATCCATTAAGAAAGGCGGTATTAACATCCATTTGATGTAACTCTAGATCATAATTAGCAACCAAAGCCAAAATGATCCTAAATCTTTCTTTGAGACCGGTGAAAAAGTTTCTTCATAATCAATACCATCCTTCTGAGTGAAGCCTTTGGCAACAAGTTTGGGTTTATGTCGTTCAACATTGCCATTCGAGTCTCGCTTTGTCTTAAAGACCCATTTACAACCAACTCTTTTACATTCTTTTCTAATTCAATGAGTTCCCAGACTTGGTTTTAATCTATAGATTTCAACTTATCTTTCATGGCATTTACCCACTTAATAGAATCATTACACTCCATGGCTTGTGAGAACGAAATTTGATCATTGTCAATTCCTATGTCAAGTTCTGACTCTTGTAGATAAACCACATAGTCATTAGGAATAGCAGATCTTCTCTCTCTTGAGATCTTCTTAATGCTGTTTCATGTGGCTCCTCTACTAAAGGGGTATCGCTTATAACTTCATGATGTGTTTGATCTGTTACTTGTTGTTCCTCACTTTGGTGAAGTTCTACAATATTAGGATCAATTGGCTTGGAAGATAAAAGTATAGGAACTTCTACCCTAACTTCTTTAATGCACATATCATGTCGTTCTTTACTCCCACCAATTTCACCATTTTCAATAAACTTAGCATATCCAGTTTCAACAATTCTTGTACTATGATTAGAACAGTAAAACCCAAATCCTTTGGACTTTTCAGTATATCCTATAAAGAATCCACTAACTACTCTAAAGTCCAATTTCTTTTCTTGTGGATTATAAAACCTTACTTCTGCAGGACAACCCCACACATGTAGGTGTCTCAAACTAGGTTTCCTTCCAGTCCATAGTTCAAAAGGGGTCTTTGGAACTGTTTTACTAGGAACCATGTTTAATAAATATACTGTAGTTTTTTAATGCATAAACCCACATGGATATAGGTAATGATGAATGACTTAACATACTCCTAACAATGTCTAATAATGTACAATTCCGCCTCTCTGCTGTTCTGGTGTGCCTAGCATAATGTATTGAGTACATATGCCATGTCTTTCAAGAAGTTTGGCAAATGGACCTAGACATTGTCCTGATTCATCATATTTCCCATAAATTTACCACCCCTATCTGATCTTACAATTTTTACTTTTCTATCTAATTGTCTCTTAACCTCATTAATGTACACCTCAAAGGCATTCACAGATTGAGATTTTTCATGCAAAAGATAGACATAAGTATAACGTGAAAAATCATCAATAAAGGTGATAAAATAATTTTCTCCACCAAAAGATGGAGCACCAAAAGGTCTGCATATATCTGTATGTATAATTTTAAGAAGTTATGTGCTTCTTGTAGCTCCTTTCTTAGTATGTCGAGTTTAGTTTCCTTTAATATAATCAACACACATTCCAAGGTCAATAAAATCCAAATTATAATCTTTCTTTGGATATGTGACCTAAGCGTTTATGCCACAAGTAAGCAGAGTTATCATTAACCAAACCATGTTTAGTTCCAATATTATGATGCGAGGTCAATAAGGTCTCAGCAAAATAATCATCAAGTTTAAACTTGTAAAGACCATCACATAAAATTCCCGAACAATACAGTTTATTGTCCTTATACAAACTGAAAGATTCAAATCCAAACTTAAAAGAAAAACCTAATACATCAAGTTTTGATAAAGAAACCAAACTGTGAGAAAATGTAGGAACATAAAAGGTTTGGAACAAATCCAAGTGATGCCCAATCTCCAAAACCAAGCGATAAGTCCCGATTCCTTCAACTGAAGCTTTGTTTCCATTTCCCATGAACACAAAATCTCATACGGATTTATAGTTTGGATCATAAGGAACTTGTGTAAGGTTTGATTCAAAACAAACAAAAGCACAAGGCTTACCTTTCTTTTCGAACCAAGCCTTACGTTTCAAGTAGTCTTTCTTCAAGTGTCCAATCTTTCTACAGAAATGGCACTTGATTTCTTTTTTGTGAATTTGTGCATCTTTAGAAGATTCATTTAGGTCATGTAAACCTTTCTTCTTAAATTTGCTAGTCCTTTTCTTTGAACTCGATGCAACTTCTTGATAACTTGTAAAATGAACAGAATGAGTCTTTTGGTTCTTTAATCTTGTTTCCTCCTGAATTAACATACTGGTAAATTCATTGATATTCCACTTATCCTTTATAGTGTTATAATTCATTTGAAAATGCCCATATTGTTCAGGAGGCAAGAAGTTCAATATGAATTGTACCAAAAAGAACTCATCCACAATCATTCCTAAAGTCCTTAATTTTGCCGCTATATTTGTCATTTCAAGGACATGCTCATGCATAGTACGAGACCCATCAAACTTTATGTTGGTCAAAGTATCCATCAATGTACTAACAAGAGATTTGTCAACAGTTTGAGAACGCTCTTCCACAAATTTAATGAATTCCTTAGCATTATTAGTTTGGGGAAGAGTAACTTTAATGTTGTTTGTTACTGTCATTCTCATAAACATTAAGCTTAATCTGTTCGACCTCTCCCAAAATTTATGGAGACGTTTTTTATCACCACTGCTTTCATCAATAATAGCAGCGAGTTTCTCAATTTGAAGAGACAAGTCAAGATCCAAAACACCTAAGTGAAATTGGACTTGCTCATGCCAATCTGAGAAATTCAATCAATTGAATACCGGAACAAATGAAGCATGAGAATGCAGAGAAATAGGAACATATACTTTAATAATAAAAGATACGGTAAGCATTAATGCTTTGAACAATCATAAAATTCAGATTCAATCAACTCATGGAATAACATAATTATATATATCAAAGTCCACCTTTGGGTGATACTAAAATATATATAAACATTAATCATAACAAATAAGTATGCATACAATTTGATATATTTGTTATCTTTGGATATACAAATAAATCAAATAAAATATACTTATCATAAATACTTGCGTTATGTATTATAAGAACAAAAACCATCTTTGGATGATTTATAATATCTTATAATACAAATTTTTCATTTACCCAAATATATTCTATTATGTCATTTGCAAATAAAATTCATGGGTAAAATTATATTTTAGGTAATGAAATTTATGCATCTAATGATTTGGTCACTTTGGTGACTAACAAACCATTCATTAAATAAATTTCATACACACATTAGAATGAGAAAAACATAATCTATGTATTTCATTTATATTCTGAATGATTACAATATAATTTCGAACACCACAAAATATAATCTCAAAATACATTGATTCAATTTCATGGAACATTTTTTTTTTTTTGCTCATTCGCATTAATTGAAATGTCCTTTTATAATGCCATAAGCTTTATCATTACCATTATGGGCCTTTAGACGATTGTATTGCGCAAAACATCATTAGTCAATTATACCCATTCATTATGAATAAAGTAAACAACATACCTTTATATCCATTAGTCTAACCGATTTAGCCTCTTCATTTTTTATTTTTATTTATTTTTTATTTATTTTTAAATAATAGTCGGTTATACCATATGGCAATCATGTCAGGCTGTTATTTGATGATTAGTGCATCATTTCATTTCTTCTATATCATTCAAGAAACGTCATCTGATGTTGAAGTGAATTCGAATAAACATATTATATTCAAGATTTAGTAAATTTGAACCATCCATCAGATGAATATAAAAGGGAGTAAAGCATCACGAATCTAGAAATTTGTCGTGAGAACGTTTCATTCCTATCGTCTGCTTCATTTTCTGTATCCATTGTCATAACGGCAAAAGGCCATATTATTACATTCGGATTCATCAACCTAATGTTACTCCAATATGACTAAGGATTCATCGATTAAGATGCAATTCAGGAAATGATGTCCATACTTTACTTTCTCACGTTGTTCGTTATAACATAATAACTTTCACAGCGGAAACCAAACATAATATTTCATTGAGAACTTTTACCAATTAAAATAATTGAAAAATCATGTGTTCTTAAACCATGCTCTGATACCACATGTAAGATAAATTTACAAGTTTCATAATTCAATATTTCATGGATTATATTCCAGGATCTTTGAACTATATAATTTTCACATGTATAGTTGGATAAATGAACGTACCTTTGTCCATAGTTAAATATCAAAGAATGAAATCTCTCGTTTCCTTAAGAGACACCTTATCTCTCCAATCCAACCTTATTTCACCAAAGAAATGATTTCTCTTCCTTTACCTTAATTTGATGTGATAAATTTTAAAACATAAAGACAAGAGTAAATGTTATGTCTTCATGCCAACTCTTGTACATATATATAAGGGTAAGAAGAGGACCATACCTTTTCATGAAACATTGTGAGCCACAATTTCTTACACGAATAAGTTGCCACTTTGGATACGTCATGCTTTTCCTGATAATTTAACCAGTTCCAGTTTAACTTACACAAACAGTTTGATGAATCTTGAGATGCGAACAGTTTCAATTAAAATTAAGGGTTTATATTTCATTTATACAAAAAAAAATGATAATTACAAATAAAAATTTCAAGATACGACCAATCTCCTAGAAAATTTTTATTTAACCCATAACTTAATCTGACCTCCTAAAATATATTACAATGGTTTATTATTTAAGGTGATTGACTATAGTCTTGAAGGGGGTTAAGCACTAACTGTTCATTTTAAAAATGTGAACAAACGAATATCTTTTCTATCTTCTTCTTCTTCTTTTTTTTTTTTTTTTTTTTTTGAGAACTATGTGCATTTTTTTAGTATATATGCATATAATGTCAAAGGAAATTAAACAACTTCGTTATGTAGGACACTATCTTAGCTGAAAATACAAATTATTTATTTGTTTGTTTCTCCAGCTTAGAATAATAAGATACCATATAGAAATTTAAAATATATATGTACACTGATTGACATAATAAACAGCATGAAATTAAAATACAAAATTTAGATATATAGTAGTGACTAGTGATATATTAGAAGGATTTGGATAAAATATGCAATTACATATCTAGACTTTGAAATTGATCAATTTAGTATATACATTTGAAATTGATCAATTTAGTACTTTAAAGAACTTGACGAAGGTATCGTTAGCGTAAAGAAAAAATTTTTTGAGGTACAAAATCAGTCAATTTTAAAATTCATCTACTAATTTGATTGATTTTAAAGTTTAGATGTTTAATTATATTTTTTTATCAAAATTTAGTTATTATTCGTGACATTAACCCAAATTAGAAATACTGTACAAAAACTAGTGTTCCAAAAGTCTAAATGAAAGGTTTCTCAATAACTGTTGAAATTATTATTATTCAAATCTTAAAATCGTTGTTAAAATATCATAAAGCCATTACCGAAAGAATAGTAAATTTCAATGGTTGTGGGATTTAAATAGCAGTTTATGGTGTATCTGTACAGTACACGTTTTAAAAATAAAGTTTAAAAAAAAAAAACCTACATGATATTTCAGAATCTATGAAGTATTTTAGCAGATCAAAAGTTTTCAAAAGTATTCATAACTTTTCTGATGTTTTGGGAGATCCAGATAGACATAAGACGCAAAAGACAAAGCAATGTAAAGCTTAGAATGTTCGAAAAGAAGTCAATTTATGGATTTAAGTTATTATTATCTGTCGCATCTTATTGTTTAGTGGGTGGATCCGCAACAACTTTACGAGCTATACTTACAATATATATAAATATTTAAAAAAATATAAAAATAAAAATAATAAGCAAACTGCCAGCATCATCTGAATATGTATCAACTATATGTAATGATATAGATTTCAAAACTCTATCAATCTAGGTATTATTCATCATTTTTTACTAAATTGTAAGTCATCACATAAAAATGTGCTTTAATGATTAAAGTTTAATCTAGAATCTTTATTTTTAATCTCTCATGTTTTTTTACTCCCTTCCCATACACCTACTTATAACCCAATTTTATCTTTTTCTTTCTTTACTTTTTGTTTCTTTGGAAAGCGAGAGGGGCTTTATTTTTATTGCTAACATCAGCCTCGAAACTATCTTCTCTATGGACGCAGCTTTCTCACCAGCCAGAAGTTAGGCAGACGAGAAAACGAGTAATTCTTGCGTAATCATGTCCATATAAACCATATTAATATAGACTAAAAGTAGAATATATAAGTTTTTATTCATATACAAGTACAGCATATGATAGTTAAGAACACGTTATCAAAATAGTATCTATCTCGGAATACCAAAAATATTTTCTAAGAGAATTTCAATAATGTTGTCAACGATAAACTGGAATGAATTATCTAAAACTATAGTATTTATCTGATTTTGATAGAGACCCCAGTCTTCTAGATAAACTAACTATCAATTCGTTGACTTTACTCGAATAGTTATTTATTTTCTCGTCTTTCTACAAAAAAATTATTCTTACGGTATTTATTTGAGGAGAATAATAATTCATGATGAATTAATATTATATAAAATAATAAATTGCAATCCATATTCCCACACCCATGATAAAAATATCATTGTTTTGAAAATATCATCTATACAATTCTTCTTTCGGTATGATAAAAACAAGGGACTTGGTATAATAAAAACAAGAAATATTATAGATATTTTATTTTTTACTCCGATAATTACTTGTTTTATTTTTTACACTAAGTGAATATTATAATAGTCATCATAATTTTATTACATTTTCCTTAAATTAGAATTCAATTTCCCCCATATAGTGAAGAGAACAAATCATAATAGTTTCCCACTATTTAAAAATCCAAAACATATGAAATTTAGATAAATATATATATATATATATATATGAAATATTCTATCATTCCATAGTGGTTATGACATACCAATGTCATGACATCATTAAATGATTCAAATATATCGAAACCGATTTGGTCAAAAAAAAATATCGAAACCGTGATTCAAACAATATATATATATATATATATTAGAAGAATCAGGCCCAACCACTAAGCTCTAGCTAGGGCGGGCGGGTCATTATGGAGGACCCAACTTACTAAAAACCCTATAGGGTTGGGTTATGGGACGAGTTTGGCAAAAAAATTTATGACCCTATAAGGTCGCGGTCGGGATCGTGTCATAGTTATAATCCTATAAGGTCAACCCGACCCGCTAAAATTATTATAAAAATATATAATTTTAAATTTTAAAATTTAAAAAAGAAACTTAACAAATATTAAGGTTTGTCATAACTCGCATATTGCTAAGTTGCTATAAGTAAGTGAATTTTTTTTTAAACTTATATATATAATAATGATAGAGGGACGAGTAATATTATCATTCCTAACTTATTATTGGTATTGGCAATTAAATATTAGATAATATGTCAAATGAATAATTTCGTTATTTTTTAATTGACATAGTTTAATACATAATATAATACAAATTGTGCATTTTATTTACTAAAAATTTTATTAAGCATATATTTTCTATTGTTTTTATATTTTGACATTAATGTCCTTTTTTCAACTAGCACTACAACAAAATGAGCCTTTGGCTACGTCTAATAAACGTGGCTAAACATTAAAAAAACGTGACCAAAAATTTTTGGTCACGTTTTTTTACACGTGGCCTATAGACGTCGCAAAAGGTCAGTCGCAGATTTGATAAGTAACGTTAAAAATTGAAACGTCGCCAATGTTAGTTTGACAGCCAAATACACTTTGTTAGGCCACGTTTAAACATGGCCTATTATCATGTTTTGTCACACTTATGTGTGGCTAAATATGACTAATATCCATCCCACCAAATATAAAAGGAGGAAACTTGTGATCGGCGGCGTTTAAACGTGGTAAACATTTTTATTAGTAACGTGTAAACGTAAGTAAATTACATAATTGGCGATGTTTAACCATGGCCATACACAGGTTGAATAAGCTTCATATATGTTTGTTGGACCACAATGTGATTTATTTAGCGACGTTTACACGTGGCTATTCTAATGCATTGGCGACGTCTACATATGTGGTTGTTGTTTTATTTAGCGACGTTTACACGTGCTATTCTAATGATTGTTATATTTATTTAGCGACGTTTACACATGGCTATTGTAATGCATTGGCGACGTCTACATGTGTGGTTGTTGTTTATTTAGCGACGTTTAAACATGGCTATTCTTGTTAAGGAGATGTTAATGCTCAAATTGTTTTATTTGGCAATATATATTTGTTTAGTGCAACATATGTACAATTGGCAATATAAACCTGTTTGCTCATAATATAATTGATACCTACTATTACTTCAGCACATGTAATTTATATATGAAAAAATGTCACTAATACATTTTGGAGCATACAATGCGCTCGATATGTAATAAAAACTAATAACATTAAAATTACTTAAAGATCACCATGACCATCGTTGCGTTAAAGGGAAAAAAAACCAAAAACAATATGGTTTAGTGTCCTTACAAGAAACGTTAGCGTAAACTCCAAATTACATCAAAATGGGCATATGTACACACTTTATCACATTGATTTGTCCCCATTCATGTCAGTGTGATAAAAACAAAAAACTGAGTACTTAATTTTCTTCCTCACTATTGACATCACCATCTCCAAGCGATGGATTTGATGAAGCATGTCGTGCACTTGCAGAAGTAGTTCCATTTGGATTTGCTGTCACACAATATACAAATTAAATATAATTATTAAATTGTTAAAAGAAACACGAATGAGATAATGAAAAATGACTCATGATAACTAACCTGAACTACTGGGAAAACTTGATATAAGTTGTTGTACAAGTCGAGTTAGCTTATCAAGCTGTAAATACCATTAAGTAGCAAATTCAATTAAAGAAAATCGAAAAAAATCTAGTTGAGCTATTTAAGTAGTCTATCAAATCAAATTTAAACTTTCTAATATTCAATTTGACTATAAATATTAAGTAAGTTCAACTAAAGTTCATGTTAATATTATACTAATCAAAATTTAAAACATTTTTTTCCTTCACAAATTAAGTGTAAATGGATTCAAGCTTTAAAATTTTAACTTTGGTTTGAAATTTTGAATCAAGTTTGAGATTACACTCAACACTATCTCGATTCAACTTGTTTATAGATCCAAATGCATGGATGAAAAGAAGATGTGAAAGTGTAGTCTTATTAACATAAATAGCAAAAGTTAAGACTTATGTATAAAACGTTAACCACAACACACCAAGTATTCTCTGATGGCCTAGTGATAAACCTGAAAATTACATTATAGGAACATCCACAAGGTAACATAGACACGCAAATACAGAACAAAGTAAAAAACTAAACCAAAATAGGACATAAAGTCATGGACACACGCCTAATATCTCGACTGTATATATTGCAGACATCGTGATCGCTTCAATTGTTATCACATTTGCATATATTTAAACACATGTAATGCCTAACAGAAAAGGTAGGGTTCTGCCACATCCTAGAGGACTTATTTCCCACAATTCCTTAACCTACACATTGTATGTCCAAGAGAAAATCCAAGGACCTTTAGGTTCTGCCACAATCACCCTTGGAAGCCGTATTAAAGTTTATTTACTTGTTGAGTTTGTTGCTGGCGTAATGTTTTTTCCTCTTGCAATTCAGCTCTTAACTCCTCCATCTCATTCTGTCTTCATGTTGATTTCCCAATAGATGGTGGTCCATATCCTCTTCCAGGATGGTAGTCAGATCTGTTACTTGCATTCATAAATATGTCAACAATCTCTTGTGGTGTCTTTGGGTTGTTAGAAGATTGTGAATCCTCATACATTTTCACCATCTTCTCCTACATTATGAAAACTAAAACATAACATCCGCAACATATTGCTTATTTAATAACATATTCAAAATAAAACTTAACCCATAGACTTACATAATCTTCAGAAGCTTGTTGTGAAACCCAACCACCAGTACTGTTAGGCCTTGGTTCACGATATCGAGTTTGCTTAAAGAACTCGATAGCATTGGGCAGTTGGTGATTTTGATTGATCTACATACACATATATATATTACAAAAATGTTAAACACTTGAGTAAGCTTACTACTACATGTTAGAAATTATATGAGTTGCTACTTACGTACTCATTCCTTCTGCTCTCAAAAGATCGAGAGCCAGACCTATGCAAGTATTTGACAGAACCACGTGCTTCTTTCCCGATCATTGATTTGGTCCTCTATTAATTAAAAATAGTGACATATTTATGTAGTTATTACTTGAAATCCCAAGAAAAATGGGTATGTAGAGTTTACCTTCTGCGATGGGTCATTAGATTGTAAAATTGCCTTCTCTTCTGCAATCTCTTTAGTCCATTGTTCCGTCATCTTCTTCCAATCATCTTCATTCGATCCTTTAGGTCTTGCTACATCACCAATCTCCATCCATCCTCTTAGTTTTACTTCGATGATTTCTAAGCAGACTCCCTATCCATTTATCAGCAGCAGCAAATTTGTTGCCATTTTTTACTACATCATCAATATTCAATCGATTCTACATCAACCATATCAGTTAAGACAAAAGAATGATTAGTAACATCACATAATAAGTAAGTAATATGAAAAGAAAGTTTAGTCTACATTTTACCTTAACCCTCTCCCAAGCTCGTTGTTTCTCCATCTTATCTAATTTTCTCCAATCTTCACCATAAAGAGGCAACAAGTCCCTGCATGCTTTCCCTATCTCAGATGCTAATTTGAGGATTGATCTGCCGAAACAGGACGTCCTCCGGATGTAGTAAACTCAACTAGCATTTTCCCCTTTCGCTTCATTCTCCCGCTCAAGTGCTTCACCACGATATGCACTCCTCTTACCAATAGATCGTGTTGAGCTCTCAGTTGCTACAATTATAAGAGAATGGTTTTTCACTTGCACACTTTCAATAATTTATTGCATACATTATAAAGCTTACCAAGAGATTCAGTATTATTAGACGTGTGGCTGTGCTCTTGGGGCCTATCCACTTGACCATTGTTCATTTCCCGTATATCTGGAGCTTCATTCTCTACATTTAATAGGAAAAGAAAAAATCACATTACATTTAATACTCAAAGCTAAATACACAACAAGGATAGTGGGAATAGAATTAGAAATATGAGTATAGAGAGCACTTATATTTGACCATATGAAAATAGGAAAAAATTAGAGACATGCAAAACTACACGTACCTAAGCAAAATCGAAATTATGTAAGACATTACAGACCAAACATGTCAACACATTAATTTTTATCTCTAAACGTAAATTTTTATTACAAAACCATTATTATTGATGAAACTAGGGTGTGCCCGTCATGATAGACTTAAAGCTAAAGAACATTATTCAATATCTACAAAACAACATCGCAGATTGAAAGCTAAAGAGAATTATTCAACTCTAAATGTAATATCTATAAATCAACATCGCAGATTGAAACCAGTGGACTACTCTTGAATACTGCAAAGAAAATAATGTAGTCCAAAAGGTTGTTGCAACTTCAGGTAAATATCATGTATGGTTCAAGCTTTTAGGACTTCTCTTAACTTCTATGGGTAACTTGGTTGGTTGAACATATATACATGTTTATGTGCGTGCGTTTATCATGTCCTATTTATGATGATGTTCTGGAAGAAGATCTGAGTAGTATAATTTAAGCAAATTCTAGGAGGGATCTGTTGTTAAAGTTGATTTTACTAGTTGTATGGACAGGTAATTGATTTTCCAAACCTATCTTCTACATTTATATGCCAATTTCACCACTTACCTGGAGTGTGGTTTCGATCAGCTGAATTGCTGCCCTGTAAGGATGCATTTGCTGGACTTACGTTGATACCTTCACCATGTGGAGTGTCATTTGCTGTAGTAGAACACAAAATCAATTTGAATTACCAATTTATACTAACTTATTCTACTTTAATGATATGTCCAACTGGAATACCTAAGGCTTCAGAAGGATTAGGTGGCTGGTTGTGTTGTTCTGATTGGTGCATATCATCCCCAGAATGGTGAGAATCCGACTCATCACGAATAGGTAGTCGAGTATCTCGTTTAGTCCTCCCTCCTCTCCTGTGAACATTCCTTCGACCACCAGCCATTACAAACCTGAAAATGAAAAAAGGAGGCGTAAGTTAGTCATTAGAAAATAAACAACATAATAGCTTGGCAACACATCATTCAATATATAAAAGCTTATGCTAATATCATCGCCTTAAAAAAAAGGAAAAAATTGATCTTGCAAGCATAATTAAGGATAAATTTAAAAAAAAAAAAAACATAACCATTCAATTTGCATCGCTACTGTCATAATCCACCAGCGTCTCATCCATCTCCTCATTCTCATCCTCATCTTCACTGGATTCAATACCGGCATCATGCTCTATATGTGTAGATGCTTGCACTGTTCCTCTAATAACCTCCCTATCAACAGTCTCATGACCTACATCAGTTCTCAATAGCACATCAACATCGCAATCGATTACTGGATGCAGCTCATTTCCTCCATCACCATCATCTATGAAATGTTCATCTAAGATCTCATCTGCTAATCGAGCCTCCACATCAGTTAACAAATTTGCACCACCTTCAAGCGAGTCCATATTATAGATGTGGCGATGCTCAAACTGTTGCACAACACGCCATTCAGTCCCTAGTTTCATGTCCTCTACATAAAATATTTGCTTAGCTTGTGATGCTAGCACGTACGGATCATTTTCATACCACGTACGAGTAATCTTAATGCTTTTAAAGCCATCATCAACTCGAACATGCCGCATGTTAGTGTCCCACCACTTGCACTTAAACAAGATCACGCTTTTGTTTCTAACATAAGTAAACTCATATATATCTGTCAAAACCCCATAAAATTCAATTTTCGTGTCTCCTTCATTTCCCTCTACAAGCACTCCACTATTCTGAGTCTTCTTCCTATCATCAAATTCTGTTGTATGAAATCGCACACCATTGTATATCAATTTGTTGTATCTCTTGAAACATGAATCGGGTCCTAATGATAATGCATATAACGCACTGATGACCGGGTCACCACTTTCATACAACGCACTCATCTGCAATAATGACAACAAAATAGACAATCAGGCCTATTTTCTTAAACTTCCTTTACCTATAGCCTTAGTATATGTGGGCATTGTTAATTATATTTACCTTATTCATAAACCATTGACTAAATTCACTCTTGTGACGCTCATCTATGTCATCACCATTTTGTGAGCTTAAAATGTCGATATGTTCACTGCAACATAAATTTCACTGTGGTTAAGTAATACACACAAATTTTAATAGTTCTCTAACATAGTAAAAATGATCTAATGACAGCCACTTACGCTAAATATGGTTGCATCTCCTGACAATTATTGATAATGTACCATTTGGCGATTTCGACCTCCTCATCTGATAATACCACATATGTAGGTGGAGAAATAAAACCAACCCTATTTGTAAAGATGTCCAGCCCACCATCTTCCAGAGAATCAAAGTTCCTATCTGGTCGGTTAAATATTGTCTCCAAGTCTTCTAAGTGAAGGGAGCACCAAGTCAAGCACTCATGAACAACATAGGCTTCAGCAATTGAACCTTCCGGATAAGCTCTATTCGAACAAATTGCTTTAAAGAGCCTAAGTATCTACATAGTAAAATTTAAATTAGGGGAGAAAAAATGCAAACATTCAAAAAAAAACATTAAAATAAAGATGTTATGTGTTGTATTCACAATGTACCTTTCAATAGGATACATCCAGCGGTAAGCAACAGGTCCAGCCATTAGGGCCTCTTGAGGTAAGTGGATAGCTAGATGCACCATTACATCGAAAAAGGCAGGTGGAAAGATTAGCTCTAACTTGCACAATATTGTGACAATATCGCTCTGCATCTTTTGTAACTCCTCAACATTCAACATACGTCGGCACAACCTCTCGAAGAAGGTCCCGAGCTCAGATATGGTGGTGGTGACATCTCTAGGCAATAAGCCACGAATACCCACAGGCAATAGCCTTTGAAGCAACACATGGCAATCATGACTCTTCATACCAGAAAGTTTTGAGCATGAGTTGTCTACACACCTACCTATATGTGATGCATAACCATCGGGTAATCTAATATTCCTTAGAAATTGACAGAATAATTTTCTTTCAGAGTTACTTAATGCATAACTTGCACATGGCATTAAATACTTGCCATCACCCCGCTTCAATAGATGTAGTTCCTTCCGAATACCAAGTTCCTCTAGATCAAGCCTAGCTTTATAAGTGTCTTTTGTCTTTCCATCAATCCTAAGAATTGTGTAGATAATATTCTCACAAATATTCTTCTCAATATGCATGACATCAAGATTATGTCTAAGCTTTAACTTTGACCAATATGGCAATTGAAAGAATATGGACTTCTTAACCCAGTTGAACCCGCCAACATGATGTGCTCTTTTAACTTTCTCTGGATGCTTTCCCATACCCACATCTACCACTGTACGTAATTGGTGAAGAATGTCTTCACTAGAATATGGTTCGGGAGCTTCACGATTATCACGCATTCCATCAAATTTCAAGCTACGTCTCCACCTATGTTCCTTTGGCAACCACATCCTATGACCAACATACCCAATCTTGCTATTAAGTCTTATTGATGGTGTTTGATCTTCGCATACAGGACAAGCACTGTATCCTTTTGTGCTCCACCCAGACAAATTCCCATAAGCTGGAAAGTCATTGATGGTCCACATCAATGCAGCATGCATATTAAAAGAAGACTTCGAGTATGCATCATATGTCCATAGTCCATTGACCCAAAGATCATTCAACTCATCAATCAAAGGTTGCATGTAAACATCGATCTCCTTCCCTGGTGCTTTAGGCCCAGGGATTAACAACGTCATCATGAAATACTCTTTCTTCATGCACATCCATGGTGGTAAGTTGTATGTAAGAAGCACTACTGGCCACATGCTATATGACTGGCTCATGGTACCAAAAGGGTTAAAGCCATCACTAGCTAACCCCAACCGCACATTACGACTATCCTTTGCAAAGTCTGGAAATTCATTATCAAAATTAATCCAAGATTGCCCATCAGCTGGATGGCTCATAATGTTTTCTTGTCTCTTATGTTCATCTTTATGCCAACGCATTTTTTGAGCAACCTTAGGATTCATGAAAAGGCGTTGCAACCTTGGTTTTACAGGAAAGTACCGCAGAATCTTATGAGGAATGGGCTTTCTAGACCCTCCAGACATCTTATACCTAGAAGTACCACAAGTAGGGCAACTGGTAAGATGCTTGTTCGTACCCCAAAATAAGCAACAATCATATTTACATGCATGAATACTGTGGTAACCCATACCCAACCCTCTTAAGTACTTGTTTGCATGATAGTATGAAGTGGGAAGAGACTCTCCATTAGGTATCACATCACGCAAAAGTTGTAGAAGCATGTCGAACGACTTGTTAGTCCACTTATTGTATACTTTCAAGTGGAGAAGCTTCACTATAAAGGAGAATTTAGAGAACTTACAACCCGGATAAAGCTTTTGTTGTGAGTCAGCTCTTAAACCACTTAAAAAATCTGTTGGAAGATCGAAGCCATCTCGGAGACTTGCATCTTCCTCTTGATTCGTAGCAAAAGCCCCTAAATCTTCAAGCATTTCATCAAGCCCGTCAATGTCATCATCATTTACAACATTGTACTCCACCTCATTATATATCATTTCACTCTCTATATGACGAATTCTACCACGCGGTCCACTAGGCAATTCAATAGTCGGCTCCTCACCATGATATATCCAACACTTATAAGTTATGTCTATCCCATCAACAAGCAAGTGTGCTCTAATCACATTCACGGTGTACGAGTTGTTATTCAAACACCTCCTGCATGGACAATTTAACTCCGTGTTTCCTCCATATTTCAATTGCATGTATGCAACGAAAAATTCTACACCTCGTTGATACTCTTCACTTCCAATGTCGCAATTCATCCAATTCTTATCCATGTGTATTCTAAGAAAAGCCATAGAAAGAAAGAATTACAACCACACTAAAATAATATCAGTAGATTAAAAAGAGAAAGGAAAAGGAAAAGGACGAATGAAATAATCTTAAATACACATAAGGTTTTTAATGTTGTTTTTAGTAAGAGTGAAATCAATGCAAATGGATTTAAATACATATATGTTATGTTCATGCATATATGAAACCAACACTATCTCTATACATGCTTCAACGTGTGGACTTCCTATTTTGGTCAATGAATTGACATGACAATTTGAAAAGTTAAGATTAAATTGAGTTTAAAATGAAATTTTAAATTTCGCAATATAGTATTATTTCTTATAGTAATGGAAATGAAAAAAATATATTAATTATAATCTCTTGAAAATATATTAAGACAAATTCTCCCTTGATTTTTCATTGTTAAAAGAATCATAAGTATAAGAATCTAGGTGTTTAATAAACACATCCATAGATGGGCAAACTTTTGAATTTTAAATCTCTACCACACATTGTTGTTGTCACCTTCATGGTGGCATCTTCTCCAACAACGATTACAACTTTGATACCAATTGACAGAGCAAAAACTACTCAAAGATTAAAATAAAATCAAAATCTATTGAATTGCACATGGTTATCATGTAATAATCTTCTATATGTCTCTTGATTCTAATAGTATTTAGACAAATAGACATCAAAATTCAAAGACTCAATAAGAGTGCAAATTTTCAAAAAGAGATAAAAATTACAATATGTTGATTTGTGCATAAATTTCAAAAACAATATGCTATCAACATGTTAATTTCGCATAATGCTAAAAAAATAAGAGAGACAAATGATATTATTATTCCATAAAAATTCTCTAGGGACTATTACAAGTCTTAGTCAATTTATAGAATTAAAATAAAATCTAATTAAAAGATTTAGTATATATAAAAAGAGATACTACTCATTTAAAATTATACTAATCCTCTTAAATATATAAATCAAATTAAATCAAATCAAATATAATAGCTAGCTAATCGTACCTATCCAAAGAAAAAATAATAATCCTCCATCAATAATCTAATTGCGTCATGGATCGCGCACCAAGAAGTCGTTTTGAAAAATAGCAATGTTAATCTCTACAAATCTAGTGCAATCAAGCATAATGGAAAAAGTAAATTTGTCTGTCCTCATTAGAAGAATCGGTAGAGCTGCTAGCTTAGAGTGCCTAAATATTATAACATAACATCCATAATCAGATTTCACAGAATGCCGTATGGACAATACTTATATATGGATGGAGTCTTCAATGCAATGTCAGTTATGAATGCAATGAAACTGGGTCGTTGCAGGGCATTTGGCCTAATTAGATTCTATAAGATTTTCAAGCAAGTTCATGTATAATTTCAAAAGCAAATATGATTTTAGAATTATAATAAGATAATTATATTACAACATTTAACATATTAATCTTCGAATAGCGAAAAGAAGAATTCAACTTTTTGTAAATTCCTTTAAACAAGGGCCAAATAGTGTTTTTACGAGGTTTTAGATAACCTTGTGGAAATCTACAATCCTAATTCTAGATTTCTCCAAGGTTCCCTTCGAACTGTTGCACCAAGGATTCATCAAAAACCAAACATATTTTCCAATCTTCCGATTTTTGCAAAACCATAAAAATCCTAGACTAGACACATACCAAAACTCATTAAAAAAACCATACCAAGATCCCACCCATCAAGCCATAATATAACATCTCCATTTTCAGTACTAGTTTAACTTAACACCTGCAGTTTTATATTTACTGATTAGTAGTTACTATTAGGATAAGCAAATTAGAACAGACAATTTTTTTCATGGTTATCTCCTTTCAATTACCAGGTTTTAGCAATAATTCAAATTAACTAAAAACTCTAACTTATAGTCATTATATCATACAACTCTTTCATAGAAAAGTTTTACCTTTACAGCCACAAAAATTGGAAGTGATGATAGAACAATTGGGAGAAAGAACCAAGGATGTTGTAGTGGCCGGTAAAAGTCAAATAAAACTGCAGATGGATAATAGAAGTTTATTAGTGAAATATATCGGTCATGAGTTTAAAACTAATTCCAATATGTCATAAAAAAAATCAACAAATAAATAACCAAAATTTTAACAGTAAAATATATAATTCAGTTTATAGTTAGTTCGAATAAGTCATGTATGGATGAAGGGCTATGCTGAATTGACGATGGCTTTACAATTGATTGACATACGAAAACTTCATCACAATACTTGGCCAATCTTAATCTACCCTAACTTTCAATTAGCAAATACAATTAATCCTCTATAATTTGACAATTTGCACGCTAGAAAATCACTTATTGGTTTTGTCAACAAAAAAACAGGACATTTCCTATATAAGACATTACCTAAACACCATGATCCAATTTATTCCTTGTAAAAGCAAGGTCAACATTCGAAACCATATGTAAAACTATAAAGGGTGTAATGGGTTTTCTTGGTTTTGCAATGCACTAGTTACAAATTGAGAATCCAAGTATATTTTCTCTATCTTCAACTCATGAACAAGCAATATAAACACTACTGTAGGATTTGAGCTTAGTATTACAACTATACAACAATGCAGTTCATAAAATCCAACTCCAAATAATAGGCAAGAATATTTGTTATAATATATGCCAACATAATGAACAGCAAGCATTACACCAGATCAACTTAGAATGCAAAATGACTCTAATAACTTCCAATCAAAGTAGATGATTTGATACTTAATCAAACTTTTTTGGCTAATTTTACTACCTTATTAACCCATTTACTTTGTTTTCTAATGGAAAAAAATAGCCTATTAATATTAGACGGTATTAAAATATGTTTTTTAAATTCAACAATATGTTATCTTTTTCAAAATCAGTGAAGGAAGTAATCAATGTTATGTAAGTAATAAAAATAGTCACAAAATTTTTGAGTATATATTAAATTAATTACTTCAAAGTTTAAATACAAACTCAAATTTTTACGTAAAGTCTAACTACCAAATTTAATATTTACCTCATAGTAAATGGATCATTAATATATTACACATCTTCACCAGTATTATAGGCTTATGAAATCAAATTCTGTTTTGTTAAGGTTCATACCCAACATTAAGGCACTTCCTTGGAGGAACTCAGATGACGAAGTAAAAATTAAACAAGGACGCATGACTCATAACTAATGGAGTGTAGGAGTGACTCACTATGCTAGGGTTTCAAGTGTGATCGATGTAGTGGAAGATGTTGCAATCGAGAGCTGCCAAGGAACATACAATCCACAAAAACAGTTAATGTTGCAAAATCAAAGCTTCAATCTATCAACATTACGGGTCAGGAAAAAAATAAAAATTAAGAGATAGAGAAATGAACCAGTTCTTGTTGTTTGCCTTTGCTTTTGCTTAGCTGGATCTTATTCACACAGACAGCTTGGATGTTGATTTATGTAGAGGTGAGTGTTGGGTCTACAGAAGAAGGAAAAGAATAGTAAGAGTAAAGGTATATGTACATATACACACATATATGGACTTTATTAGAGTAAGTATATTTACACATATATGGTAGGCAATGAAACACTACAATGCATGTGCACAAAAAATAGTTACAGGCCATTCATTTAAGTGGAGAAAATTTACCAAACAAAAACCACTTAATTTACGAATTGAGAATATCCCATATCAAAACAAAGCTTTTGTAAAGGTCCTATGAGCTAACCCTTAATGCCTTGACTCAAGCTCTAGTAATTGGTCTTACAAAATTGATTCCTTTGAAAATGTTTTCTAAAAGAATTTGTAAATGAAATTTGTATGTGCAGGGGAAGTCCATAGCACCTAAGCCAGTGGGATGATAATCAAAGTATCCATTATGCTATTGTCCATATTTAGAGTCTTTAGTTGCCATATTAATATTATAACAAACTTCCTCCAAAATCTCTAATTTATAATTCTCCCTAAAAGTTTTTAAAATTTATTTATATTCTTTACAGAAGCCATAATATGATGAGTTATAGAAAGGAAATATGAAAAAAAAAAACACTTCTTAGAAGTATTTGACTGTGGATCCAAAATGTGAAAGAACCACCCAGTCCACCACCAATACTAAAGACCTGAAAAAAAATTATTATTCCACCTGCAGTAACTCTAAGCTTATTTTATAAGGCTGATAAGAATTTTTTTTTTTACCCCCCCAAATCTTAAGAAGAAATATAGAAAAGAACTCCAGTTGACAATGAGCGTTATGGTGACATCATGGCCTATTTGACCAATCTAGGGAAGTCCCCTATTTTAATACCAACTAAAAGCAACAAAAAGATGGGGGAAAGAAAAACCAAACAAATAAACAAACCTTAAATTATTGTTTGTTTATATATGTTGCTTTGCTTATGCTGGGAGGGTAAGACAAATATTTGTGTTTACATTCAGGGGGACTGGAGCTGATAAAGAAGAAAGAATTGCAGCTGATAAAGCGGAAACTAAAAAAAACCAACGTTTCTTCTTTAGATGCAGAATTTCTTGCTTGCATTTTTTTTTACAAAAATTTAAACCTTAGTTATTAATAAGGAAAAATTCACTCTCTGGAATGATTGTGAATCAATTGTAAAATTTTACAATAAACTTAACCTAAAGGTTAAATCACTTAGTAATAATAGATGGTTAACTTATTTGCGTAATTTTGACTAAGAAAATTATTTGTAGGATTTTTTTTTTTGGAAAAATCTATATCTAAATAAATAAATATATATATAGCATTACCCCAATCTTTTGCCCTACGATATACATAATATATAAAATAAATCCAAAATTTAATTAAAAATGGAAAGTTCCTAATAAAGCCTATAGACATAAACGAATTAAAATAATGAAATAATTGTTACTATCAGCACATAGAACGGACTTTCCTATAGAATGCTATTGTATTATTAAATATTTCTTAAAATAGTAAATATGCGATTTCAAAACCTGAACGATTGAATTTATCTAAAAAAAAGACGTACGACACAAGTGAGGCTGGTGAATTTTGGTCATTGGCTCATTTTCAATCCAAATATAGTGTGTATATATTATTGCTTCTTTCCTCAAAATATGTTCTAAAGATCACTGCATGGAAGTCTGCAAAAAGCAATCATAATACTAAAATACTGAGAATCAAACTGAATCAATTAAATTGAGTAAAACTCCGGCATCTAGTCTTTGCTCATTGCAGTAGTTATAATCTTTTTACGCTAAACAGGAAAAAAAATGAAGAAACAACTTAAAAGAAAATATGTCTAAATGCAAAAAGGAAGCATCAGATAAAAGTTGCAGTCTTTGAAAATGAATGTAGAATCCAGATCCCAAAGTAGCTTTAAACGATTGAAAAATCCAATGATTGAATCTCTCTTCCCTAATTCAATCAATAAAGGATTGAAAAAAAGAGCATACTTAGAACCTAGAGCTGTAAAACCTTAGAAAAGATGGGCTATATACCAGTTTATCTCAGAGTTTCCACTAGCACATCCTCTCCCCTTCTTTTCTGCTAATGATACAATCGAATTTAGTAAATTCATGTTGATATGAAAAACCAAGTAAACAATGGTTAGTTTGAAATTAGTAATATTTCATACTCCTAAAATTGTTCAAACTTGAAGCTCATTCACCAGTTCTTTCTGCTCTGTTTCTTGTTCGGAGGTCATATCTGTAATATAAGTTGTTTAGTATGTATCAAATTGCAGTTGTCCATGATAACACGATAAGGCATAAGAAGGCGCAAGTTAGAAATACAAGGTATATTTGAAATATCTAATACAAATAGATGAACCATTATTAAATTACTACTAGTTAAATGATCGGAAGATTAAATAATTTATAAGGGAAAAGAAGTAAAGTCACCATGTGCAAATTGTCCAGTCAAGGATTAACAAATATAGTAACAGAAAAAAAAAAAAAATTGTCCTTTGATGAAAAGATAAGGTGTAGTCCATTATTAAAATAAAACCAGTCTATTGTTTCATCAAAGAAATTAGTTTCATGGCCTCAAGAATTTCAAATAGTCCGCCCATAATTCTTATTTTCCTCTTTGGAAGTCTGCTTTAGTGGTGAAATGTTGCAAATATCTATAGGTCCACCGTACATCTTTAAAAAAATTGAAATCCAACTGTGTCAATGGCAACCACACAGGCATTGGTATCAAGAGAACTACAGAAAAAAATGAAAAGAATTTTATGATCTTTCAGGGAAAGATAAAAACATAGATAAATAATCATTTTGTAATTGAATTATGAATCCGTTGTAGAAACAAGTAGATGCATGTAAAGCTTAGACAAAACTTTGATCACCTAACACGCTCATTGTGAGCAGATCACTCATACATTCTATACATAAGTTGGCAACAACAAATTAAACATGCCATAGCTTATCATATTAAGTTGGCAACAACAAATTAAATATACCACAGCTTATCATATCAAGTGTCAAGAAGCGGTTTAAATAGCACAAATAACTTAAATTCATATGCAACATGAATTTTAAATGTCAAATAGTAAAATAGAGTGTAGTGCTATAAGAGAGCCTTTGAAGTCACCCAATCAATATTATTGGACAACACACAACATACACAAGCAAATAAATCAAAACACGCACAACAGGCTTGTAAAGCTTTAACGAAATAATATAAATTGCAAAAACCTCTAACAGCCATCAAGCACATAAAATTACCGAAAGGAGCAAAACACTCTATATCATAATGCAAAATGTTAAAATTTTGTAATATATATAGATCTGAGATTAAGGATAGCTGCAAAATAAACAGGAAATGTGATTACCACCTAAAAACCAACATAGATAGAGCAATCTGTATACTTAATTGATAGGAGGCATTATTGTTTGATTTAGTAAAGCACAAACTCGGGCCACAAAATGGCTAACATATATCATTTCAGCGTATACGCCAAAGGTTATTGACCCTTCTTTTCCTTTAGTAAAAAGCTTAAGAAAGAAAGAACCTTGTTCCTCATAACCTACTTCTGCAATAGACATTCATGTACTTTACATGACAAAGAAGATCTTTGTTAGTGCCCTATCAACATAAAGGCAAGTGCACACACACTAAATCAAACAGAAATAAAAAAATGAGATGAATGTTCTATTTCATAAGGAGAAAAAAAACTTTGATATCAGATTACGGATAAACTACTACATTTTTTATAAGTAGACCAATAAAGCAATAAAACCCATTTATGCATGAGAGATGAGACTATTGAATCAATATATGCATCTCATTGTTCTACTTGTAAAAAAAATTTAAGGAAAAAAACTACATATATGTAAGTTGTACCTTGAGCACCTAACTATTTTTTCATATCTCCATACTTTACTCGCATGTTGTAGAGAAACCGGGTGAAGAAAGAAATAAAACTAGGAAAAAAAAAACAGATTTGGCACGATGTAAAAATTATATGATTAGAAAATTACTTCAAACAATGGGAACAATGATTTTATATGTTTAAATATGTGAAATGCACTATAAATGGACACCTGTTGTCTTTAACTGATTTCTAAATCTCTTTCCTAACCATTATTGGTGAAGAGATAATTGAATGATATTATTAATGGACTTGGGAGGGAAACGAAAATCAGAAAAAAGATTCAATCTGTTTAACATTTTCCAAAACGATGTGATGCACAAACAGCTCAAATTATAGGCTACCGTCCTGACTTGCAATACGAAATACATGAGCAACTGAATCAAAAAGCAGAACAGGTAACAAAGAAAAGTGTAAACATTCGTAAGATTAAAATGGTTGCAAAAAAAAAAAAATCTTCATTGGTTTTCCCGTCATTTATCAAGAGAATGAATCAAAAGTTTTAGTAACAAGAATTAGATGTCTAATGTCCCATGCCCGTATCCTTTTCCACCAGAAAACAGAAGACAAAATAAATCATCACAATAATAATAAAATAATTTATTGTTTAGGGCTCGGCAATAATTACTTAAATAAGATCGATTTAAAAATAATTACATAATGTACAGTAGTAAAATCGTGATCTAAATACAAGATATAACAGAATTTAAATACAAGTTATAACAAAATTATATATTGTAAGATATAAAGAATCTCAACCCTTTTTTTTTTTTTTTTGGTAAGCTAAGATATATTGAGTTGTAATTGAATTTCTATTTGTCCAACCCATATGTAAAACTTCAAAGGGTATAATGGGTTTTCTTGGTTTTGCAATACAGTAGTTACAAAATGAGATACCAAGTACATTCTGTTTGTCTTCAAATCATGACCTAGCAATATAAACACTATCATAGGATTTGATTTAGTACTACCACTATACAACAATACAATTCACAAAATCCTACTGCAAGGAATTGGCAAAAATAATTTTATGATATAAATGCCAACATAGCAACATGTATTACAGCAAAGCTACTTAGAACCCGAAATGACTAATAACTTCAATGACATAAAAACAACACAAAACTGAACCCTTTCTCTACTACACAAAACAAAGGTCCCAACTTCCAATAATACCAAAATGTGCACTAATCAATATGTACAGTACAATGCTTAGTACAAGGTAATTTTTATGGCAATGTTCATAGTCTAAACCAGGGTAAGGTATACCAAATAAATAGGTATTTCAATAAGCAAATAATCCATGTGAAAAAATCAAAATTAAATTCTCAGATTGCAAATTGTAATAATAACGAACCAGTTCTTATTGCTAGCCTTTGCCTTTGCTGAGCTGGATCTCACTAGTATAGATAGCTTAGATGTTGATTTTCGCTGAGGCAAGTGTTGGGTCTAGAGAAGAAGGAAAACAATAGTAAGAGTATTAAATGGGAATGCAAATTGTTAGCGTAAATAATCGAAAATAATCCAGGAAAAAAATTAATAATGAAGCACTTCTACCATTATGTTATTAACAAAAAACAAGCGGCATTTATATATTACACAGAACGAGCACGGATTTGTAATAAAATTAGGTTGAATGATTCATAAGCTAGCCATACAAAAGGAACATAAAGAATAAAATCAAAGTTCCAATAAAAATCATACAACATCAACATGAATTATGTACTCAAACCTATAAGTGTAACCTTATTGCAAACAGAAATTGTGGGGCGAAAAAGTATGAGAATTCAGCAAGGCATATATGTAGTTATAACTATATTAATGGTCGCTCCCCAAGCTTTAAACTGTGGATTCATCACTGATCATTATCTTAAATTCGTATGATTGTCTAAACAGTGACTGCTTGTACTCATTGAATAATAATATAATAGGTCAAGAAAGCAAAATGTTATTAAGAAGCTGACTTGTATTTATTTATTTTTTTTTCCATCCAATTTGACAGTAATTCAACCACATGACAAGCATGTACAAAGAAAGAAAAAAGAGCATTAAAACAAAGCTTCACCTAAACCTTTTACACTATCGTGCTCTTTTTCACTATAGAAAGAAGCAAAATAATATAATAATAATAATAATAATAATAATAATAAAACCAAGACAACATATTATATTCATTTTTTAAAATAAAGTAAAAAAATAAGTTTTATAAATAATATAGTTTAAACATAATCATCTTTAAATATTTAGCATGTTCTAACAATTTGGTTTTTTTTTTTGGGTAGAACATAAATATATATATATACATATATTATATATATACGAACCAGCTAAACTACTATAGAGTTGCTGCAATGAAAGACATGCACCTCACCGACCAAACACACATACAGTTGCATGTTTCAACTTTTGAGTACAACAAAACACTAACTAAGTTCGATGACAGAACCATGCTCTGAATGTCAATTAGCTTAATTAATCTCATAATGCGAAGCTACTCAATTAGCTTAAAATCAAGCAGACCAGGTTCCACCCAAACTTCATCGAGCTCTTACTCAAGCGTCACAAAACTTTCACGTATGCTGCTAAGAATTGGATAATAGAATGAATTGAATAGAAGACCCAAGCAAAAAAGCACAACCAAGCAAGTTCCCTAAGAAACATGATAAATAGCCACCATGTGCTAATTGAAGTTCTTAATCAAGCCTTAATGCCAACCTACTGTTTAACATTCATTGAATTTATCAACACCAAGCAAATGAGTAGCTCAAATGTTCAAGAGATTTTTTGAATCCCAGAGTTGAAGTATAATTGCACTAGATGATCCTCAAGCTTAATGCATGCATAAGCAGCTATAATTAACTGCTAAGTCCAATAGGTAACTACCGACCAGTATTTAGTTGAGTTTAACCAATCATTTGTGCATATCTATTTATTTTCAATGCGACTCTAACTAGAACTCCATGGAAACAGTAACCAAGCAGCAACTATAACATGGACAGACCAACTTACATGAAGTGATGAATGCTAACTAAATTAAGCAACTGCAGACTATCGAAAAAGAGCGGCTCCAACCATGATGCCAACTTGGTGTAGTAGTCCTAAATTCCACACTAAGCTCTTACTTAGCAGGCCAAATTAGCCACACGCTAGCTAAACCAATCCTTAGTAGACACAATCAAACCTAATAACCACTACATGCTAATTGATATGTTTTTATTTCTCTATTGTAAATATATATTTTAAGATGTGTGGTGAGTGTGGACAAAACAATAGCTTCTTCTTAAATACATTGAAGCTCTGCCTCAGCAAACTGGGAAGGAAAAGGTTGGGTCAGTTCAAGTCCCACTTGCTGATGCAAAATTGGGATGAGATACTTACATATATGTAATGAAATTAACTAGTTCTATCAACCACTGAGAAACCATGCTTTAAACATAAAAAGAGTGCATGTTTGAAATAGCTTGAAGATGTAAGACACTAGAAAATGCATGCTGATGCACCAAGAAGCCCGAAGAAAAAAAAAGGAAAAATAAAAAACCTTCCCCTGTTTTTTGTAAACCACAAAATGGGGGTGTTTAAATTCCTAAAGTTCTCTCATCAGCCTACAGATGATTATCAATAATAGCACAATAGACAAGATTAACAATCCATCTTTTCTTTTTTGGGAAAAGTTTCGCAAACATGAGCTCATGCTCTTACAATAATTTTTTCCAAGATGAATAAAAACCTTTAAAATATGACCTATGTCTCACTAGAAAAATTAATAAATCTAAAACAGGGGCCTAACAAGACAACCACTATGGGATCCATATCGTATTGGACTACAACATACGTTTGGTGACTGTGGAAACTATAACTCATATTATCAAAAATGTGTGTTTCAAATCATACAAATTCATAATTAACTCATATTTAGATGAAGCAAAGAAAAAAATAAAAAGCAAAAGCATCAACCATTTTAGATTCAGATTCTTCTAAACCTTAATAAATAAATAAATACCAACTAGATTCAAAAAAGAAAAAAGTAGAGAGATATCTTACTGCTCCAACTAGATTCAGATTCTTTTTCTTTCACATGTTAAGGCTACGCATACATATATATATGAATCACAATAAACATTTCGAACTAAGATTATAAAAATGGAAGGCCTATCAATTGCATCTGGATATACCTGTAAAATTGAACCAAAATTTCTTCACAATTGCCGGCTGTAGTTATACTATTCTATTGCCACACAATCACCACATGATGAAACATTAAATTTGAAATTAGGAAATGCAAAGAGATCTTTATTGCAGTCCTGCATAAGAAACAAAGACAATTACAAAACAGTCCAAACCACATAAGTTTTAGGAAATAATGTAATTGATCACAAAAAAGGTTTCTTGAAAATTAATCATATTGATCCTATAATTTGCAGATCTAAAACTTAAAAGTATAGCCATTGTATGACGTTGAGTTGAATGGAATTTTGCATCGAATTAATAGCAGCATTTATGCAGTCACATATGTGCAATAGTATTGTGTGGAGTTTTCATTTTGTTGATCTCTATTAATTGTTCCCTTTGATGCTTATTTTTCTCCTTTCTTTTTCATTTTTATAGTCAATGTTCCTGTTATCTAACAATATGTAAAACCTATTGTGATGGATCATTCTAGTAATGGGACCTTTTGAATAATTATCAACTTGCTTCATGAAGGTTCCAATGTAATTGGGAAGATATCTACTAAAGGAAATCATTTAATTTACTTAGATTACCTCATATAAGCTCGTGATTCATCACCACAACCAAAAAAAAAAAAATGTCAAAGCCAACTAGTAAAATTTCATTTTATAAAAGAACATTCTGCCAGTTTGAAATGGTATAATGAATGTGAAGCTATTTGACGAGACAGAGTTGAGATAATAGCAACTGAAAATTAGTGTCTTAATTTAATATCTAACCTTAGCCATGAAAATGCAATCCAAAACTTAATGCAATTGAAATTGAATGGAAAGTTCAAACCTGCCTCATCACTTGCATCTTCTTAAGCATCACTTGCATATAGAATATGGCCACATTACTAGGGCATTGTAAATATCATGCTAAAAGACTTGAAAGTAAATCCTGGAAAAATAATAGTGTAAGTTGTGAAATATAACCCACTGAGTGTGAGGATTAATTATAGATAAATAAATTTCTTTGACACTAGAGGATTAATTACAGATAAATAAATTTCCATTGGCAGATTTGTTGAGCAAGAAACTCCAAACAACATTCCTCATGGTTATGTTTTCCAAATTCAACCAAAAAGTGACATAACAGCTACCAAGATTCGTTTAACTAGAAATACTACTCATTGGGAAAAATGTAAGCTAAGCTAAAGCCTAATCAGCCACAAATATTTCATGTAAGAAACATGGGAACTTTCAAGAATTACAGAGGATAAAAGGAAGCATTTTTTTGCTATAAATGCAAAAGGTAAAATGTAATTAAAAGCTCTTATCATCTAAATGTAAACTTGACTCATATAGATTCTAAAAACAAATAAATATTCTGACATCATAACCTAAGCCACTCTGAATTAAAACTCAGAAAATACATATGTAGAAGCAACCTCTGCCAATTTTATTACCCACATTAGTGCAATTCCAAACTTAACTATTTTTTTCCTTTTAACATAGTAAAAAAGAAGATGAAAAAAATTATTATTCAATGAAAATCATATTATAGATTATCATGATTGTTTTTCTCCATGGAAAAGCCAGCCATCCATTCATAAATTAAAAACTGAATACATAGAATATGATTATCATGATTTGTTACTGCACTTAGTTTTCAATTTTCATCTGAAACATGAAATTCAAAATAAAATCCTAACTCAAACAAGAAACATAACGAGCACATAATGGATGAAACACTTACAAACAGAGTAAATCAAACCCAATAACATAGATCCCACCTACCCATCCCCTGTCTAGGCTTGAACTCGTACTTAATGGAGCAACTATGGTCATGTTAGATGGAGCAAAAAGACTAGTTGGTGAACCAACTCTGGTTGTGTCGGATGGAGCAAAAAGACTAAGTCGTATGGTGGGAATACCATCATTGGCAGCAGTTAGCTATAGGGAACTAAGCTGGAGTGGAACTAGGGGTTATCGTACCAACACCACCGCTGTCTATCCACTACCATTTTAACCAAAACCCGACACCCAACACCCAACATTCTTAAATTGATTTCTAAATTTAAATTATTAGTCTCCTTACTCATTTAAGAAACCTAATTTCCTCCATACGTAAACATTACCTTTCCTCAAAGGGGGGAAACCTAATTTTCTCCATACATAAACAATACATGGTTACAAACTTGTGATTATTGAACACGACACCAAAATTTCAACCAACCATAAGCTAAATAAAGACATCGTTCAACCATGTACCTCCTACTTGAATGCATGTACTACTCATGTTATAAAATCGTAAAATAGAAATTTTCAAAACATGAAAACAAAAAGAAATCTCTCATAACCCTTGAACAAAAGCCCTAAAGGAAAAAAACATACGAACAAACCTAAGTGATGTCACACTGATGAATGATGTTGACGACTGTGTTGTTGAAGTTTTATAATGAAATCTTCTCCACTAAGCTAGCCATGAAGGAATGGGTATGATGGAGGCATTGATTGATCAGAGGTCGATGGAGAACGAGACCTCCTTCGGAGATGGGATGGAGAGATTTGTTCGAGTTTTTTGTTGCGTGAAGGAGATTGAGCGGAGATTACGAAGTGTACTGTGGTCTCTGTCTAAGGGTTTTGCATAGTGAGGAAGAAAGAAAAAGGTAGGCCAATAAGGTTTTTTTGATATTTTTTTTACAACCCGCGTTTTTGAAATGGCGGGATTTTTAGTGATTTTTCATTTTCCAATTTTTTTTAAGGATGGGTAAATTCTAAAACTAAAAATTAGTCACGGTTCATAAAAGGAAAGAGTTGCCAATTAAATGAAATATTCGTAAACGTGACTAATAAATGCTTTAAATAATGTAGTTAAACTATTAAAGATGGGCGACGTTTGCAATTTTTGCAAACGTCGCCCAATATCAAAATTCTTGTAGTGTAGAAAAATTTAAACGAAATACCATCCGTAATTTGAAAAGATAGAAGGCTAGCTTGATAAATTTTGTATTATAAATTTCGGAATAAAATTTTCCTTATTTAGAATGGTGTTTAAATTTGCATTACACTTAATCACATGTTTCAATATAGGAATATAAATGCAAAAGAATTGCATCTTATCCAGCACCAAAATTAAATGAAAAGTATATATAAAATAAAAAAATTGCAAAAGAAGAAATATGCATCACACATATATAATAGTTTTTGATATTACACTATCTTGTTATTATATGTTTTCGAATGCATTGATATAAAATATGCAATGTGGAGCTTATATTACATTGTCTTATTTGCCAACTTTACAAGAACCTCTACACAATAAGAATGAAAAAGAAAAAAAAAAAGAGAAAAAATATAATCAGGTCAACAGGATAGGGCAGATTGGGGCTATGACCCTATAAAGGTGAGTTTGGGTAATACACAAAAAATCCTATATGGTTGCAAGTCGGGTTTGGGTGATCCTATAACGAATCGGGTTGGATTTAGATCTTGTATAATTCATCCCAAACCTACCTTGATTGCATCCCTAGCTCCGCCAGTTAACGTATCAATTTCAGTGGTCTAACCGGTCTAATCGTCATTATTTGTTGACTACTCTTTTTAAGTCCATGGGCCAACTCTTTGCTGGATTTTTCTCAAGAAAAGTGTAGTCTAATAAATTTTGATGCACTTTTAATGACATATTACATATATTCAATAACGTCGGATATCATATGGTATTACATCTTCATCTGTTTACATCAGGTACGTTACACGTAACAATAAAAAATGATGCACGACTTAATTTTCCCGTATATATAGTATTTAAGCAAAAGCAACCATAATAACATGCTTGTCCCGTTCTTATTCTTAAAACAACCTCAACAAAACACGTCTTGTCTTAGAAAATTTATAAATCACGCATCATGTATTCATTTATCCTCCTAATCTTGGTTGCCTTAATTCAACACTAAACTCCTGCCTCAAAACCCTATATATTACTTATAATTATATATTATTTGGCCATGTTCCAAATCCAGCATGGCCAATATTGATTATTATTATTATCATAATCTTGTCTTGGTAATCATATTCATAATTCATTCAACATGCCCTTCTTTTTCTTCTTCATCAACACAAAACCTAGTAATGCCCATGAAGTTGCAAAAGGTATCATCCCATGTTTCACGTTCTACAACTACATCGAACGACAAGCTCGCATTGCTCCACCGCGATGTAGCACTAACGGTTACTCTTTCGGTGGGAAAGCCTCCACAAGAAGTTACCATGGTCGTTGACACAGGAGTGAACTCTCTTGGCTTCATTGCAACAAAACAATGAACCCAAATATGGTATTCGACCCGATTTTATCCAAGTCATACGTTTCCATCCCTTGCTCTTCGCCGGTTTGTAAAACCCGAACCCAAGACTTTCAAATACGGTTTCGTGTGACACGATTATGCTCTGCCACACTATTATTTCCTATGCTGATGCCTCCACCATAGAAGGTAATTTAGCTTCGGATTTTTTTTCATATAGTTCAAAATACCCGTCCAGCATGTTATTCGGCTGCGTAGTATCGGGTCAATGGAGTAACCCGAAGGAAGACTCCAAGACCACTGGCTTATTGGGCATGAACCGAGGGTCACTCTCTTTCATTACCCAATTGGGATACAAAAAATTTTCTTATTGCATATCGGATTTCGATGCCTCGGTGTTTTAGTATTTGGTAATATAAATTTTAATTGGCTTAAACCGTTGAATTATACTTCTTTAGTAATAATGACCACTCCTTTACCATCTTTTGATAGACTAGCATATACAGTCCAATTGGAGGGAATAAATGTTGGAGATAAAATTCTACCATTGCCTAAATCAGTGTTTCAACCTGATCATACAGGTGCGGGTCAAACCATGATCGATTCTGGTACTCAATTCACTTTCCTTCTTGGATCGGTCTATGTGCCACTTAAAAATGAATTTGTGAATCAAACTAGTGGTATCCTAAAAGTTTTAGATGACCTAAATTTTGTATTCCAAGGTACAATGGACTTGTGTTTTTTGATCTCATCGAACCTACAGGTTTTGTCAAAATTGCCACCAGTAACATTAATGTTTCCAGGTGCCCAAATGAGTGTTTCGGATCAAAGGCTATTGTATAAAGTACCAAATATGACAAGGGGTAGGGATTTGGTATATTGCTTCACATTTGGGAATTCAGACTTACTGGGAATTGAATCTTTTGTGATTGGTAATTATCATCAACAAAATATGTGGGTAGAGTTCGATTTGGTCAATTCTAAGGTTGGATTGGGTGAGATGAAGTGTGACTTTGCTAGTACACAGCTTGGGAAAAAAGATTGAATAAGTTATACATTACACGTAATATGTACTACCCATCGAAGTGTTTCTCCTCTAATTCTAATCGAGACCGTTTTTTCATGCTTTTTCACTTTTTTCTTTCATTGTTTTCTATTGGATAATTGTTAGCTAGATGTGGTTAAGCTTAAGTATTTGCCATTCTTTGAGTCGCCTTTTCAGTTAGATAGAGTTGGGACCGAAAGATGGAAGATATCGTTTAGACTTCTAGTCCTGCTTTTTCCTCTTTAGTTAGGTTTCTAGAAATGTGATATGACATGATAGATTAGATAATTTTCGTTAAAATACGCAATTATAGGTACATCTGAACAAAAATGTGGGACTGGAATTTATATTGTTATCATTAAGTAATCATCGTAGTATATGTGTTTCGTTAATTCTATAGGTTTTAAAGTGTTTTTTGGAACATGTAGGATTCTTTAACCTTGTTTTAAGTTTAAAAAATTATTCATGACCGTGGTTATGGTGTTTAAGTTTTAAGTTATAATTACTTTTTAATTAAATGTCAATAATGATGAACAAATATAAATCTATGTATTAAATTTTAATATAAAAAAATAATAACAAATAAAATAAATATAAATAGTGATATCGAGTAAAGTTGACTGGATTATATAAGAGATTTAAATACATTAAACTATTTAATTGAATATTGAAAAACTAGACAGTTTTTTCTTTTTTAACTAAACAATAATCCCTAAAATTTCATTCTTTCCTTAAATTTTAGTTTGTGCTATGGCCAGTCCACATAGTAAAAACAGCAAAGTAAAAATAAAATAAAAAATAAAAAAATTTCTTTAGCAACTCACTTTGGAGTAGCTACCAGCTAATAGGGGTGTGAACGATATGATTCGGTTCACTCTCGAACCGTATATTATATTTCAATTTTTTTAAAAATTTAATATAATTATGTGGTTCATTTTGGAGTGTTTCAAAAAAGAAAAAAAAAACAATTCGATTTGTTGTTCGAATCATTTTCTATTATTGAAATAAAAATACACTCTATCAAAAAATTTTAATTACATATTTCTTATCACCAATAACAAATATATGCTATATATTTAGATTAATTATTTATCTAAATTTATATGCAAACCTTATAGTAGGGGAGAGATTTCATCCATCATAAAATTATAATCATACTAAACTATAAGAATATACAAGATTTGATATAATAAGAATATACTGTCCTAGTATAAGGCGCAAATTATGATTCGATATGTACTTATAATTAACACATTATTAATTATAAACCAATAAGTAACTAAGTAATAAAAGTGAATTAATTAGCAAGATAAAAAAATGAAAAAAAAAAGAATGTTTAGAACACTAGATCTTAAAATCTTAAAATTTATCTTATTTGTTCACAAACCAAAACAATTGACACATGATCTAACCATTCTAATTTCATTGTCATTAATGATACATGTATCTAAATCAAAAAATTAAAAATAATTATTTTTCAATAAACCAATTAAAATAAAAAAAATAAAATGTTTGAATTTTTTATAAAATCATAAAACAATTTGATTCAATTTGAACTATACGGTTCAGTTCAAGGTCCCTATTCGAATTGCAAATCATTAATTATTCATTGAACCCAACCACGAATTAAACTGTTTTGAAAAATAATCGAAATTTTTGTGCGGTTTAATTCTATTTGGTTTGGTTCAGTTAAATTTTTTTTATTTGCATAACCCTATGAACTAGGGTTGGAAAAAAATTTACGAATTAAAGCACTAAAAGTTTAATTGATGGAAAATTTTTAACTAAAACACTAATTTATTAAAAAAAAAGAAAAATTTGGCTTCGGAAACACTGAATTGTAAAGTTGAAAAAAGCTATAAAGTAAAACTTCTTAAATCAAATAGGGATAATTTATCTTCAAAAAATTACAATAAAAAAGACAAAACTCATTATTCATATGAAATGAAGATTGTTTCTTCTTACAAGAAAGAGGAAAGTAAAAGAAGTGAATTTATTTATTTGTATTTTTGTTATATATCTGTGTATCCATCATCTAGGACTAGGCCGCGGAATTGCTTTATTCAAATTTCTCTTGAGTTTTGTTCTTTCTCAAAATTTTTGATAAATTTTAGAAAATTTCAAATAAATAAATTATTTCTTTTACAGAAAACCCATTTTTTTAAAGAAGCCTAGTATTTAATTAAATCTTTAATTTAAATGACTTAACAATATGAAAAGGCTTTTTATTGAATTTGATAAATACAAACATATTATTCTAAAACACTAACTTCTAGTTTTCATTTATGGAAAATTCGAATTTTCACTGCAACCCTAAACGGAAGGATTTTAATATGCCAAGTCATGCAAAACACATTAAATTTATTCGGGTAAGAAGACTAGAAACAGTAAATGTATATCGGAAGTGCAAGTGAATCCTAAAACTTGGGAGTACATTTATTTCTAATTTTCTAGTAGAACATAATTCAAAATATTAAATGATTAATAATTATATGAATTAACAAAAGAGACTAATGTTAGGTCTTTCTAGATATTTTTCTGGATCATATATGAATCGAGATTTAATTTGGACCCACGGTAATCCAAAGGTCTAATGTAGATACATTAGCCGAACCCATGGACCTGATGGGTCCAAACGGATCTCCTATTAAAAAAAATAAAAATTATGTTGGCCCTATAAATTGTTTTTGTAAATGTACTTCAAAGGTCATAAAAACTCTAGGCAACTTGTGGAACAAAAAGAAAATGTTTACAATAAGCTACGAAGTCCACAACCATGAATGTTAAAAGCGATTTATGATTTTTACATCATTTCTATGCAAAAATTTAGCTATAATATATTCATGAGGATAGATTCAAGCAATTTATTTTTACACATGTGAATCAAGAAAATAAGTTACGTATTAGACATTCATTAAATATGCAATTTGGTGGATCATTGCAAGGTATCATATTCTTCTGACTAATAACTATCCAATATGGTAATTTCCCGTAAGATTTTGGGTTGGTTCTAGATTTGATTCCAAACTCTATGTATTTTTATAAATAAAATGAAATTTGATTAATAAAAAAACCTAATTATGATAAAGGATATTAAGGCTATGATGCAAATGCCTATATAGAATGCACGATACAAGCCACAATTCATTCTCACTCTCTTGCAGTCACCGTTCCAACCTCATCATACATCACTGCATCTTTTTAATTGTCATCCTCATTTCCATTACTCTCTCGTAAGGATGCCACTACATAGTTCATTATACGATGTCTAACCTGCTTGATCAAATAATTATCCTATTGAATGATTTCTTAAGGATTCTGGAATAGGTTTTGGTTTTTGTTTATAAATCCTATAGAGTGTTTTGAAAAGTTATACTGGTTGGATTTTAATTTTATAAAAATTTCTAAAACGCATCCTCGTGTTTGTGGGCACGCACATAAGTCAATTTTCAAATGCTTGAATTATGATGCATTTGCAGCCATTTCCTGTAACCATTTTGAAAACTTTGCCACTAAATTATTTAAATGGGCCTTAAAATTATATTAAATATTATTATTTCTTTGGATTTTACTCACAAGGCTAAAAAACATGTATAAAAAGTCCAGTTTTTATTGGTATGCTCAAGAGAAATTTGGTACCATGATTTTAGAGTAGGATCCATTGGACTGGCCTATCTATTATCTAATCTTTCTCGTTAAGGCTCATCTACTAAAAGAGACTTATCTTAATTGTCAATTGTGAACGTAATTCAATAGGTTATGTTGATGATCAGGTTCTATAAATATCTCAAGTTTTTTCTCATTTAAAGAAGAAGAAATCTGATGAAATTACCAAGATATTACTAAATTTTTATCTCGAGAAGTCAAACATTTGTTCATTATTACTAGTGGGATTTGATGTTTGATGGCTCTTACACTTGTCAAAATGCATTTGAGAATTAAAGTTGTCTATTCTTCTTCCCTATTCCATTTCTAATCACAAGTGCATTTGTTAACAACAGCCATGTCCGCACTCATATAGATTTGTTAATAATTGCAAGATAGTTCTAGCAAATTATTTATATAAAATCTTGGTTCTGTACTTTATATAGTAAATTAGTTATCGCTTCATGGCTCGCCACCTTAACTCCAATTCACCAAATGAAAGAAAAAGGATCGACCGTTGCGTATGCTGACAAAGTTTGTTCATCCATAAAATGATTGGGCAATTTATTTCAACTACAAATAAAGTATCCCTTTCATGTAAAATAAAGAAGGCCTGTTATCAAGTATCTTGCGACCAAACGGACCAGATATTTATAGTTCTCAGTTTGTGTTTGGTTAGTTTTGTTTAGAATATTTTCTTTAACAAAAATAATACGTTGAATTTAATATTTGCTTAGAAACTCCAGTTGCACCGACATTGGACTACATTAGGATCGATTGAGTTTTAAAAGTTTAGCATAACCAGATAAACTATAAATAACTTGGGACCGACTTTCATCACTATGGACTCCATCACTTTGCTAAGTGGAACCGAATAGACATCATCATAGTTTGGTTCGGATCTGGAAACAGATGCGGACCGTCGATTCCCTATTCCAAAATTAATGGAATCATAACCGAATCAATGAAAGCTGGTCCAGTTCCTAGTTCTTAGGAACTGTCGGTTCCCAAGGTTTAATTCTGGTTCTAGAGGAACTAACGATCGTGAAATAAAAAATAAAAAACTCAATTTAATAATTTACTTAACTTAAATAAAAAACTGTAAAATAAATTTTAACTTGAAATATATTAAGCTTAACATAATTATTTATAGCATATTAGTTAAAAGAAATTCTACAATTATATATTTATTTATGTACATTAGTTAAAATATGGTAATTTCCGGTAAGATTTTGGGTTGGTTTTAGATTTGATTCCAAACTCTATGTATTTTTATAAAAAAATGAAATTTGATAAAAAAAAAGAAAAAACCTAATTATCATAAAGGATATTAAGGCTATGATGCAAATACCTATATAGAATGCACAATTCTCCATAAAAATAATAATAATCACTCATTCATATGTTTTAAAACCACTTACCAACCACAATTCATTATCTCTCTTTTGCAGTCACCCTTACAACCTCATCATACATCACTGCATCTCTATTAACTATCACTCTCATTCCTATTATTCCCTCGAAAGGATGCAACTAGATAGCCTATTATACGATGATCAACCTGTTTGATGAAATAATTATCCTATCGAATGATTTGTTAAGGATTTGGAATAGGTTTTGGTTTTTGTTTATAAATCCCATAGAGTGTTTTGAAAAATTTTACAGGTTGGATTTTAATTTTATGAAAATTTCTAAAACGCATCCTAGTGTTTGTGGGCACGCACATAAGTTAATTTTGGAATGTTTCAATTCTAATGCATTTGCAGCCATTTCCTACAACCATTTGGAAAACTTTTCCACTAAATTATGTAACTGGATCTTAAAATTATATAAATTATTATTATTTATTTGGGTTTGATTCTTAAAGCTAAATGACAAGTATGAAGAGTCCAATTTTTATTAGGATGATAAAGAGAAATTTGGTATGTGGGTTTGAAGTAGGGTCCGTTGGATTGGTATATCCATTATCTAATGTTTATCATTATAGCTCATCCACTAAAAAGGACTCATCTTGACAATCAATTATTAATATAATCAAACGGATTACATTGATGGTTAAGTTCTATAAATACCCAAAGTTCCTCCTCATTTGAAGAAAAAGAAATTGAATGAAAATTCTGAGGTACTACTAAATTTCGATCAGAAGAAGTCAAATATTTGTCATCACTATTAGTGAGATTTGATACTTGATAGCTCTTATACATATCACAAATGCATTTGAAAATTAGGCCTTTTTGGATTATCAATTTTTTATCAGTATCAGTTCGATATCAGTTCAGTATTGGTATCGGTTCAGTTTGGTCAATTTATGAGTAAAACTTTCAGTTTTTTATTGATATTATATCAGTATCGGTTCAGTATCAATTTAATATTTATTTGACACCAAAACGACGCTAAAACTATACTAAAACGACAAACTAAAAAGATCCTTCTCCTTCTTCTTATTCCACTTCTACTCACAAATGCATTTGTTAATAACAGCCATGTGCGCACTCCTTTAGATTCGTTAATAATTGCAATACAGTTCTGGCAAATTATTTATATAAAATCTTGGTTCTAATCTTTGTATAGTAAATAAGTTATCGCTTCATTGCTTGCCACCTTAACTCCAAATCACCAAATGAAGAAAAGAGGATCGACCGTTGCGTGCGCTGACATAGTTTGTCCATCCAAAAAATGATTGGGCAATTTATTTCAACCACAAATTAAGTATCCCTTTCATGAAAAATAAAGAAGGCCTATTATCAGGTATCTTGCGGCCTAATGGGCCAGATATTCATCGTTCTCGGTTTGTGTTTGGTTAGTTTTGTTTAGAATATTTTCTTTAACAAAACTAGTACGTTGAATTATAATATTTGCTTAGGAACTTCAATTGCACCGATATTGGACTAAATTAGGATCGATTAAGTTTTCAAAAGGTGAGCATAAACCAGATAAACTATATAAATAACTTGGGGTGGACTTTCATCACTTTGGGCTCCATCACCTTGCTAAGTGGAACCGGGTGAAAAAACTCAACATAGGACATCCTTCCATTCTTTAACAACAAAATTCCATGAAAACAAATACAATCACCACCTGAGCCATCTTTGTTCCCTCCGAATCCTCTTACGAGCAGACCCACCCTCCTCGTCATGCTAACTAGCACGTTATGAAGATCCACAATGGAGGATGCTGCAATCAGAGGAAGGGGGGAACAACTTCTAGGGCAAGTAAAGTACAAAATGAATACCTTATATAATAGGATTACTTTTACTAATAGAAGAAAGATCTAGGAGTGGATTAAGATGAAAACTGGCAGGCTATTTTGTCCCAATTTAGTGAAGAGAGGTGTAAATAGGGCCTAATTATACTACCCCTGCAACAACGATGTCTTGTATTTGAGGGTGATTGTGGTGCATGCTATGATTAAATTCTCACATTAATTATGGAAGGGATGCAGGGTTGATTAATAAGTTTATGGAACTTATAACCAAGTGCTTGAAAATTTCCATCGGTTACCTACTAGTTTGGATATTAATTAATTTTGTTTAGAGAGTGTTACTACTTTTTTTTCTCTTGAATTATAAAATTACACCTACTTTGTAAAATTCTTCAAAAACAATTGTAATTTCTTTCTAAAATTCAAGACTCCCACTTCCACCCCACTACTTTGGCATTTTTTTTTCCCCCGAATCGATTCCAGGGGAATTTTTTTAATAATTAAAAACAAAAGGGAAGTGGAAAACGAAAGTTCCATTGGTAGCTTGACTGTTTACCTGAAAAATAAATTTAGCAGCCCTTTCCGTTAATCTTCTGTTCTTTCCTTCTTAAAGAGTGAGAGAGGAGGAGGGGAGAAAAAAGCCTTCAATGGAAAATAGACGAAAATTATTAGGTGCAGTTAGGTATGGTTGGGTACAGATGATTTGTACACAAATCGCAAAATGTTAGGTTAGTATTTTTTGTATTAAAATTAGTGTATTTTTATGCTAGATTTAAAAAAGTACTAAATTCATATATTTATACTTAGTTTAAAAAAGTATTAGGTCAGTGTATTTATTCTAGATGCCACTTGACCTAATATCAATTCAAAAATACACATGTACTGCTTTTTGTTTCTAAAATTAAGTGTTTAAATTCTATATATAAAACAGCTGTTCACCATTTTTGCACCTTCGAAAATAATAAAAAAATTAAATACTTTTTAATTATATTATTCCACGGAAAAATAGTATCCCTCTCATATTGTAAAAATAAGTTTGTATATATATACATATATGTAAATAGGCGTAGCTACAATATACATTATTATTATTATTTGAACTTGGTTTTCTTCTTTAATTGGATATATCTTTTGGTGGCTGCAGATAATACCAGTTAATTGAATTATTAATGTTAATGAATTATAATTTTGAGAAGTTAGCAAAGCAAACCTCTTTTTTTTTTTCGTAATATATTTAAGGAAAAGCGATTCATATAGCGAAAACATCATTAGCACAAAGTGGAATTGTAACTTTTGTTCTTTTTTTCTTTTTTTCCTCTCTATTGACATTTTAAATTTATAGAAAAATTTACTACATAATGTTTTTCAAAATTAATAATCCGTCATTATAACCACGTCCAAATTACAAATATAAGTGATAGTATGAAATGATTTGGTAATTTTGTTATTTTGGACAAACCTGGCTTCTTAGTACTTTTAATTAGCATTTTTAAGAGATAATATCACAAACGGTAGCTAAACTTTACCAAAATATATAATTAGGAGCCTAAGTTTTGAAAATGATCAATTTGATACCTAAACTTTGAAATTGACCAATTTAACATCCAAAAAACTTTAAAATTGATAAATCTCCAAAAGAACTTAATGGAGGTACTGTTAGCGTATACGACAAGTTCTTTCAAGTATTAAATTTATCAATTTCAAACTTTAGGTACCTAATTATATATTTTATCAAAACTAAGATACTATTATGACATTAACTCGCATTTTAAATACCCATCATCTTACACTAACTTATTAAAGTGTGTTTAGGATCTTTTACCTGAATAGGTTAGTGGAATTTGTTTTAAAGGTGAGTATACCTCCTTTTGTCTACTATAATATTGCGTTGTAATAAACAATGTAGATCACTCTCTTAAGATTATATGCACACAATGTAATCACTCACCCTGATTACTATAGGGTGATTTAGTGATGTGGTGATGACTAATTGTTGGGTCATTGGCTGTTTATTTGAATGTTTTTATTGCTTATAATACAAATTGTGTAGAGGGTTTTGGATTTGGTCATATGACTTGGTGTAATGGTTTATTATGAATGTTTGTAAATATGTACTTGCTCTATGAATTGGATATTTGTTAGCAGTTATGTTCTTAAATGTTGGGTTATAGATCTAACTCATATGGGTTTATAATCAATTATATCTTAAGTATATGGTATATACTTGGAAGAGGACTTAGAGAATAAGGAGATTTTTGCATCAAAGGAGACTTGGATGTTGTACACCTACAATATAGGTGTAAAGACCCGACCCTCTAAATCCCGAGACTTAGAGTACCGAGTCCCCAACCACATATAACGTTTTTACATTATATGTAAGGTTGTCCTAAAACTAACAGTTTATGAAAATTGTTTTATCAAAACCACTATAAGTTTATAAAGAACTTTTAACAAAACGAGATTGCTAACAAAAGCAATCTATACATACATTTACATCATATAAACACTGTTTAGTGTCAATACAAGACACTATAAAATTTACATATTTTCTTAGATCAAAAAGAATCCTAGAGGATCTTAAAGTCTTTACAAAAAAAAAAATAGGCTTATCTATCAGGCCTTCTATGCATAACTTTTCCTTAACTAAAATTCTTCCAAAAGTCCAGGATGTTCGAGTCCTATTCGTCCCACTCATCCAGGAATCTCTCGAAATCGGACCCATAGCCCAAATCATCATAAAACTCATCTCCAATACCTGCAAAGCAGCAAAAGTGAGCCAAAGGCCCAGTACACAATAACAAATGCAAATATAAGTCATCAAGTCGACATAAGTCCAATAAAATACATTAGAAGACAAGTGATTATCTTTATTAAGTTTTTCTTTCGCAAATCAACAGGAGAGTATTCAAACCCCATATCACACTTTGGGAATTCAGGGATCCTGAGTAACAATAGCTGCTCAGGGGGTTGATATAAGTAGTCTGAATACTTATATCTCCTATATCTATTTCATAAAGATAATAGCTTCATTTAGGGTTCAAAAATCGTTCCCGACTTTACTTAAACTCAGTCCATAACATGAGCCTAGTTCACAAGTTCCCATAAACTTTAAACTAAATCATGGTATTTCCCCCTAAGTTTAAGCAAACGTTACTCAGATACTATTCCCCCTATCGGCTACCCACTTAACCAAACAAAATCGCTATTGCATCATAGCGTACCATTGTATCATGGTAAAGTCATTGCATCATGACTTGGTTAAGCGCCTAACTAACATGTCATTGCATCATTACAGGTTTGCTGCTCCTCGGACCAGATTAAACAGCGTAATAGACATCCAATTCTTTCAAATATTAAGCCGAATCAATTTAAGTCAAATTAGGAATGCCTATTCCTAGCAAACATCAAACAAGTTATTGCGTACCTGAACCCGACAGTATTTACTATGATCTCTCGGTGAAGAACTAACCGAAGAATCATTAACTGAAATAGGAATATCAAAATAATCAATAAATAAATATAAATTCCTCATTCACAAATATATACATATATACATATATATATCACAATCCTAGATCAATTGTACAAGGAAATTCATTAAACTTTACATAGAGTCTAAATATCAAATTCATGCATAAAACATGTTTATTTAACTCATATATACAACTAATCAAAGAAATTCAAATAATTTAATACAAAGTCATAATAAAGCATTTAAACATCCTATTATATCATAAATCGCTTAACAAACACTTAATTGCTCATATATCAAACTTCGAAAAATTTTGAAGAAAGTTTTTAAAATTCAAAAGCGCAGGGGATATGCCGGCACTAAAAGCCGGCGGCTTTGAGCCGGTGTCTAACACTATGAAAATCAACACTGCCAACGCAGGTAGCGCTCAAGGATACGCCGTCTGCCTTCATTCTACGCCGGCGGCTTTGAGCTGGTGTAGAATGTAAATCCAAATTTTTCAAAACTTCTAGAGAGGTATAAACCGGCCGCGGACATGGATACACTGGCAGCCTTTGACCCTACGCCGGCGGCGTAGACTCACAAATTGCCGACGTACGTTTTGAAGAACAAACGCTGGCAAAATTTATTGTAAAAGCCGGTGGCGTTGAATTCCTAGATGCCGGCGTACGTTTAAAACATGCCTATACGACAGAACACAAATCTCCTGTTTTTCCACTTCGAAAATTCTATCCTATAACACTTTCAAATCTTCTTCGACTTCAATTTTAACTTCATATACTCACCCCTAACTACACTACTCAATCCTAGCAACTCAAAACATGAAATCAACACATTTGATCATTTCAAATTCCACTTTCATTCATTCTCAACTTTCCTACACAAACCATCTTCATTTCCTCCCAACACTTCATATCACTTCCACAGCACATAAACAAACTCACTCACTCACAAAACACATTTCTAGCTAATCTCAATGCATGAACAAGCAAGTTAGATAGCATTTAAATTCATTCCATCCAATACCTCACATAACCACTACAAGAAATGAAACAAAACAAAAGCCATACTTAAATCAACTCACATGTATATGCCTTGTTTTAGAGAGAACTTTGATTTCCAAAGCTTGATATTGTCTTTGGATTAGACTTGGAAATTGAAATGAAAGAGGAAGAGAAAAGAAAAGAAAGAAAGAAAAGGGAAAATTCGTATAAAATGGTGGCTATCCCAAAAAGTAGTCTAATTAAGCAAAATTAAGCTTTAAACATATTCCAAATTTGCCCTTTAAGGCATATATAAATTTATGGTGCATTTTAGGTGAATTTGAGTCTCATTTGGCGCTTCATTTAGGCATAAATGCTAACTTAACTAAGGAAAATTTCTATCAACTAATCTTATGAAAAACTAAGGTTGATTTTATAAATCTAACTTAACTTAACACCTTAATGTGTAAAAGACAAAATTAATAATTATACCACACGTACATTAATACATATAAAACAATATATTAATTTCACTACATAGGCAAAATACCACATTTAGACTATTAGCAACACAACTATCATAATCATCATGCTCATTCAATCCAACAATTAAGATAAATAAATAAACACATGGAAATTAAATAGAATTTGAATTTAGATCATTTCAATAGGAACAGTGGCCACCGGTCATCTTAGAATGCAAAGCCAGCTTTGAAATTGGAATTCTTTTTTGAAAGCTCTAATCAGGCAAGACCAACATAAAACCGCTGGCATAGGTGAGTAGGTCGTCGGTGTTCCTACGCTAATGTAAAGCTGCCAACCTTCTTTTTATCTTGTGCCAGCCTATATTTGCAATGAGATTTCCCTTTGTTTCATATATATACTCTTTATTTTTTGTCATGAGGTTTTCATATGTGAGTAGAGGCTATTCTAAATCCTAGAGAGAGAGAGAAAGAGAGAGACCTATTGTTATTGAAATTCACCAGCTGTAATGAAGATCTGTATAATCCACCAGTATTATCTAGTGAAGAACAATTTATACATCTCATTATTGTTAATAATGGAAGATTATTTGTGTAGAGATCCTGTAGGTTTTCCCTAAATTGGGGTTTTCCACGTAAATCCTGGTAGGGAAATGCACAGTACAATGTAGTTCGATTTACTCCTCGAACAAAACCATACCATTTTTACTATTCGGATTTTCTTTTAAATTTAAACATAACTATATGGTTTGGTTCGTAATTTTTTCGAACAAAAAAAAAAAAACGGTTCGATATGGTTTGTTTTGCTGTTTGAAACGTTTTAATTCATAAAATAATACATATATTCTATTAAATAATGACAATATTTAAATTTAATCATTTACCAAAAAAATATGACTAGTCTCATTTTTTTTTAATTATCTTGAACTATAATGATATACTAGATTTTATCCCAATAAAAGACACAAAATTTAATTCGTTGTATACTTCTAACTAACATATTATCAATTATATAAATCAATAAGTAACTAAATAATAGAAGTAGATTAATTAGTAAGATAAACGGAAAAATATTCAAAAGTTAGAATACTAGAGGCTAAAATCTAAAATCTATCTTATTTGTAGACAACATAATAATTAAAACATAATATGACAAATCTAATTTTATTCTCATGAATAATACATATCAAAGTTATAAATTTTCAAAAATAATTAATTTTTTAATGAAACAATTAAGGGTTAAAAACAATAAGTTTAATTTAAAAATATATATGTAAAAAGGTTCGGTTTATGATCCCAAACCGAACCGTTTAAAAAAAAACCAAAATTTCAGTTTGGTTCGATCCATTCTGGTTCGATACATGGTTCGGTCGATTTTTTTGCACAACCCTAAATCCTGGCGTTATTGTTTTTATTTGATTCTGTTTGTTGTTTTGATTGTTGTGATTGCTACATGCAAGAGGAAAAATCTATTTTTTGCTTTTAGACTATTGGTTTATTTTTTCTAACAAAGTGGTATAAGAGCTACGTTGTTAAAAAAAAAAAAAAATCAGGGTTTGTCATTTGAATTATAAACATGACTAAATCATCAGGTATGATGTTTAAATTGAATTCGTCAAATTACTCTATTTGGAAATCTATGATGGAAAATCTGTTGTATTGCAAAGATTTGTATTTGCTTTTGGGCGGTGATACTACAAAGCCAATAGATAAATCGGATGCAAATTGGGCAATCATGTATAGAAAGATTGTCGGATATATCTGACAATGGGTTGATCAAAGCCTATATCATCATGTTGCTTAGGAAACTACAACTAATGTTCTATGGAGAAAATTGGAGCCCATGTATGAGAAGCAAACTACCTTGAATAAAACCCCTTGATTAGAAGAGTGATGAATCTGAAATATAAGGATGGATCTACGATGACTGAGCACTTCAATAATTTTCAAGGGCTTATGAATCAACTGACTGCTATGAAGCTTATGCTTGATAATGAGATACATGCGCTCTTGTTGTTAAGTTCAATGCCTGAAAGTTGGAAGACACTTGTAGTGTCTGTTAGTAACTCAGCTTTAGATGAGAAGCTTAGCATTGCAATGGTGAAAGAGCGCCTGATGAATAAAGAGGCCAAAAGGAAAGATTTAGGGATAAATTTAGAGACACTAGCATTTGTTACTGACAAGCATGAAATGTGTTAGAAGTAGGAATAGAGGCCCAAATGATAAATCTGATAGATTTAATAAATCTAGGGGAATATTTAAATCAAGAGGAAGGGAAAATGTCAAATGTTTTTATTGTGACAAGCCATGTCATTTTAAGAGAGAATGCAAACTATGGAAGAGAGAGCATGGTAAAGGTAAGGGTGAAGAAAAAAACGAAGATATTACCGTTGCAGCAGCAAGTGGTGAAATTATTGTTACTTGGAATGAGGATTATGTTAGTCTTGTAGGTCATGATAGCGACTGGGTTATAGATTTTGGTGCCTCTTTTCATGTAATAGCACATGGTGATTTTTTCTCATCCTATGTTGCTGGTGATTATGGTAATATTAAGATGGGAAATAATGAAATATAAAAAATTGTTGGCATTAGAAATATTACTTTGGAGACTAGAATTGGTTGTAGGCTCATTCTCAGAGATGTCAGACATGTTCTAGATATTCGCCTAAACCTTGTATCTGTAGAGAAATTAGATGATGAAGGCCATCACTGTCATTTTGGTGAAGCTAGATTGAAGCTCACCAGCGGTTCTCTTATTTTGGCTAAAGGGAAGAAGAATAATACCCTTTACTTAATGTCAACAAAACTAAGTAAAGAAGATGTGAATCTAATTTATGACACTTCAATAGAATTGTGGCATAAGCGACTTGATCACATGAGTGAGAAAGGATTTCAAATGCTTATCAAAAAATAGGTTTTGCTGGATGTAAAAGGTACTCCTTTAAAAACTTGCACTAATTGTCTTGTTGGTAAACAACATAGGGTTACATTTCAAAGAAATCTACCTACTAGAAAATCCCATGTTTTGAATTTTGTTCACACATATGTGTTATATGAAAGACAAGATAGTAGATGGTGCTATTTATTTTGTCACTTTCATTGATGATCACTCTAGGAAATTGTGGACATTTTCTTTGAAGTCAAGGATCAAGTGTTGGATGTGTTTAAGCAATTCCACACTAGAATTGAAAGATAAACAGGAAGAAAAATGATAGGTGTCAGAGTAGACAATGGTGGTGAGTATATAGGACCATTTGGAGAGTACTGCAAAGATCAGGGAATTAAACTAGAAAAGACAGTTCCAAAGACCCCATAGCAGAATAGTGTCTCAAAGAAAATGAACGACACTTTCACAGAGAGAGTGAGTGCATGTTATCTCATGCCAAGTTGCCTAAATCATTATGAGGTGAAGCTATGGGAATAGCAATCTATAACGCCCCAAAAATTTAATTCGATTAATTAAATAACTTAAGGTGCTACTGTCACGTATAATACTCTAAAGTATTACATGCTAAGGCTTTCTTTAAAAGATTTGTTTATATTGAACATTGCTATTCAATTTTAGATTATGAAATCATTTAATAAGATTCTTGAAAAACTGGACTTAGCAGCGGAAAATCAATTTTATAAAACAATTTCTAAATAAAAACATTTCAAAACTTTCACTCACTCAAGTGAAAGAACTTTTACTTAAACAAAGCTTTACAAAAGCTTAATTACAAAACATGGGCACCAACAAACCCCTTTTTAAGAAATATTACAACTTGAAATATAAATCCAGCTTTTAACTTAAATAAAAAAAAAGTAATATCCGTGGCCCTAACCCGCATCATCCAGGAACCATCAACCATCGCCTGAAACCCGAGCCAAGCATCAACACATCAACTACAGCATCAACATCATCCTTAACATCTCATCATCACTATCTTCATCAACAATAACACTTGTAAAAACAACAACAACAAGAATGAGCCGAAGCCTAGTACACAATAACAAAAACACATACGAATGGCACACACGCTTAAGCTATATGCAAATGCAATAACCATTCACTTATTATATAATCTTTAAGTTAATTAGACAGCACAGGAATATTCAAACTCCAAACAACAGGGAATCTGAGGGTCTTGAGTAATGCATTGGACGCTCAAGGAGTTGATATAAGCAATCCGGATACTTATATCTCCTAGATGATATATCTGAAAACGAGAAATAATAGCCTCATTCAGGGTTTACAATCGTTACACAACTTTACTTATCATAGTCTATAACATCACCTAATCCAACATTCCCATAGTTGTTTGAACTAAATCATGTTACTTTTTATTCTAAGCTTAAGCAAACGTTACCTCGATACCATTTGCCCAATTAACTATCTGTCGTACCCTCAATGGAAGTCATATCTCAATGATGAAGGGCCTAAGCACCTAACTACCGTGCCTCTAATTTGAATAAGGTGTCGCTCCCCGGACTGGATACCAAACTGTCATCTCAGCTCAGAAATGGATTTAAATAGCGGAATAGATAACCAATTCAAACAATTATTAAGCCGAGTTTAAATTCTTAATCCATTTAAGATGTCTATCCTAACAATCACTACGCGAGTTACTGCATACCTTAAATATGAAATCCAAATAGAGCTTAGAAGGTATTTCAGAAGTCCGTCTCAAAAGATAAATTAGATTTCCATCACTGTTTGAAGAAATTAAACTCATATAAGAACTTGAACTACTAATCCACTTATCTGAAACTCATTTTTTTAAGCCTTATTTGATACACTAAATTGGAACTCTGCTATGGCTGCGAAGATCGCCCTGCCAAAATATGGACAGTTCTCATTTGTTTGTCAAAGTATTTCGTTTCTCTTTGATTTTAGTATTTTATTACAAAACATCAACAAAAAATTCATATTCTAAAAACTCAAAATTCCTAAGCAAATAAACATTTGAAACAACATTTTCACTATATTAATCTAAGGTCATCCTAACATATCATTCTAATCTAATTATTAACTACTAAGCTCATTCTAGCTTAATCTTAGTCAAATTGATTAAAGTTAGTAATTTAATTTATTTACTAAGCTAAGTTAATTAAACTTAATCAATCTAATCCATATTAGCTTAGGCGAAGTTCATTAAGTCATGTTGTACTTAGATTCACTACTAATTCATTATACATCTAGGATCCATGTCAACTTGAGCTTACATTAACTTAAACTTAGCCAAATTAATTAACCTTAATCATTTAATTCAAAAACTAAGTCAAAGATGGTTAAACTAATTCAATCTAATTCATTTTAACTCATTCAAGTCTTTTTAATTAAGTTGAATCTAAGTTTGTTAGCTAAGTTTATTTTATAACAAACTTCCATATTTAACCCAATTATTTATTAAATCTATAAATCCACTTAATTCATGCTTAATTATATCATTCAATTAACATAACACATCAATTATCATACATCTATCTCATTTTAGGTCAAAAACATTCATTTCCTAAGTAAACACGCATTTAACAAACAAAAACAAGTTTTAAACTTTGTTTATAAAAATGTAGCAACTAGAAAGAAGTGAAATTTAAGTATTGATACTTCTGAAATTTGTAAAAACTTAAAACATAAAAGTTGTAGATCTCTTTTTAAGCTTTCCAACCAACTTGAATAACCTCAATCGGAGATCGGATGCAAAAGTTATGATCAAAAGAGTATCATGACCATAGAGAAGCATGGGTAGATACATCTAACTGTGTTTCAGCCGTATTTCTCTTGTTTTAAACACACGTGAGAACCAGTGAGAAACACGGTGGGATATGCCACCCCTATGTTCCAGTCGTGCTATTATGGTTTTGAACACATTTAAAAGACCAAAGAGAAGCACGGTTGAGTAGGGAGAGCCATGTTTACCTTCTGCTCATACTTTGTCATTATTTTTTCGAAATGTAACTTGTTTTTCAACTTTGTTTTACATCATTTCTCATCATCTAACATCCTATATACCACATATAGGCCTAGATTCATCAATTCTAACATCTATAAACATGTTTTACTTCATATAACATCAAAAATCCTAATTCTAACAGACATGATCCCATTTGAATTCAATAAGAAACTTCACATATCCAACATTTAACATCCCCATCACCATTTCTACTCAAATCTAACACCAATTCATCATATATGAATAAAAACAAGAATCAAAATAGCATAAAACAAATATACTTAGCTTTACAGCAAAAACATTTAATTTGGTCTTCTTCTTTTTCTTCTTCTCCTTGTTCTACTTGATTTCCTCTTCCTATCTTCATCTTCTAACCTTGATTTCTCTTTTTGTCTTCTTGAATTTGAGATTTACATAGATGAATTTGAGAGATTGAAAAGAGAAAAGAGAGAAAGAAAAAAGAAAGAAAGGGGAGAGAGAGAAAAACAAATTTGAAAGGAAAAAAAAAAAAGAGGCAGGAAGAATAATGAAAAAAAAATAAAGGGAAAGGATAAATATAAAGGTATTTTTAAAATAGGGTATTAGATTTAGAACTATCAGATCAATATCTATAGTTCCAGAAGTATTCAGAAGATGATTTCTGAACTAATAGGTTAGAAATTAAAAGCTTAAAATAAAAACTTAATTTAGAGATTTATTTTAGCCAAAATGACATTTAATTTGAGTTCGAGTTTAAGAACTGATATTTTTATTCATGCAAATGAACTCAAATTTTTGTGGGGATTTAGGAATTAGAGTTTTGGATAAGAATTAAGAGTTTAGGAATCCTTTAAGCATTTTAATGACATGTTTACAGATTTAGGAATCCAAAATCTCAATTTCAACTTAATTTATTACTATTATAATTATATCAACTTGTCTAATTATCCTATAATTTATTTAACTTATCTAAATCTATCTAAACTCAATTTCTAATATATATAGAGATTTGGGTAATTTCACAATCGATTTGACAAATTTGTCTCTCTCTTATGCTCTAGATGGACATATTCCAAAACGAGTCTAGACAGGTAAAGAAATTTCTTATCATCACTTATATGTGTTCGATTGCAGGGCTTTGTGCATATTCTTAAGGATGAAAGAGCTAAACTTGATGCAAACTCAAAGTAGTACATTTTTCTAAGTTATGCACATGATGAGTATGGATACATGTTGTAGGATCTAGTTGAGAAGAAGATTGTTAGGAGCAAAGATGTGGTTTTTCTAGAAGACTAAACTATTTAAGATATAGAGAAGCCATAAAAGACAAAATTCTCAGGTAAGATCCCTAGAAATGTAGATTCAGTGCCATCACTTGAAGATTATAATGATGTGATTCAGATGAAGAGCCTCAAAAGCCTCATCAGTAGGTTGAGTTAAGGAGATCTTCAAAAGATAGAAGATCATCAATGAGATACAGTCCAAATGAATATGTGATGATCACTGATGAGGGAGAGCATGTATGTTATCAGGAAGCTATAGTAAATGAGTAGAAAAAGAAATGCGTCAAAGCCATGCAAGAAGAGATCAAATCTTTGCATGAGAACATGACTTAAGACTTGGCGGAACTACCTAAGGGCAAGAGACCTCTGAAGAACAAATGGGTTCACAGATTAAAGACTAATGAAAATAGCTTACTACTAAAGCATAAGGCAAGAATGGTTATGAAGGGGTTCAGTCAGAAAAAAAAGGGTCGATTTTGATGAGATATTTTCACCAGTGGTGAAGATGTCTTCCATTTGGGTTATACTGAGTATAGCTGCCAATTTGAACCTAGAGATTAGGCAGATGGATGTGAATGGTGATTTGGAGGAAGAAATTTACATGGATAAGCCTGAAGGTTTAAGATCAAAGGAAAGGATAAACTTATTTGTAAATTAAAGAAGAGCTTATATAGGTTGAAATAGGCGCCAAGGTAGTGGTACAAGAATTTTGACTCATTCATGTTTGATCAGGGTTATACTAGGACTACATAAGAGCATATTGTTTTTATTAAGAAGTTTGCCAGTGGTGAGTTTCTTATTCTCCTACTATATGTAGATGAAATGTTGATTGTTAGCATGCCAAGCAGATTTAGAATCTGAAGATTGCATTGAATAATTCTTTCACCATGAAAGACTTAGGACCCACATGCTAAATTCTTGGTATGAGAATCATTCGTGACAAAAGAGCTAGAAATTATAGTTATCATAATAGAGATACCTAAAAAAGGTGCTGGAGAGATTCAACATGAGTAAGACGAAACATGTTTGCTCTCCACTTGCAAGTCACTTCAAACTCAGTTCTCAATAGTGTCCTAAAAGTGAGATAGACAAAGAAGACATGAAAAAGGTTCCTTATGCTTTTGTAGTTGGGAATCTAATGTATGATATGGTGTGTACTAGACCAGATATTGCTCATACTGTTGGCGTAGTTAACCACTATCACTCGAATCTAGGTAAAGAGCATTGAATAGCTATTAAATGGATTTTCGGGTATCTCAGGAGCACTTCTAGATTAAGTTTATAGTTTGATGGCAATAAGCCTATATTGGAAGGGTTTTCAAATGCTGATATGGTTGGAGATCTGGATTTCAGCAAGTCCACTTTAAGTTATCTGATTACTTATGCAAAGAAAGTAGTATCCTAGCAATCAAAGTTGCAGAAATGTATTGAGCTATCCATCACTGAAGTAGAATATATAGTTGTAACTGCAACTTGCAAGGAGATCTTATGGATGAAGAAGTGTTTGGAGGAATTGGGTCAAGAGCAAGAAGACTTGAAGGTCTTTTGTGACAGCTAGAGTACTATACATTTTAATAAGAATCCAACATTCCATTCCAGATCCAAACACATTAATGTCAGGTATCATTGGATTCGAGATGTATTGGAATCAAAGCTTTTGAAGCTTGAGAAGATCGTACTGATGAGAATGATCAAGATATGATGACAAATGCTCTACCAAGGACAAACTTGTTAGTTGTAGACAAGTTGCAAGTGTGATAGCCCCCCATATGAGTAGAAGGAGAGTTTATTGGGTTATGGATCCAACTCATATGAGTTTATAATCAAGATCCTAAGTATATGGTATATACTTGGAAGAGGACTTGGAAAATAAGGAGATTTTTGCATCAAAGGAGACTTGGATGCTATACACTTGCAATATAAGAACAAAGGCCACCAATCATCTTGGAATGCAAAGCCAATTTCAAATTGGATTTTTTTGTTCTGAGAGCACTGATCAAGTAAGGTCGGCATCCAGCTTTAGGGGGCTACACTGTCGGCGTAGGTGAGTAGGCTACTAGCGTACTACCGGTGTTCCTATAACAACGTTCCTACGCTAGTTTACAACTACTAGCCTTGTTTTTGTCTATGCTAGCCTGTGTTTGCAGTGAGTTTTCCTTTTGTGTTTCATATATATACTCCTTATTTTTGTTTTAAGGTTTTCATATGTGAGTGGAAGCTATCCTAAACCCAAGAGAGAGATTCTAAAAAGAGAGAGGTCTATTATTGTTGAAATCAACTGGTTCTGCTGAAGATCCGTGTGATCCACTGGTGTCATCTAGTGAAGAATAATATGTACATCCTATTATTGTTGATAGTAGAACATTTTTTGTTTGGAGGTCTCGTGTCTTTTTCCCCAAATTGGGGTTTTCTACGTAAATCCTAGTGTTATTATTTTTCTTTGATTCTGTTTGTTGTTTTGATTGTTATGATCGCTGCATGCAAGAGGAAAAATCTGTTTTTTGCTTCCAGGTTATTGGTTGATTTTACCTAACATTAAATGGAAATGCTCAATGGCATGCTAATCATATCATATTATTATATATTTATTGCATTTACATCTATTTAGACAACATGATTTAGAATTAAAGTACATGCAATAGTGATTTAAGAGTTATAATGGTATGATGATGGCATCAACATTAGTGATCATACTTTCATGGTGGAAACACTTAAGCATACCTTTATGGTGAAAACATTGAGGTTTGTTCATGTGGTGAAAAAACCAAAGCATATTTGTAGAAGGAAGATGCAACTTATATGAGTATAAATACTATGATATGTGTTTAGATGATGAGGTACGTACTGAGTGGTTCTAACTAGTTATATAAAAAAAATTAATGCATAAACCTAGAACCTGCATTATGATGCTATTGAAAACGTATGAGTTAACTAGGATAAAAAATAAGCTGAGCTGAGCTTTTTATCGAGCATAAAATTGAGGTTCGAGTTTGGCTTGTTTAGCTAAATGAACTTTAATTTGAGCTTGAGTCGAGTTGAGCATTATCAAGCGTATCGAGCTTTTTTCAAGCTTAGAATTTATGCTTGAGCTTAACTTGTTTAAATAGCCTGTTTTTTCATTCTTTTTTTAAACTTGAAATATAATATATAAGTGCTACTATAAATAAACATACATAATTATTAAATAGAAATTAGTTTTTGTTGTTTTAATTATGTAGTTATATATAATATGACATACATAAAAAATTCACAAATCTGCTAACAAGCTTATTAACGAGTTTGTTAGCAAGCTTAATCATGAGCTTGTTCATGAGCAGGGCCACGGATATAAAGCAAAGCTTAAGCTTGGCTCGTTTAGATAAATGAACTTTACTTTAGGCTCGAGCTCGAGCTTGGCTCATTTACTAATCAAGCTCGAGTCAAGTCTAAAGCAGGCCAAGTTTGTAAGTAGCTTAGTTCGTTTACAGCCTTAAAGTTAACTGACCCTCATAAGAGATATTTAGGCACTAATTGCATTTACACCTCTCAATTCTTATATTCAACATATTCCACATTATGTGTGAATAATGCCTTGATTATCCGTATACTTATGTGTATATTGTTATTACTAATATTGAAGCTAGCTCTAGTTTTTTGGTTTACTTGTTTTATTTTGTGCTCACTTAATTTAATGTGAGCTAAGGGGTTAGTTGTTTAGTTTCAAGTATTATAAATGGAGCTTGAAAAATGAGTTTGCAATTTTGGATGGCAAGAAAGCAACACTACCAGTTAACACGTCAATTGATGACCAAGTGCGCTAGGTAAGGAAGAGGAATAGGCATTCACAATGGCTTAAATGCACAAAAAGAAGATTAGCGTACCTAAGGCTTGACCGTATAGTATTTGAGTAGTTAATCTTATTCTTTACAAAGCCATGTTTAATTTTTGGGGAGAAGACTATCAATAACAAAATGTTGTTTTTTTGACATTTCAACTGTGTATGAAAAAAAATAAATTGTGGAGTATTCATAAAGACTTGGGCTCAATGATATCCATTGCACTGCCATATTGATTAATGGATGACATGAAACCTATTCATTCAAGGGCTATTCCAAACTCATTTAATCAAACCTTTCTATGTTATTATAAGATATGAATTTAACTTCTTTGGTTGTGTCACTAGTTGAGGAGTCAAATCCAAATTATTTCTAAGCTTAGCCTAATTTTCAAAAGAAGCCACTATTAATGTAGTCTTCAACAATTGCATGTAACTTAACAGCTATATCTAAAAGCTTAGGATTTCACGATCTCATGCTTTATGAAAGGGTGTTTAATTGAGACAACGTTTGATTAATATAATTAAACTTTATATGCAACATTGATTAGGCTCTATGATTAACTGAATAAAGTCTGAATTTTTTGTTTGAATTAATCTCCATAGAACTACTCAAATAGTTTGGTTATATGATATCAAATATAAAAAATATGGACTAGTCTGTACGTTTTATAAGCCACTTTAGTAAGTGGCAACCTTAGTCAAAAAGCTATGGCTTTCAAATACCTTTCCACATCGTTTTTTAGAGTTTTGCTCATAGTATAATCTTTTCATCATCTGGTTATTCAACAAGAATCTTGTTATTGAGTGTCCTCATTATTGGATAGAATTATTAGAACAAAACCAAAAAAAAAAAAAAGAAGAAGAAAATAGGCAGCACATCCTGTCATTTTCCATTCAACTATTATTAGGTAATTGATATGAGGTCTCAAAAATAGACAACGGTCATGAATAAGATCATAAGAAAACATCAATGTTGTTAGATCTGACCGAAGCTTAACTAGAACAAGTTAGAGGGTGAAAGCTCAATGAATAGGACCAAAGCTCAACCACAGTTAAACTAGCTTACTTCCAAAGAGGGCTCAAATTTAACTTGGTTAAAATGAATCGATCAACCTTGATCTAACAACACTGAAAAACATAATAGGCATCGAAAAAAAAAACACACACACACAAACAAAACAAAAGTGCTGACACACGAATTTTTACATAGTTTTCACCAATTTTTTTTCTTTTAACCATTATTGCATAGGAATTCTTACATTTTATTCACGAGACACAACACAAAATTATCAAACTCATTTTAAAATTTTTTTAAAACTTACCATACTGATTGGCAAATGAAGTATTCAAAAACCATGTATAAGCGTCTGCAAATTAAATTTCAATACATTATTTCGCATACTTAGTCAAATTATGCGGAAATCATCCTATTAGAATCATTGCAATCCTTGAAATCTGAGGAGATTTTGACCCAGATATCGAAAATTGATTGAAGGTCAAAGAGCATGCAGGATTTCTCATATAATTGGTCTGTCCCATTCGTTTGGGGAGACAAAAAAAATCAATCAAAGATACTTGGAATCATGAAGGAAAGGTGTCTTTGGGGGGAATTTGTGGGTGCAATGTTTCCACTTTTCTCTCGTGAAAGTGGACAGTAGGCCACATTAAAATTTAGTAAACAACAGTGAATAGAAATTACTTTGCAATATTATCATTTCTGTTGTAATTTCACGCTTTGCGGTGCCATTATGGTACGAAACCACGCTTCACATTATTGAAAGACATGGCACGGGTCGGTTTTTAAATTACTTTAAGGTTGTTTAATTACCCATATACATATCAAGATAAGATAGGGATTAAATGCAGAGAAAAAAAATAGACAATTCAGATAAACCTAAATCATTTTAGCCGTGATGGATAAATTATTTATAATATAACAACCAATAAGCATTTTCTTTTTCAGTGTTTTATATTTATCAATAATATTTTATTTACAATTTTATCAAAGTAACCTTTAAAAGCAGGTTATACACAAAGGGAATATATTTATCATAAGTTCCATTTTACAAGTGCACATCTGGATATAGCTATGGTACTTCTCTTATCGTGCACTTGCTAATAATTTTCTTTCTTTTTATGTTTTTAATTCCACATAGGTAAAAAGAGTGCAATATTTGCTAGGTTTTTATAAAGGTTGAAAGTGTGGTTGTGAAAATTAATTGCTTGGAATCTAAGGGCTTATTTGAATTGTCTGATTTTTATCATATTTCTCTATATGTCATCTATTTGGTTTACTTACGAGTAAATACATGTTATTTTCATTTATATTTATTTGTTGACAAATATATATTTGAAAACTATAAAAATAAGTTGTCAAAACAATTAGAAAAAGATGAAACAAGCAAACCCTAAATATGTCAAGTAATTAATGAAAGGAATTTTATGGAATATCGCAAGACCTCCTAAAGAACCATAGCTGAAATTAAGGGTTTCCTAGAAGCAACACCATGGTTCCAAGGGCCAATCCTAAATCCGCTTTACAGTAAGAGAGGATCATCAAATTAATTATTTGATAAATACATAAATAAATATAATTAGTGTCTCAATAGTGATTATAATGCAATATGAATATGAAGTATTAAATAACTTACAAAAGGGGTTTTGCAAAACAGAAGATGGGACTACAAAAATTTTTTAATAGTTCTCCTAAATGACCCATTGAAAATTGGTCTATGGTTCTAAAAACGAAACCTGCTTAATTAATAACCATGGTCAAACCGGACAGATTTTCGAAAATCAAAACAAAAGCTCCAAGTACCAATTTTATTTACCCTAGATGGAACAGCATATGACATAGTCTAAAAGCCGAACCCATGGTTCTTTGGAATTGTCCATGTTTAACTTAGATACTCGTAACATAAGATGAATAATAATTAAACACAACTGGATTAATAGGGATTATTCCACTAATAATAAATGTGAATGTGATTTTTCACCTATGTTGTGTATATGTTTTATCCATAAACCGAAATATGCTTTTCTTTTCCAAGATAAGTCAAATGTTCTTCGTCAATCTTACATGGGAAAGTGAAATTTATTTGGTTTACGAGAAAGTGCAAGAAAAAGGAGAATAATTCCATGAAGTCTTGTCACTTCGTTTTTCATCTTGTTATTAACAAGTTCCACTGTAACATTTCATGCGCATGGAAAATCGACATATTCGCCATGGCAATAGTTAAAATAGATGTCGGATGGAAGTTATACACAAACTTATATAACAGTTGACATAGAAATTTCTTTTCATGAGAATACTAAAGCTGACAATAATTCGTCTTAACATATTGTTATATCAGATCCAATTTGTATCGGTGTCAAAAATACATAAAATTAATGATAAATTATAAATAATTAAGTTATAAGATAACTATTTCTTTTTGTGTTGCAATCATGTTTTCATATGATGTTTTGGATTTTCTGTTTTTTTATTGTATCGTGTGTCGTATTATCATGTTTTGTCAACAGTTACCGGCTGTAGAGAATTGTAGATTAAACAACTGCTGAGAGTATAAACAAATGAGATTCGTTCTGACACAAAACATATCCTTGTATGTACATAAGCAGTAGCGATTTTGGCATTGTTTCTGTATAGGGTTAAACTGGCTAGTTACCAATGTGGGTCTAATCATGGTCAACGAGGCATACCCGAACTAAACCACACACCCTGTTTAATTATTTTCTCTCAAGATCTGCTTTTGTAAAATTACGGCTTGATATATGTCGGTTGGGATCTGGTTAGGGCAAAATCTTACAGCATTTGTTAGGGTCTAGAAATCTTTTTTTTCTTTAATACTTAATATTGGTTATATGCATTATAAAGATCATCAAATTTCTTTTATCGGACACTCCTTATTGCAGAATTCATTAATGATCTTTGGATCAAATACTAATAAAATTTTAATACAATGCATTATATATACATAGTGTTTAAATATTAATAAAATTTTAATAAGTAATGTTTAATAAAATATGGATAATAGTACTATTGAAAACTATCGCATTTATTACTATACATGTTAAAATTTTAAACTATATATATATATCGCGTATAATATAAAGTGAATCCTTATCCTAAAGATATACGCGCTCTTGTAAGGATTTATCAAGGTATCATTTGAGGGTCACACAAATTTTATAGCTGAAGGACGTAGAAGTTGCTGCACGCTTTGTGTTGGGTGTTGTTCCACTATTTCAGGTTACAAACATGTTTGCCTATCAAAACTCACAGGAGAATGTTAGATATTAATTGTGAAGGGAGAGCTGAACCAAAAAGACTAATTTATTAGGTGAGAGAGCCATCTAAGCTTAAGTATCATTCCATAAATTCTTATAGAACCGATATGAGATTGTAATATTTGCCGATCCCTTGAGAAGCCGATGCCCTCTACGGTTCACTCTTCATGACCCACTCTGAATGGTTTACACTCTAGCTTTTTTCTAGGTAGCCCTTTTCTAGATCACCTCTTCCGAAGTCGTCCCTTCCACTAGTGCCAACCTCTCAACGAAAGTACTATATTTTAGGTATCAAGCCTAAAGGAAGAACTCAATCCAAAGGACTAGCCTATCAGGTGGGAGAGACCTCCAAGCTTAAGTACCATTTCACAATTTCTTGTGGATGGTTGCACAAGAAATTGTGAAAATGATACTTAAACTTGGAGGGCTCTCCTACTTGATAGGCTAATCTTTTAGATTGGGCTCTCCCTTCTTAAAGCCAACTCTGTTGGGGTTAATTTCTTAATTTGTTATGTCTTTTTAGATGCCTTATCATCAACAACAGATGAAGCACTCAAATTCAAATATTGTGTGTTAGTTGTTGGATTCAAAGAATATGTCTTACCACCACTCATTACTGAATTCATAGCCTTACCATTCGTCATAGTCGAACCATGCATATAAGAAACATTTAACAAACATCGAAACTTATGTTCTTGAAGTTCAGCTAAACTTATAGCTTCCAACAAAGTAATAGGCTTGAAAGAAATTACCTCATGTTGAATCATTGGCTTCAAAGCAGAGATAAAACAACTGATTAAAAAGCCTTCTGACAATCCAAAAATCCAATTAGAAAGTTTCTTAAACCAAAGTTTATATTCTATGACACTCCCTGTTTGAGTTAGTTTGGCTAATTTTCCTTGAAAATCTTCAAATACAGAAGGTCCAAACTTGATTTCTTCTGTGAATAGAAATGATTGCCAAGATGAAAGCAACTCATTCCTAGACATCCACTAAAAGGACTCTAAAGCATCAACTTCCATCGCAAAAGATGCTATGCGCACTCTATCTTGTAAAGGAACTTGATGAAAATTAAAAAAAAAAAAATTAAGTTGCCTTAAACACCCATCTAGTAACATCTTGCCTCGATAATTTAGGTAGTTCCCACTTAAGACTCTTCAAATAAGAATAAGCCTATCTTAAAGGATTATAAGAATATGGTGTATGGGAATAAGTCTGACTCAATTTAACTTCATTTTTTTTGAACAAATTGCACAACAAATTTCAAGTTTGTGTCTACATTATTAATTCTATCCTTAGCCTTAGTTAGTCGTCCTTCAATTGCATTAAACTTTTCAATGAGATCTTCTAATTTCTTCATTTAACCTTAAGACCTCCGCTCGTAATTCTGCCATTCCACACAATCTTTTAATCAAGAATCAAATTGAAGAACAACAAGAGCACCAATTGATAGGTATCAAGCTCCAAGAGAGAGCCCAATCCAAAAATTAGCCTATCAAGTGGAAGAGCCCTTCAAGCTTAAGTACCATTCCACAATTTCTTGTGGAACTGATGTGGGATCATAAGATGTTTGGTTCGTTTTCAGCATCATTTGTAAATATATTAAATTTAAATAAATCTTGTTGATCAAAATTTATCATGCTTAAATCTATAACTTAGATTTTATAAAGCCTAATTCGGTCAAAGTCTATAAGTTTTAAAATAAGTCAAGTTCATGTGCTCTAAGAATTTGGCTCAATTTGACTTGCTTGAAGCCTTACATGTATGTGTGAAATTGTAAGCCCCGGAAAATTTCAGTAAATAATTCCAAAATGAACTTCGAAAATAAACCCTAAAAATCACTCCAAATTAAAACCAAATTTCTACAAGTCTTAAATCACGAACGAATCCAAAAATTTCTTAATCATGAGAAAATAAAATCCTTAAAAATAAAATAAGAACTCATTGGTCTTCATATACAAAACCACGACGTACAAAAAATTTCATATTTAACTTCGATTTATAAAATCAGGTAATATAAAACCCGAAAACAAATTAATAAAAAGTAAATAACGATTAACTTTCGGAAATGAAACCCAATTCAAGAATTCCGAAAATGTTAAAAGATATTAAATACTCACAAAAATAAAACTTAAAATAAATTTCTCAAATTAAATATGTTATATAAAATAAATATCAGTTTCCAAATTGGCAAGGATCTAAACTGGAAAAATCACCCGAAAACCCTAATCGGAATACAATAGTGTAAGTCCGGCAATCTAGCGCCCCTAGCTCTAGAGGCCGAAAGGTAGTTTAAATATGTAGAATAGCTCGTAGTAATATAAGTTTATTTAAAAACATAAGATTGGTAAATTTTTTACCTATTTTGAACCCGTTCGGATACAGACTTTGAAAAGCGTGTCCCAGGGCTCGAGATATCAAAAACATACCATTAGTACCATTAGACTCGTAATTTTATAAGATTTCTAAATATATCAGTTATATAATTTTTCGGGTTATAAAAGTTACAGTTATAACCTTTTTATCATATTTTCATTTCTAATGGTAATTGATTAGTCTTTTGCATTATACATTTTATTTCATTACACAATTTTATTATTTTTATAATGTATACCCCAGGTTTCCTAGTAATCAAGTAAATTTGGGAAACCGGAAAATGAAACCTTAAACCGGTTTAGTTCAAGCTCTGTGAGAAAGTCTTAGAAACCTTAATTCCGGCTTTTCCTCGGTTTTCAAATAAGAAACTTTTATAAGCAAAATTAATTTTGGATATAGTTCTTGATTATATTTCAAATCAAGAAAAGATCAGATTTGAGAAAATTCCAACTCCGGGTCATCCCGAGACCCATTATAGAAAAGCGTGCCCCGGAACTAGAATTTCAAAACTTTCTTTATGAATACTCATTTGAATCGAAATAAAATAAGGATTTCAAAATATATTTTTTCATAATTTTCCGGCTTATGAAAAATACAGTTATAGCCTTTTTATTCGTATTCCATTACTACCGGAAATTAAATTGTCTTGTTAACTATTCACTACTATTCAAAAAGTACCACCTATACTACCTTTTAGCACACTCTACAATTCCAACCCTTACCATCACTCAAATCAATTCCTTTTCTCCATAACTTTTGTCCCTTAACTTTTCTTACAAATCATAACAATTACACATCAAGTTAAATCAATCAATCAAAGTAAAAATTTTCAAACTTTCCCTTCCCTTTTAAGCTTCCAAAACCGGCGCCATTGGCCCCCCCCTTCCATGCTCCATTTGCAAACTTTTTCTTCTTTTAACCTAAATCCACTTTATATTTAAGTCATATTTTCTCTCTCTTTCTTCATTCACTCATTTTCCAAACTTCACAAAGTAAGAAAGCTCTCAAAACCCTCTCATTTTCCTCTCTTGGCCGAAAGTTCCAAGCCCCACATACACACACACACACAACTTCCATTCCTCTTTTCTTCTATTCACTTCAAGTAATAAGCCTTCTACTCCTTCCACTCATGGATCCTTGTTATGGCAAGGATATTCTTAGATATTACCAACTAAATGCCCCATGATCTCTTGATAGGACAAGGAAATATCAAACAAGAATACCAAACCATCACTAGTAGATCTTGTATTTCAGGAGCTTTCAAGCATAAGCTTTATGATTTTTTCATCAAAAAGTGTTTTGAACAAAGATCTTTTATAAAAATGTAGTTTTATGTTTCAAAACTTATTTTAAGCACTTGATATAGTAGATCTACCATTTTAACTACTCATTTCATGTAGACATTTAAGATCTCATCTTTATTTGAGTTTATGTGCATTAATGGTCTTTAATGTTTTTGTCCTTAGTAAATAACCTTTCTAGTACATACTAAAATAGATAAGTTGACAAAACCAAAGGAAAACACTTTTCAAATGAGTTAGTGTAAATTCGGATTGACTTTGGAAACCTAGGTTAAAAACACTTTTATCAACTTCTAAACATATATTTACAAGGGAAATGAGCCTATAGGTGATAGATAATGTTTGGTAATATTTTCATGATCTAAATGAGTTTTTATAAAGAAAAGTTGGAACAAGAGATGAAGTCCAATAAAGTTTTGAGCTAAAAGTCATGTAACAAAATCGTAATAATGGATATATGGTTAAACACTATTTTTCCAACTTCAAAAATGGGATTTTCTAAATAAATAAGTCCTTAGGTATAGGTAAAATAGATACTTAAAGTTTTAATATAAAATACATTTTTCTTAAAGGAATCAACTTGAAAATGAATTTTCTAAATTCGGATTTTGAAACCCCCTAGTAAAGGACCTACTTAAAAGTTTATAAAATGAAGATTTTATTTAAGAAATAAAGGCCTTAGGTATACTTATATGAGGTCAAAATCTTTAAGCAAAATAGATTTTCCTAAAAAAAATCCTTGTAATATGTAGATGTGACTAATGTAGTAAACTCACTGTTAAACATAATATGAAATGTTTTCTAAGAAAAGTTTATTAAATTCTTTAAACCTAAAGAGCTAAAGAACTTAGGCCCTTAGAGTTCATATCATGACATTCATGATAGCGAAAATCATTACCATTGCATTTAGTTTCATTTTACACCTAAATCTCAAGTGCATTCATGAAAACCGTATTTTCGAATCTATGTTACCGCTGTACAGATCTGATCCCTCGTTTCCGAGCTTAGATATTTCAAAACTTGATTTAAACTTCATATTTAGAAAGCTCTTCCGAAGTAGATAGAAATCGATATAAAATTTGCGAGATTCCGTTAAAATGACCAAGTTATGGCCGTTTTAAGTTGGAATTCCCGCTTAGGACGCGAATTACGAATTTGATAAGTTCGTATGAAGTCGTTGGATTAGTTTGAGTTGAAATACTTATTAGAGTATTTCTTCCTTTTTAGGTTATCCCGAGTTCGACGATTCCCTACCACCGGATTATTATTACTAGAAGACCGGTGATCCAATGGCCAGTGAGTTTCTCCTTGTTTTGTTACCTTGATTGTGCTTGTAGTTAGTTGCATTAGAATTATAGGAACAAGATAAAAATTGATATGAATGGGGATGGGAGATATGATGAGACTGTGATGAATGTATGCCAAAGAATACTAAAGCATATCGAAACCATGATTTGATTGAATAACTGCACTGTTCCTATTATTCCTGTTATATGTGTGATATTGGTTGGTCATTCTAAAGAATGTATAAATATTTTGACCTAAGCAAAAAGTAAATTGATCATGCATCACATTGACATATTGCATTTGGTAGCATGCTACTCCTACGCAGGTCGATCGTATGGTCCATTATTGCCTCGTTTGAATAACGAGCCCGGTGCCAGAGCTCATTCAGGGGTACTAAGGTGCATGTGGATGCATCCTTGGATAAGCCTAGCCGAGTCGAGTGCTAAGAGACGAGGGCTTGGGGACTAGATGCGGTCGTGTAGACTCAATACCATTCCTAACCCAAGATACGGAGGGCGTAAATCCGTTCTGTGTGTGGGTTCCGGTTACCCATGCATAATTGCTTGCTCACGTGTTTGTTCATGCATAGCATATGATTGATTAATAACTTGTTTGTTATGGTACGAATTAGGGAATTCTCACTAAGCTAGTGTAGCTTATACCCCAATAGTTGTTTAAATGAGCAGGTTATTCCAAGAAATGCTAAGTGGGGACCAAGATGGTTGAAGTCGAGAATGACTTCGGGATTCCGGCAAGATATAAGAATGCTTGAAGTTTTTGGCTAAGCTTTACGATTGGCCTTGTAATAGTTTTATGTAGTGAAGTCTTGGGATAAATGTAATTGAAGCTTGATGATTTATATTTTGAAGTATAGTGTTTTGTATTTGGAGTATAGTGGATTGCATTTCCTTTACATTGTTACTCAATTGTATCAACATAAAACGTATCATTCCGATGTGTCTCCTCTATGTGTTAGACGCCTTGTACATAGTATGGAAGCCTTCGCGTGACTGAGGTGGTCATTCTTAGGCTTTAATATTATGTACGGCGGACTGCCACGTTTAGGGTACCCTTCGGGGCGTGACAGAAATTTAGTATGTTTTTAAACCATTGAACAATCAAGTAATAATATAAATATATAGTAGAGTTTGTATCCGAATTCCAAGCTCTAAGGCATGACTATTTCTATCCTTAATTTGGTATATAACTACTCATTAATATAAAAAATTGTTAAATTATATCAGAAGCCATTAGGGTTCGAATGGTAAGCTTAATGAAGGTATCAAATTTTCTAGTGATTAAAAAAATGATAAGAAGCAACTACTCATTAAAATGAAAAATTGTTAAATTATATTAGAAAATATTAAGATTTGGGTGGTGGTAATGGTCAAATATTGATCAAAGGCCTCAAAGGTTAAATCAGTCCCATTACTTATTTAGGTCAACCTATTGAACCTAGGATCGATCCACTTCATCTCTCTCCTAATCCTTGAGTAGATCTTGGCTACCTTTTTTCACGAGGTCGACTAGCCAAATATTAGGTGAGTCCTGATCTAAGGCACCTGGCACATTCTGCCCAACCATTACCCATCTTACTCTATGGTATGGCTAATCATGAATTAGTGGCTCACCCTATGTTTAGGGATGCAACTAGAGTGAGTTTGTGATGGGTCACATAAGACCCGAACCCGACCCGCTTCCCAATAGAATCTCCCAAACCTAACCCGCGATCCTATAAGGTTTCTATTCAATATCCAAACTCGTTCCTACAAGGTTTTAACCCTGACCCACCCCACCCCGCGACCCGTTTTATTTCTTTTTTTTTTTTTTTTTTTTTGCTTTCTAACTCTTAGTTAAATTCAATTGCATCTTCCAACAAAATATTGGGTGGTAGGCCGATAGTTAGACTTCAGTATGTTCTAAACCGAGCTAGGCTAGTTACAGCACACTCGCCAATTCATAGGCTCATTGAACAAGCTATTTTATTTGTTAAAACAACAAAAATTAATAATATTGTAAAAATAATTTTTTAAGAGATAAAATTAAAAGTTAGAAAAATAGACAAAATAAAGTTAAAATTATTAACAATCATTCTTAAAGAAAAAATTAGTAGGTTTTGTTTTTTAAAAATTTCAAACTTAATTTTTTAAATTGTTTATAATATAACAGGTTCGGGTTACCCATCGGGTTTTTTTTAATAACCTGAACCCGAATCGAAACCCTATAGGATCGGCATGTAATTTCCCAAACCCGCCCTGTGACCTTATAGGGTTTTTAACTGTTCGAGCAAGCCGGGTATCCTCTAATGACTCGCCCTGGTTGCATCCTTACCCACATTGGCGATAACCGTGGCTAGCCATCCACTATCTCATGATCCCATAATGCACATAATCGCCAAGAACCTACCTATTATATACACCTTAGCTATGCGCCATTGGAGAGGTATCATAGCTTTGACTGGCATAAACTTATTGGGAGTTATACACCTTTGGGATGCGAATAAACTTCAGCATTTGAGTGATCATATCGAGTAAACTCCCGACACACCACTAATTATATTTTATTTCGTAGGCCCAAGGTATCAATCCAATCACAATAGTTATCCTCACCTCTTTCGAATTTGAGCAAGTGATAGGTGGTAAGCTTAACACACATGTCAGTTTTTCTAGTGGATAAAAATAAAGAATTAAATGTTTTACAAATAGGTCAAGTAAGTATCAAAGCTTTAAATAGTCAGGAAAAAAATTATCATTATATAAAATAGAGAAAATAATTATGGTCTTAATTTTGTATCTATCTATCTCGCACTTAAAATTTTTAATAATTTTCTCTTAACTATTTAGAATGTGGGTCACTAATTTGACCTCTTTTTTATTTTTTAATTGTTGGAAATATTAATGTTCTATTTGAATGTATTCTCAAATGTTTGATATCTTTTAACTTAATATGCGCTATAAAATAATATCTTATCATCTTTTTCAATTTTTACCTAAAAAAATTTCTTTCATTTTTCAATAATATATTAATTAAGAATAATGAAATATCAATTTTTTATCTATTAGTGAGTAGTCTGACAATAAAATGCATATTAAAATACAAATCAGACTAAAGTACAATATTCAAAATGAAAGGGAGGGAAAAAGGAAAAAGATACAGTGGCCTTTAACATCGCTACTGGAAACTTCAAATTATAGTCAAAACTAAAATATAAATAATAAAATCAAAATAATAATATATAATTAAACTAAGATTGGCATATTAGATGGCCATAAACTAAAATAAACAGGTTTTTTTGCAACTTTATAATGATTTCCTCAATTTTTGTATGTTCCACCAATTCACAGAAAATTGTACATCACAATTTAGGCATCATAGTACAACAAAAATGGTCTTCACTACTGATATCTAAAACATTAAATTTCACATCTGAGATATAGATGGTATAAATATGGCTGTCCTTGTTCACTCTGAGTCACGACATATATCATACATTTAAATTTAATCAAACAATAATACTGCCACATGACATTGCCCTAGGTCATGTGATTTAACTGTTACATATATTATTATGGGCTTTTAATACAAAAAGTCCAATTGGAACTATTAATCACTTTTTTTATTAAATTTGGACCAGTCTTGTAGTGCAGAACTCTTTTTTAATATACATATTGAAATCAATCTTCCAGAATTTCTGAATATTATTATAGCAATTTCAAACATGTTTGGTTCTTTGGACAAAAAAAAAAAAAAAAAGGAGTTTGGTTAATAATTAGTAGCCTTTAGTTGTAAATGATGTTGCAGAATGGTTATTACTATGTTGGTGAATAGCGAAAATAGATTATTTCGAATTTAACAAAACAAGGAGGTGATCTTATAATTCTATCATTAATTAAAAGTAACCAAAGTAAATAAGGGAAAAACAAGAAAAAAATAAAGAAAATTTGAATTTCAAACTTTATGTTATTTCTTTTTTTAGAGAAAATGGCATATCAAGTACTTATGGTATCATTTTTTGATACTTTAGCATCTCATATTTATATTTTGTCAAATTAGTATTTATACTTCAAAATATATGCGATTTAGTGTTTTTTTAAAATAATATTTTACAAACATTTGTTCTAATGACAGAATAATCTGATACTTGATCAGAAATTATCAAAATATAGAGGTCGAATACTAAATAGACAAAATTCACCAAAAATTAAAAGTATAGATGCTTAGTCTGTCATTATCTTGTTATCAAAGTAAAAATTTATTAGATATTATTTAATCGAGACACTAAATTCCAAGTGCTCCGGAAGTGCTACAACTGATTTTCCAAAATTTAAAGATAAGATATTAAATTACTAAAAGTTGATGGTATATACATTTTCCTATCATTATCTCTATTTTTTATTAGAAAATTTTCACAATGGCTAACTTTCACTATAAAATGTTAACTATTACAACCACGTATTTTCATGAAAAAATTATATGATTATCGATCCGTACAAATAACAATTACATAAATATAAATTACGTAAAATTAATTACTAAAATATCGACACAATATCACATCTTAGAGAGACGAATCTAATGGCAATATATGAGCCACATCTTTAAGATGTAAGTTACTTGTTAATTGATAATATTTGTGAATCGTTATTTGCAAATGCAATTCACATGTGAATCGTTTTTCATAAATGCAATTTAGCACCGTAGATGTTTCATTAAATTGCACCTTCATGATGTGGTCATCTAAGGAAAATATGAATTTCAGGTTTTAAATGCGGTTTTTCGTTGCAAATTAGATAATTAGAATAGAAAAGTCGGTATGCAAGCATACTTAATCCTAAAAATTGTTGGCATGGGACTTATTATTAAATTATCATGATAACCTTCAATAATTATAAAACTTTCATTATGATAAATATTAAATCTGTGAAACAAGCTCAATTTTTATTCAAACCCAGGACATGGAGTTTGTCTCCTAACCGTACCCCAATCTAATTTCCTAATTGAACGAACATTGTTGAAATATGGGGCATGTGAGCAACGAGCTTGACCTTTGGAACTACTAAAGGACTCTCTCTCTCTTTCTCTCTCCCACGTTGCTCCGTTTTCTACACAAACTCTACTCTTATTATAAAAATTTATATTAATATCGAAAACCCCACGAATCTGTTACCCAAATAATTTAAAAATCCATGCATGACAAATTAAATAAAAATTTAATACTCCCTCTGCCGTCAGCCACGCAATTTGGATCCAGAGACACAGGGACCTCCCTTTTGCAACTGTTGAGTTGAGTTGAATGGAATCTCTACTCTCTCTCTCTCTCTCTCATTCACACTCTTTTCCATTTCGTCAATCATCTTCCAAGTTCAATGGAAAATTACTTTATTTGATTTGTGTTTACCTAAATTTTATCGTAGATAATCTAATAACATCATCCGTAATCTCTTAATTGGAACATACCAAATTCAACAACTTCTTTCTTGTTATCAGATTATGAATTCAACGATTTACTTCTAAAATTATAACAAGTTTTTGAAACAAATTTCACCACCTAAAATTAGACAAACATATAATAATTCAAACAAGGGCAATAAAGAGTGGAAAAATTGAAATTTGATTTTCATGGTACACTACAAAAAGTAGTAGTTACTCTATGTACATGTATATATGTTGACACAATTTCTCAAATACCATTAAAAAAAAAAAAAAAAAAGAAACCTTGGAACTTGGGGATACCTAGATAATCTAACTTAATTTCCCCATAGAAAAATTGGCAAAATAGGGGGACCAAAAATTTGAAAAGAAAAATAAAATACTATGCTTGTTTTGCTAAGAGTCACCATACTCATGCCAGCAAACGAGCATAGTAACGCATCTCCTCATGATATAGAACTTAGCTCTTTGCTCTCTTACCAATCTAGCACATTTTCTTGTGAAAGAACACCTCCTTCGAGAGGGACAATTCTTGATAAAAGATGATGATGAATTATTTGATGTTGATGAAGATTTCCAATTTCTTGACGACGACGATGAGGATTCCTTCTTGGATAATTTCCACTTCTCATCAAAGCAAAATGGTTGTGCACTTGTAGTAGCAATTGCTAGAGAAACCATAATTTGAATGAAAAAGAAAAAAAAATAAAAAAGGATAATTGCAATAATATTCTTTCTCTTGTGTTTTTAGTTTGTTTTATGTGTGGTTTTGCTTGAGGTAAAAATAGGGAGATAATAGAGGGATTTTGTAATTGATGGGAAAGTGGTGATGGATCAGAGGGTTTATTTATAGGGGTGTGTGGATCATGGTGATGAGGAGCAGTAGGGTATCTTCTGGGTCATGTTGCTATTTCTTTTTTTGATGTGAATGATTACTTTATTTGGAAATAAAGATAATCTTTTATTAAGGAGACTTCTGTATTTGCAGGTCATGGGGTATTTCAGGTCACTGAAGGAGTGAGACTAGCAGTTAATGGATATGGCAAAATCTAACTGTAAAAATATTTTATGGCTCAGGCTAGATATCTATAGATTTAATCTTAAATTATGTAACAAATGATAAATATTCGATATATTCTGGGATATTAGTTATAAGTAGATATTTGTTTATTTACGGATCTGTCCATAATTTAACTGTACAAATACAAATTAAACAGAAATAATTACATAAATACTAATGCAAATCATGCATTAGATATATGATTTTGCCTTTTTTTGTTTTTACACATATTACACATCTTATATACAGATATTTTTTTTCGTGAAAATAATGAAGTATTCGTATATAGTAAATCGCATGTGAAAGATGCGATTTTACTTTCTATATATGATTATATCATATAGTTTTTAAATCACATGTTTTGCATATGATATCTTCTAAATACAATTCCGCATCCGTATTTACATAAGTAAAATTATTTTATTTGTATTTAGGTAACTTCTTTTTTTTTTCTTTTAACAATTAGTACACGTGTTGCATCGAGCTAGAAGTTGATATACTTTTGAAATATAAAACGATTTACAATTTTTTTTTTTTTTAACGTATGCATCCCTATGTCTTCATTGTCTTCGTATCCACATATGCATTAACCAATTACCATATCTATTTGTCATAACAAATTTGATTAAAAAATCTATAAAACCTTTCTTTATCTTTTTTTCTTTCAAATTAAATTTTATGCGTCGTGTTTTCCCTTGGCTTCTTGCGGGCATCGTTTTTCTCTCGGAACATTTCAATGGTTCAAGATGATCCTTACTTGGTCAAGTGTAGATTTTCTCACAATGCAGCATTGGGAGCCAAATTCCAATGCTTCCTAACCAACCTTCTCTATTATGGCTATGTGTATTTGCAATTCGAAAATACCCACGAAATTTACACATCAAAAGCCCACCTGAAGATTTTGCTCTGCCATAGGTCTTGCATTGGCGTCAAAGTTCAATTCTCACCATTTGGATCGGGGTAAACACGTGAAGCTTTGCCTTCAACTAAAGTTATAAGCAATATTCGCTGCTATTTTTAGGGTTCCAATTAAATATATATATATATATATATATATATAAAAGAATCATAAACAAGTAATTTGGGCTCTATTTTATCATTTCCGTTCATATTGTTTCTCAAAAAACAAACATAAATGAAAAATATATATTTTTACTCATAAAAAAGCTCAAATAAACCAAATACAAATAAAATACTAATAAGATATAAATACATATATAGACGAAAATAAAACAATCTAAATATTAGAAGAAAATTGACTTTTAAAGATATAAATTCTGCTATAGAAAATTGCTAAAACAACTTGTATCTCTACAAGTAGAATTAATAATGATAATTCTTATAACAGATAATTTTTCTTAAAGATAGAAATTCCATCTCTAAAATCGTTTTTTTTTTCTTGAAACAAGCACTAAATAAGGAAGCTAAACTCCATTGTTCAACCGCTCATTACTACTAGAAATAGAGGTTTTCTTCCTCTTCATAAATATTGGAACAAGATTTATCTTTCTACCATATGGATAGAAGGAAAAAAAATTAAATAAACAAGTAACAAGTAGGGCTGAAACCTTTCTCTTATTTGCAAATTCAAAGATTTAAAATCCTTTCGAATATTTTTGAATTAAATATCAAAAGCCCACCCAACTAAAATTAGTAGACAAAACCCTAGTTTTAATGTCACACTCCAAAACTAAAGCACCATTAGCTTCACTTAAGCATCATCACAAGTCGGTTTCGAATCTAAAACTATGAACCGATAGTTCCTGAACTGAAAACTGACTTAGGAATTACGAGTCCAAACAGGCAAATAACCCACAATTTTGGCAGGTTCTTATGATTCCACACTAAAACCGCCTAACCCGGTGATTCATGTGGTTGTATGCCACCAAAACTAAAAAAAAAAAAAAAGAAAGGAAAAAAAGAAAAGAAAACTATAGAAAAATTGTAATTAAAAACAAATATATAAAAATATTTTTGCATGAATAGTAAAAAATTTATTTCCTATTCACCATATTTAATGTGTTGTTACTAATAACACAAGTAATAAATATATTTGAAATTTAAAATTATTGATTTTATGTAGACTTCTAATCAAAGTGGATTTTTCTTTCTTAACAATATATGACTTGTTTTTATGTTGTAGAGGCTTATTTATATCTTTAATATTTTGCAATGACATCTTACTAACATGACAACCAAAAGAGTGCAAATGATTGTATATAAATAAATGCATAACTATAGAATTTCTTTTAACTAATGGGCTATAAACAATTATTGTTAGGCTCCATGTTATTTTAAGCTAAAAGTTTAGTTTGCAATTATTTTTTAATTAAATTAAGTAAATTAATTAACTGATTTTTTTTATTTCACAATTCCCGATTCCTTTAAAACTGAAACTGAACCGTGGGAATTGATGATTCCTAATAACTAGGAATCGAACCCGCTCTTAGGGGTCTAGCTCTGGTTCCATCATTTTTGGAACCAAGAACTGGCGGTTCGGGTCTGGTTCTAGACTTGAACCAACCTGTGATGACTAGCTTCACTAAACATACGTGCCGAAAAGTTACGCATATAAAGCTACTAAATCTTCGTGGAATCACAAATAATAAGTCAATAAATAAAAGAATAAAAACTCCTCAAACCTTAATCTTAAATTGTCATTAAAATAAATCCTCAAAAGTGAACTTTTAAAAAATTAAATTCAAATCCTAATTAGTATCATAGATCCAATAATGCTCAACCATAAAACTAATAGAAAATAGAACTCTTTCATGAGTAATCAAACGAGTCATCATCTTCGTAGCCGCAGTGTCAGTCCTACTTCTACCTCCAATGTATGGATCATAACTTGTATAGTCATAATGCTCCTCATCATCATCAAAAGCACATATAAAGAAAAAGGTTATGTGATAAATAGTACATGAACTTTGACAAAATATATAATTAGATATTTGAAGCATGAAATTAATCAATTTAGTATCTAAACTTTGAATTTGATCAATTTAGTACTTGAAAGAACTTTTTTTACATACTAACAGTATCTCCATCAAGTTCTTTAAGTACTAAATTGATCATTTTCAAAGTTTTTTTAGTATCAAAATGACTAATTTTAAAGTTCAAATACTAAAGTGATCATTTTCAATATTTAGGTACCTAATTACATACTTTGTCAAATTCATGTACTATTTGTAACATTATCCCTAAAAAAAGTTAAAAATAAAACAAAATGAGTGAGCAAGAAATGCTCATTATGGATTATGTTGTATTAATATACACAATAGGAGTAATTATTCTAATGCAACATAATAAAAAAAATTACCACACAAATTAATTAAATATATAGATCTAATCAATCGAAAACCAAAATAATTGGAATAGGGTCCCAAATCCTATTTATGAAAACCAAAAACTCATAAACATATTATCACACTATAAATTAAAAAATAGTAATCACTAACTCAATCCTAGAAAATAGGATAACAACATTCTATCAAGATAATAGGATAACAAGCATAGAAAACACTTATGCAGGTTTTATAGAAAGGATAATATCACAAATAATACCTAAACATTGGTAAATACAATTAGGTATCAAACTTTAAAATTGATCAATTTAATACTTAAAAGAACTTAACGGAGACACTATGAGCATGCACAAAAAATTTTCAGGTACTAAATTGATCAATTTTAAAGTTCAGGTACCTAATTGTATATTTTGTTAAAATTCATGTACCATTTGCGACATTAACTCTTTGTAAAATTAAAAAAAAAAAATTCGTACACAGTTAGAGATCTCTAGAAAACATTACAAAATTGGCCTAAGGTTTATTTCAAAATTCTTAAAAATGTTTTTTGTAACATCACAATAATAAAAGTAAACCTTAATTCATCAGATATTCATTAGTGAATTTAGTTAACTAGTATAATTGCAACCATTAAACAATAGTGTATATATATATATTATATATATATATACAGATCATGGTAACCATAAAGGCTTTAAAAATTTCCAAATCCTAGCATAAGGTAAATAGTACTTATGTTAGGTGCTCATTCTTAGAAATTTTCATCATCTAAATTGTAGATTTTCAACAAATTTCAGTTTTAAAACTTAAGTTTTCTACATTAATTGAATTTACAAATTTTACACGTACTTTTGGTTAAACTTAGGTCAAATTTTGTTGACCAAGGAGTCAAGTCAAACTGTAGTCGACCTATTACTTAACCAGTTTGGGTCAATCATATTATCAGATTATTTCTTTTAGGTAAATCAATAAGAAGCCCATTCTAACATGGATCCATTTAGGTTTCAAGGCTTTTCATCAAACATACCCCCCTCTCCTTTTTTTTGCATAACACTTCAATATTAGATATCTTATCATCTCATTCACTTATCAAATCAGTTTATCACCAAATTTATGAACAACATGCACCTATCATCCCCAAGTCAAAATCAAGTTTTGAATTTCAAATCATAACCTAATTGGATTAAAGTTTCCCTTTAATTCTATTTTAATATCATGATTCTCCAATTTGTTATTATAGTCACATTATCAATTCTTATATCACACCATAATCTTATGTAGAAAATGTAACAAGCATAGGTTAAGATTAATTATTATCTCGACATATGGTTTGAATCATCTTGATCTTTAATTACTAAGAAGCTCATAACACACTATCAACAAGGCCTACATGATTGTAGATGTGTTATCATATGTAACCTCTCATAACATAACGAACTCTTACCTTCAAAGGTTTTGTGATCTTCTCCTTCAATCTCCTTAAGTTCCTAACAAGAAACATGATTTTATTATCATTGGTTTACAAATCGAAACATAGGAAATTCAAAGAGCAAACTAACAAGTAACCAAAATTCAACATGTAACTATTCCTTCTCTCTAACATGATATTAATGATCTTTTAGGGGACTTCATGTCCCCAAAATTAAGAGAACAAGGAAAAGATAGTACAACACATCTATCAAATCTACCACTAAATCAATCTAAAACAAGTACTACCTAAACTAGCTCCTAAAATACTATAAACTACTTCATGCTAGACCTTGACAAGGACTGGCTGCCATCTCACCCTCCATCATCCCCTTGCACCTAAACTAAAACAACTACAACATTAATGACACGGACATACCCTACTATGGCTAGCACTTAATCCTTCCATTTAAATAAATTTTCACTTTCTTTTTCTTAGTTTCTACTGTGAACCTCCCACCACATTAGATAAAGAGATAGCATAATTATTTTTTTCTCTCTTACGATGCCAAGGACAACACCAAGAGCACCAATAAGCACACATCCACACGTTAAGAGCCCTTCTTCTCCTCTTCCTTTTCTTTTCTTCTTCTTTCTTCCTTCTTCTCTTCTATATTTCCTCGTGGTGAGAGCTGTTACCACCATTTTTATTCCAACCAACCAAACAAAAAAGAACACATGCTGACAACACAACAATAACAAGGCAAACACTTTATAGCACAAGCGCTATTACTGCTGCTACTACTTCTTTACTCTATTCCTAGTTGTTTTGTCTCAACTACGTTTCCCCTCTTTACCAACACAGCTGCCATTTCTTTATCTTTCCACTAACATGATATGACAACACTTCCTTCTCCTTTTCTTTTCTTTCTTATTACAGCTGCTTCTTTTCTTACTCACTAATTAAACAACATGACACCAAAACATGTGTGACCTATTACTTTTATGTTTCCTGCTAGTACTACTATCTTACTGACATAGCTACGCCTCTTTTCTTTTCTTTCCCATTTTGGTTGTTATGGCATGTCACTATTTTTCCCTATGTCAAAACAACACTCGTAAGTCTAGTAAGGTCTTGGAGATGTCCTTCTTCCCTGCCTCTAATTTTGCATGACCATAAAGAAAAGCAAAAAATAGGAAGTGCCTATCTAATCATACCAACTACTAGATAAGGGGCGAACTCATCAACCTTATGTTAAAGAAAACTAAGCTGAAAAGGAATTAACATATCGCGATTTCTTTTGCACCTTAGTGATTACTAATATGACCTTCCTTAGAATATTATCATTGTCCAAAAAGAAATGGTACTTGATTATAACACTAAGTAGCATGATAAGTCATTGCATGGTCTACAATCAAGCTTGGTAGGAATGTCGAAGGACCTTGCAGTTGGGACTTGCAAATAAAAGAAAACAAAGATTTCTTAAGCATGATTGAGCCTAGACACCGCTTTATTTACTTAGAACTTGGAAATCCTAATATGTATCGAGAAGCATGATTAATTCTCACTATGATTTGTAACTTTCACCACTTTAGAGTCTTCCTATGATGAAAACAACATCACCATTAGAAAGTACTAAAAAAATCCTATAAAATTGATTATTTATTCATAAAAAGATGGACTGAAAACATAATAGATATTGCTCACGGAAATTACAAATTATTCCTAGCTTTTTCAACACATTACATGTTTCTTTAAATAGAAACAACACCACCATTGAAAAAGTATATGAGAAATCCTATAGAAGAGATTACTTGTTCGTCGAAAAAGGATAAGAAGCAGTTAATATACCACAAAAACAATAAATTAGAAAAACTATCAAATTAATACTAAAATTACAGCTTGTTCTTAATTGATTCAACATCCTTTGTTTTTCTTATATTAAAAACAACATCACATTAAAAAAAATGCTCAAAAGAACCATACCAAATCGACTATTTACTTGTCACAAAGGGAGTTAAATGAGAAAGTTAAATGCAATTGAAAATTCAAAACTTGAACTACAAGATAACTAGAACAAACTACTATAGTATAGATTCACTTTGAGCACTTATAGCTAATTCTTACATTTTACTCCTATTTCTTACATCATTCAAGCGATTTCGACTCCAATACTAAGTACCTATTGACTATTATGATTCTTGGGTAACATGGATAGGTGAGTATATTTCAATGAACTCTGTACTTGCTTATGCTTACAGGGTTAGAGTGTGATACTATATTAATTAATAAAAATAATTGGATTATGTATGGTGATGGGAAGACGATGTTTATGGTTGCTTGTGGTTGTCATTTAGACGTTAAAACACTATAAATTTTGTTGAACATTAAGGATTTGATTGTTGCTTAATTATTTTAGGGGGAAATTGTAAAAGCACTCTAAACTTTAATGGAAGTGCAGATTGGCCCCTGCTCAGCTTTAAAAGCGTGGTTTTTTATCTCCTAAACTTTCATTTATGCGTGAAGTTAAAGACATGTTACATTTTTCATTAAAACAAATGAAAATGGGTGTGCATTCAACTCCTAAACTTTCATTTATGTGCAGATTAACCTGCCCCCCTCCCTTGGCCAAAAATAATTAACTACCCTTATGGTGCTAATTTTTTGTAAGTTTAAGGGGTAAAAAACATCACTTTGGAAGTTCAATTGGTAGGTGAGGGAATCCGTACTACTCTTAAAGCTTAAAGGGTGAATTTGCAATTATCTCTTATTTTAATCTTTGTGAGTATATGATAATTGCTTAATTATGAAGAATAGCTAATATATATAAATATATTAACTTTGATAACTAAAACATGATCATGCATTTCACGCTGCATTGTGGAAGGCTGTCACTACCACAAGATAGGCCGAATGAGCTATGATCATGAAGGGCCATGTGTGTACCATAGGCCCTCTTCTGGGGGTAGGAACTAAGTCACACCAAGGAATGTACCCATCATTTAGAGACTTGCTAGTGTAATCATTATGGGAATTAGGCCTTCCTTTGGGAATATATATATATATATATATATAGATATTACACATAAAGAAAATCATGTTTTGATTAATCGATTTAGGTCCCGAAGTAATAAGGTTTCTTAGGTGCTAATGTTAATGAGTATTTCCCAACCCTTGATAGGTAGGGCACAAATCCATTCTATATATAATTATTGGTTAGCCATATATTTGTTTATTTACTTACCTATGTTACATATGCTTATCCTAAATAACCTGCTTGTCATTTGCTTGAATCATATGGAGTGATGTTTATATTTTATTGAGCATGTGGTCGCTCACACCTTTATAGTATGTTAGTATAGGAATATCTATTATTTCGTCCTGGATGAGGATATCTATAGGTTAGTTGCATTAGGTAGGACATGTGGGAATAATCAATGGTTAAGAGTCCTTTCTTTCTTTTGTGAAACTCTTAGGAATATACCTAATTGTGAAGCTAGACTTACATGTGCCACTTTTATAGTGCATAAACTCTAAATTAATATTTTGAGTATGTATATCAGCTTCCTTAGTAGTATTTATTATTCTACAATTATTTGTTTATTTAATTTCTATTTGTTATTTTCTAGAATTATTAATTAGATGCTATTAGGCCTCATTGGTAGCCTAGCTGCAGAATGCTTCTACATGATATTTGAAACATTTGAATGACATGGGAGTCAATCCTATGCTTTGGTACTATATATGATGGAACTGTCCCTTCTAGGTCACCTTTGAGGTATGGCAAATGAAAATCAAGTAGACCTAATAAAAAAATGCATTGACACTAAATTTTAGTTTAAATCACCAGATCATTTATAATGCATCTAACTCTTTTCTTCCTCTTGTCACAATCACTTGTATCTTTTTCTAGGTATTCTAGAGGGAAATATGTTTCTAGTCTTTTCAACACTAAGAGTTCATTATTTGTAGTGAACATCCAAAATTGAGTCATGAATATCTTATTTACATTAATTTCCTTTTCATTTCCATATACACATATCTTATGTGTTTAATATATATATATATATATATATATTATGTATGAATGAATAAAATGACGAAAGTTTGGTGAACCATATTACACCTATCAAAGATTGAAAGCATTAAGGGAGAACTTGATAATATCAGTTTAAACGGTTTACACTTATGAACACAATATGTGTTTTGGTAATGTAACAAACAAGAGACCTTAATAGTTATATTTTACCTATGAATAAATTCTCCAACTTTTATGAGTTAATTATGTTCGAAGAAAACGTTTCTTCTATTATATGTTACCCACACCTAGTCTATTTTAAACCATAATGAACTAGTTTCAACGGACAATATCTTAGGGTTTTTGGTGTTTTTACCGCAATTAAAATTCCAAATATCACAACATATACTATGGTGCAAATGTCATCTTGAAAGTGTTTAGTGACAAATATGAGTTAATTTCTTTTACAAATCATGCATTTCATTAAGTTGTATCCAAAAGATTTTAAAATAAAATGTCTTTCCTAGTAGTTAAAGAATTATTGAATTTCTACGATCCAATCACGAGATCGTACTATCACTAATATTATAATTAAATTGATTATAAAAAAAATTAGTGTAGAAAAATTTAAGGATTTCAATCATGATTAGAATATATTTGCACCTTTTAATGATATGACTAGATCAGTTCTATTATAACCATTATGCAACCATAGCATTCAATAGTAGTAAAGAATTGAGCTTTATCTAGATGTCTCGAAGGTCAATGAAATGACCTAAAATAAATAAAAACATAGATAAGGTTAAGAGAGTAATTAAGAATTTAAAAGAAGGGCATTCATGTCCAAATACCATTAACTTTTATAAGATACGTCAATAGCAGTGTATTTAAAATTTGGTCACTGCCTCCTCTCCATCTTTTTTCCAAATGTACAGAACAAACCTTTTTTTCCTCTCAAATTTACTCTACGATTCTTAGAGGTTTTCAACAGAATACAAAGGTAAGCAACAATATTTCTTTAAGCTACTTCATCATTTTAATGAATTAAAGGAGAAACCATTAAGAATCCTAGCATCCTATTGTTAATAGTGAATTTTAACAAGAGAAACAACAATTCAAAAGTTTTTTTTTTTTTTTTTTGAAAGAGCTTCAAAAGATGAAGATTACAATATTTCAGAAGTGGAAAATTATGAAAGCCTAACAAGGTAATGTAGTTTTGTGTGATGTGAGTATGTGTGTCTATTTATTAGTATTGGATGTTGATGATGATGTATTATGGATTAAGAATGTTTAATGTGAGTACAAAAGGATTTGAAAACATTTTAGGAGCGATAAAACATGTATAAAAGGACTAAAACAAGTTTTGGAATGAAAACAAGAGAAATTTAGCCAAAATAATGCTTTTCTAAAAGTACACGACCAATACACAATCATGTGTTCCTAATTGTGTACCTCTCTAAGGTTAAATAACGTTTTTTTTTTTTCCAGAAATACACAATAAATACATAAGCTTATGTATCCAACTGTTTCTTTCTTTGAGCTTTCAAGAAGAATGGAACTAGAAAAGAATACAACATGCTTATGATCTTATATTTGTCGTTGTGTTCCTCTTGATGATTTAAAATTTGTGTTTGGAAAAGAACACAAGATCATGTATTCCCCATGTGCTCTCGTGTACTACTTGTTTACCTCCTTGTAGACCTTTTTATGACATACTTTCTTTACCTTAGTGATACTTAACCCTATACTTACTTATGCACTAGTTTGTGCATATTATAACAATATAAAAATCATCATTTTCTTTTCTAAAAATTACTAGGGACAGTTTAACTCTTCCTTCTGGGGATTAAAGAATACTTTAGGAACATAGATGATAACAAAGTAAGATACGTATAATAGGATTGTAGCAAGAGGCGACTTAGATATATAGAAAACTCTGTGTGGTTTATTTATACATAATTCAGGTAGTAGATATTGGCTTTGGAGTGGAACGACCTCCAGGTTCGTGTGCTATTTTGTTTTTTGCTTGTGCTTGTTAAGTAAGAATCTTAAATTGACTAATTGAATTTCTAAACATTAGGTTTGTTTGTTGTATGTGCTTGGCTATGGCTAGTAGATTAAGAGTACCGGTGATGCTAACGCAACACTTTGATGATCATTGTGTGATACTGTGCCTAGTAGAGTCGCACTTGGAGATGATTACAATTAGATTTAGAGATTCTTGGACTCTTGAATTCATGGACTCTTAAATGTTGGGGTCTACCTAATATCGTATATATGTATTATATATAAAGTGTGTTGTTAAGATATTGAGTAATCTCTATATTGATTGTTAGACTTTAATTAAAGATAAGAATTCGTTGTCTATTGCATTATAATTAGAATTTTTGTGAAAACCCACTAGAAAATATTCAGAGAGGGGGAGGGGGTGAAGTGAATTTAATATTTGACTTAAAATGTTCAAATAATAAATTTTTATACAATAGATCAATGTAAAACTTTGGTTATACCATATATGACAATAATAGAGTATTGTAAGGAATATTAAAGAGATAGGGAAAGATTCAAGCCTAGATATAAAGTGGAGTTCAGCCTACATCCTAATCTCTACAATCACTCATATTGCCTCCAATAAAGGACTTCACACACTTTATTAATTCAAAAACACAAAAGGTCAAATAGAGCAATACACAAATTACAACTCTCAAGAAATAAATGATTTCTTCTCTTTTATAGTGCTCTCTTATAGGTAACAAAAACAAGAATAGAGAACTAATTTGATTTACTCTGTCTTTGCAAATTTTGTAAAATAATAAACAAGAGTAAAAGAATAATGAGAGGATTTTTGATTCGTTTGTTCACAAATGAAGGCTCTTAAAAAAAACTTTTCTTTTAATATCCCAAGGAACATGTTTTTATAGATTTCAAAAGTTTAAATGCCCATTGGAGATATGTTTGACAAACGACAAACATTAAATGGGCATAACGGTTATTTAATAAACCCATTAGCTTATTGGTATATCCTTCAACTAGCTTGCTTGTTATGAAGATTGAAAATGCTTTAAAAAAGAAGAGTTACGATTTGGATCTTATCGTGCTTTTGATTTAAACTCTTCGCCCCTTTGATTTTATTGCGTCTAAGTTCTTGTTACGCTTTATATTTACCTCTCAATCAAGATTGAGCTATTTGAACTCATCACGCCTTGATTTGAACTTGTCGTACCCTCAATGAAATTCGTGATCAAGGCTAGAGCATGTTGATTTTGCTCCTGTTTTGTACCTACTTGTTGGCCCATTTTGCACCTGTACAATCTGCAAAGAACAACACACTCACAATACATACATATATTTTAACATGTTGTTCATCCAAGTTATTTGACTAATTAAGTTTAGTCTAACATAACTAGTAGTTAATTATGCAACTAATTTCCTTATCAAAATTCACATTAAGTGCATTGGTTCAACAATCTCCCCCCATTTTTATGAAAATAATCTTGCATAATTAGCTCTCCCTCCATTAGGCATCCGAGTTTCAAAAGAATTTTTTCAACTTGATTAAAAAATTTAATACTTAACTCTAGGGAAACTCAAGTTACACTTAATTACCAAAACTTTACACATATGCACATAAACATTTTAATTGTCCACAAAACTTCTCCCCTTATGGCTCATAAAAAAGGCAAACTCAAAGCATGCCGAGCAAGGAGAGGTGCACAAGAAACATACACATTCTAAAAGATGTTTTAAATATGTTTGAGCATCTTAAACTCATGAAGATCTACATATCACAAATTTGTGCAAATTTCTATAAAAAATTATATGATATGTTTCTTAAGAGTGCACAAAAAAAAATTCAAAAACTTTCAATCATTCAAATATATTTGAAAAGCAACGTTAAACATGTTTAAATATTGTTTATGTATCGAAAACATGAAAAACCATTTTCATGTATTCAAAACTAAGTTTTAGCACAAATTTAGCTTGAAACATGCATAAAAACAACATATCATCAAAGATTCATGCTTAACCACACTAACGCTTCATGCAAGTTGAAAAGGTATATTAAGCATGTCGGAACTAAACAAACTCATATAAGTTCACATATTGCAAATTTGTGCACATGTTAGTCATCAAAAGCATGACGTTTCCTTATACGTGTGCATGAATTTGTCCAAGAGTACATTTATTCAAATTTGAACTTACATATAAGTTTGTTTAAGTTCGTTAAGCATGAAAAAACATGATTTAAGCATCAAAAATATAAAAGTCCAATTTTATGCATTTCAAACCCAATTTTAGCTCATATTTGGCCCAAAGCATGTACAAAAACATCTTAATGTATATTTTAGCATTTGATAGCTTGTTTTATTAAGATCAAGTTCTAGATCATCTTATTTTCATGATATTTATCACTCATCTTGCTTGATCATGCTTAATTCTCTATGCAAAGTGCAAAAACGATCCTCCTTTAAGGGTTTTGTAAAAATATCAGTAATTTGATTGTTTGTATTAATAAATTCCAAGCTAATATCACTATTTAAAACATAATCTCTAATGAAATGATATCTAATTTTGATATGTTTGGTCCTTAAGTAGTAGGCCTGATTTTTTGCTAAATTTATAGCACTTTTCTTATCATAACGAATTGGGACATTTTCATTTTTTAACCCATAATCTTGTAACGTTTGTTTCATCCACAAAACTTGTTAACAACAGCTACCGATAGCCACGTACTTGGCTTTGGCAATTGAAAGTGCAATTAAATTTTACTTCTTTAAATACCAAGATATTAGGGAGTTTCCAAGAAAGTGGTATGTGCCACTTGTGCTTTTTTGATAAACTTTGCACCCAATAAAATCAGCATCGGAGTATCCAATTAAATTGAAATTGGTAAACTTTAGATACCACAAGCTAATCTCAATAGTATCTCAAGATACTTGATTATGCATTTTACTGCATTCTACTGCGATTTCTTTAGGTAAGACTGAAATCATATACATACACACATCGAGGACATAATATCAGGTCTTGAAGCTGTTAGATATAATAAACTATCTGTCATGCCTCTATACAGCTTTACACAAACACTTTCACTATTTTCATCTTTGTCAAGTTTTACACTTGTGCTCATAGGTGTAGATCTTCTTTTACAATTATCCATTTTGAATCGTTTCAATAGATTTTTGGTATATTTAGATTGATTGATGAAAATTCCATTTTCAGTTTGCTTCACTTGGAGTCCTAGAAAACAATCGAGTCTCTCATCATGCCTATTTTAAATTCATTCTTCATGTACTCAACAAATTTATTTATAAGACTAATGTTAATAGCTCCAAACACAATATCATTCACATAGATTTGCACAATCAATATATCTAACTTGTGATTTTTGATAAAAAGAGTTGTATCAATTTTCTAACCAGAAAATCCTTTGTTTAAGAGAAAGCTACTAAGCCTTTCATACTAAACTCTAGGAGCTTGTTTGAGACAATAAAGAGTTTTATTTAGTTTGTAAATATAACCAAGGAATTCATTATTTTCAAAACCCGGTGGTTACTCCACATAAACTTCTTCTTTTATGAAACCAGTTAAGAAAGCATTTTTGACATCCATTTGAATAAAAAATTTTAATGTGACAAATGTCAAAAGCATTCTAACAGCTTTTAGTCTAACAACAATGGCAAAGGTCTCATCAAAACCTATGTCTTCTTTTTTATTATATCCTTTAGCTACTAATTGAGCTCTATTCATAATTACTATTGCAGCTTTATCAAGTTTGTTTCTACAAACTCACTTGATTGCAATAACTGGTCTACTTCTCGGTTTATGAACCAAGTTTCAAACTTCATTTTTTATGAATTGATTTAATTTTTCTTACATTGCTTATATCCAAAATTCATATTTTAAGGTTTTCTCTATATTTTAGCTCAATTTGGGATAGGAAGATTAGATTACTCATATTTCTTAGGGAATGTCTTGTTTGCATCCTATTTGAAGGTTTACATATTATTAGATCCTTTGGGTGTGATCTAGTATATTTCCATTTTTTAGGAAGATCATAGTTAATAGATTCATCCATAACATACATTTTATGTTCATTTCCTTCATTCATTTTTTTATTATTATTTTCAAGAGAAAACTTATCCAAATTTGCACAAACATTATTCATATCATCACTTGAACATATATGAGACAAAGAATCATCAAAAGCAACATGAATAGATTCTTCTACAACTAAGGTTCTTTTGTTGAAAACTTTATAAGATTTACTAGCTAAAGAATAATCTAGAAAAATGCCTTCATCGCTTTTAGAATCAAATTTAGCTAGTTGATCTTTTTAATTGTTCAAGATGTAACACTTAGTGCTAAAAGGATGAAAATAATAGATGTTATTCTTTTTCCTTTTCAAAACTCATAAGGGGTTTTCTTAAGAATTGATCTTATGAAGAACCTATTAGATATATATCATAAAATGTTACAGCTTTAGCCCAAAAGTATTTAGGTAGGTTGTTTTCACACAATATTATTCTTGCCATTTCAATTAAAGTTTTATTTTTCCTTTTAGCTACACCATTTTGTTTGGTGTTCTAGATGCTGAAAACGTATTTTCAATTCCATATTTACTAAAAAATCATTCATTTCATAATTTTCAAATTCTCTCCATGATCACTTCAAATAGATACAATATTAAGACCTTTTTTCATTTTGGATTTTCTTGTAATATTTAAAAAAGACATTATTTGTTTCATCTTTAGATGCTAGGAAGAAAGTCCATGTATATCTAATGAAGTCATCAACAATAACCAAATTATTTTTTACCTCCCAAACTTAGAGTTTAAGTATAACCAAATAAGTCCATATGTAATAGTTCTAATGGCCTTGAAAAAGAAACAATATCCTTAGACTTAAAGGAAGCCTTAGTTTTCTTTCCTTGTTAACATACTTGATAAATCTTGTCATTTTGAAAATTTATTTTTGATAATCCTTCGGCGAGATTCTTTTTAATAACTTTTAAAATTACATCCATGCTAGCATATTCCAATTTTCTATGCCATAGCCAACTATTGTCATTTTAAGAGTAAAGAAAAGTTCCATTTGATGATTTGAAATAATCTAGATTGATTTTGTAAATATTTCTTTGTCTATATTCTTCAAAATAAGCTTAATTATTGCCAAATTTTTTAATAAAACATTTATTAGTAAGAAATGTTACTCTATATCTATTATCATATAATTGGCTGACACTAAGTAAATTATACTTTAACCATCAACTAGAAGCACATTCTTAATAATTAAATCTCTATTAACTAGAATATTACATTCACCAAGAATAGTTAACTAGCGATCGTCTTCAAAGGTAACATTTCCTTGATCTCTCAAGACCAAAGTTGTAAACTTGAATACATCATCGGTCATGTGTCTAGAGTAGCACTATTTAAGTATCATTTGTTGTTTCCACTTGAAGATTCCTCCAAAATGGGGAGATTATTTATTGGTACCTATTGAGTTTGAGTCCTTTTCGGTTACGTGTAATAAGGATTTCTCTCTTAAGAACTCAAACTAGCTTGCTTTTATAATTCAAATAGATGATTCTTTGTACTACATAGTTGTGTGTAATATGACTAATTTTACCATAATAACTGCATGTCCCATAAGTGGCTTTTACAAATCGAGTTTTATGGGAGTTGTAGCTACTTTCTCTATTATAGTCAATTCCATATTTATTTAAATCACACCTTTGATTCCCAAGAAGCATGGTCAAGTTTTTTTCCCCTTTGGCGAACTTCGCTATGATTACCTTTCAATCATCTAAGCTAGCTTTTAATATGATATTTTCATTCCTTTGTTCTTCTAACTCCTTCAAGCATGCATTATTGTAATTATTTGTATGATTATTACCTTTTAAGGTCTTATTTTTTATGTCTAAAAAATCAAATTCAATTTTTAGATTCTCATTTTGTTTACATAATTTGTCATTTTCAAGTTTCAAATAATTTTTTTCCTCATTTAAGTTTTCATTTTCATCCTTTAATTTGTTATATTCTTTTTTAACATATCCATCTCATTTCCTACATTTGACATCATTTCTATAAATACTTGATTTTTCTTTTGTAGTTTCACTACTTCTTTACAAAGGTTGTTATACATAGTGGCTAATTCACCATAAGAAGGAGAAGATGGAAAACTTACCTCATTATCCAATGCTACAAACCATACATTTTCATCCGGGTTGCTTGAGTCATCATCACTTCAAGTGGCGATAAGAGCTTCCTTCCTGGATCCCTTAGGTGCTTTCTTAAGCATTGGATAGTATTGTTGAATGTGTCATGGCTTATAACATTTGTAGCATATTATTACATCCTTCTTTTCCTTTGTTATCTTGAAGAACTACTGTCATAATCCTTTTTTTCATGTTATTATTAAACTTCATGAACTTTTTGAAATTTTTGGCCATTAAGGCAAGCTCCTCACCATCATCGTAATCATCTTCTTCACTGGAATCATGAATTGTAGCTTTTAAAGCAATAGCCTTTTTGTTTGATTCCTCTCCTTGCTTCTTAATTAGCTCATGTGTTTTGGGTGCTTCAAGAAGTTTCTCTTTACTTAAAGCACTTAAATCTCTTGCTTCTTCAATAGTAGTTCTCTTGGTCTCTCATTCCTTAGGTAAGGACCTAAGGAGTTTAGAATTAATTTCCACATTAGTGAAATTTTTTCTAAGAACACTTAAGGAATTTATGATGTTGATGAATCTATTATGCATCTCATCTATTGATTCATTTGGAAGTACTTTGAAATTTTCGAATTGCCACATAAAAGACTTATTTATATATCTTTTAAGTATTTTCTAATTCATCCCATATATCTTTAGCAGATTTACATGTACAAATTTTATTAAAATCATTTTTATTTAACCCACAATGCAAAATGTTCATAGCTATTTCATTTAGATCTAATCATTTCCAATCTTCTTCATTGTGATCTCTTTCTTCTCTTCCTTCAATAATTAAAGGCTTATTTTCTATTACATTCCATATTAGTCTATTTTATGCTTTTAGAAAGATTTTCATTCTATATTTCCAATATAAGTAGTTTCCCCCAAATAGAAGAGGTAGTCTATTGATAAATTGTCCTTTTAGAAACCTTAGTACATTTGATGTCATGATCTTTACTCTAAACTTGATTAAGCAGGGGAAAAATAGAGACTAGGCTCTAATACCAATTGAAAACCCACTAAAAAATACTCAAGGAGGAGAGAGGGGGAATTTTTGTATAGTAGACCAATTTAAAACTTTAATAACAGCAGATATGGCAATAATAGAGTACTATAAGAAATATTAAAGAGATAGGAAAAGAAGATTCAAGCCTAGATATAACATAGAGTTTAGCCCACTTTCTTATCTCCACGATTACCCAAATCGCTTCTAATAAAAGATTTCATATATTTTATTAATTCAAAAACACACAAGCTTAAATAGAGCATTACACAAATTATACCTTTCAAGAAATAAATGATTTCCTCTTTTTTATAGTGCTCTTTTATAAACAACAAAAACAAGAACAAAATACTAATTTAACTTTCTTTCTCTTTGCAAATTTTGCAAAATAATGAACAAGAGTACAAGAATAATGAGATGATTTTTTATTTGTTTGGTCACAAATGAAGGCTCTTAAAAAAAAACTTTTTCTTGGATCTCTCAAGAAACGTGTATTTATAGATTTCAAAATTTTAAATATCTGTTGGAGATAACATCTGACAGACAACAAATATTAAGTGCGTGCAATAGTCATTGTATAAATCTACCGGCTTACCGGTGTAATGTTCAACCGACTTACCCGTTCGGAGATTGAACACGCTTTTAAAAAGAATAGTCATGCTTTGGATCTTGTCGCACCTTAGATCTTGTCTTGCCTTAGTTCTTATTGTATCTTGGATTTCCCTTCGATCAAGACAGTGCTGTTTGAACACGTCACATATTGATTTGAACTTGTTGCGCCCTCGACGAAAGCTACGATCAAGGCTGGAGCACGTTAATTTTGCACATGTTTTATGCCTACTTGCTAGTCCATTTTGCATCTGCACGATCTGTAAAGAGCAACACACAACACATATATATTTTAGCATATTATTCATCCAAGTTATTTGACTAATTCAGTGTAGTTTAACACAATTAACTAAGTTAATTGTGTAACTACCTCATCAAAATTCACATTGAGCGCACTAGTTCAACAATATATAACGCACTTGTGTGTGCTTGTGGTATAATCGTATTGGGTCCAGCTCACTTTTTTCTCTTTTTCAAGTTCAATTAGCACTCGTATCATATTTAATCTTTTGGAACATGATGTGGTTATGGATTATGGAGTTAACACTAGTGCTAAGGACTATTCGACTGATGAATAGTTAATGTATTGAACCTTGGAATTAGAGATTCATGATGTGCACTATATTTTGTTACAAGTGTTTCCGTATCTATTTGTTAAGTTGGGTTTAGACTCTAAACTTATATCATATATGTGTTTTTAGTTTGAAGTATGATAGATAGACTTTAGTGTGAGCCTCTCTAAATATAATCATCAGATATCTTTATGTAGTATCAATATGATTGTTAAACAGATAATTTTTATCCATATATAAAATAAAACTTTGTGTATGTAATTTAGAGTTAAGAATTTTAAATGTAATCAATTGTAAATGTTAATAAATTTTAAATCTTAGCGTGTCTGTACTTAAGGGTAGACACATAGTAGATTGTAAATTATGCCATATTAGGAGTGTTACAATCTACGTGTCTAATTGGATAAGATCAACAAAAACTGTCACATATTGATGTACCATGCGTCACTATGTTCGCAGTACGAAGCTGACAATCCAAATGTGCAAAATAGTAGGGGCCTCCTCATGGAGTCAAATGATATGGCGACGTGACTTTGTATAAACCTAAAATGACGACATGCCTTTTGGTAAGGATTGATCAATTAACCGGATTGGCGAAACATTCAAAGACATATTAAACACGTTTTATCAATTTACATAGCTATGTAAAGCTATTTGCTTACGCTTGTTGGGCCCCTATCCAACATACTTCTGTCATTTGATGGAAAATCTTGCAGACATGTGAAATATTACATACTCACATGTGCCATTTCGTGTAAGCACAAGAGCAATTTGGAACATCTAGTCTTCTTTCCTAATGTCGTTTAGGTAAACATCTTGTCTGTGCTTTATGAATTTCACTTGGATGGCATATGGCATGAGATCGTCTCCTATTTCATTTAACTTGAAACAGTGTTAAAAGGGCATTTGATAATAATAACGTGTATGTGGCATGAGACAGTCGACATTAATGACAGTGGTGTAACCATATCGATGATGTGATAATGGTGATGATATGGTCATAGTGGATAAGGGTAGTGTAGTTTTGGTGTCAGTAAAAGTGTCACATAGTTATAATACCCATTGCATGCTCATCGCTGGACAAAACGTTTACTCTTGTTCTCATTCTCATCATAAAGGGAATAAAAATCTCCTAAAATTTTTATTCTTATGTTGAGATTCACACAAACGAGAGAAAAGATCTTATGTACGATAGGCAGTTTACTCTTTTATTATTTAATGTAAATGGGCATTAGTTAATTAAGTGATTTTATTCCCTCAATTTAGTCATAGGAATTTTTATAGAATACATACAAGATTAGCGTTTATTTGCCTCGATATTCATAAAAAGAAGACTCGACTCGATTTTAAAACTATAAATATCGACTTGACTTAACTCATTCACTAATAAAGTCATCAAATAAGAAGATTTATGTACGAAAAGACCTTAGCTCACTTTAACAACTAACTTTGGTAACAAAATCTCTTTTTACTTCTCATATCATGAACTCATGAGCTAATTTAGTTAGCCATATAGAATGAAAGTGATTGAAGCGCTCACCTATTTATAATAGTTTTATGGTGATTGTTACTAGAAGCCAGTAGCTTATGGTACTTGTTTGTCATTAGAAAATACATGAATATTCAAATCCTTTCTTCAAAAATTAGAAGAAAAACAAGCATGTGTTGGGTATGTATTTGATTGGATAGACGGTTTTTCTTATACCGAAATTGTAAAGTACAGTAACATATGGAACCACTTGGTATACAAATACAGCAGAACTATTTTAAGGTGTCATTTTGATACTTTTCATCACATCTTAGAGGAAAGAAAATTAAAAAAAGGAAAAAAAAAAGTTGATGAGAGTTTGGAATATTTGTCATAAACGTGTCTAAGTATATTAATTATTATAACATATTTGCAATTTGAATTAATTATGTTTTCATTGAGGTGGCTTAGTCTTCATTTGCGATAAACAATGAGACTCAAAAGCTAATTCTTTAAAATCACGCTTTTGATGATTTTGGTGATGTTAGATAAACTATCTCATTCACAGTGTGACCACCAAGGGGGTCATAAGGATCGTCACACACATGCCAAAATCTATTTTAGGTGCATTAATCAGATTAGGAATGTGAAGATATAACAATAATATGATTACTGGTCCAACAATGTGATGGAGAATTTTGACCCAAACAAGGTTGTTAAATTCGTAATTTTATGTAGAATTGTCAAAAGGTCTATAGATTCGGAACATAGAATGAAAATGTAAAACGTAAGTTTCTACAACTTATGTAAAATAGTTTAAAAAAACTATAGATAGTTTTACAAAAGTTGTAAAAAAGCTTAAATATATAATAGATGTAAAAAAAATTAAGTTCTTTTTTCATGATAACTCTTAATCCATAATATAACATATATAATAAAAAAGAAATTGAGTCAAAATTAAGTTTTTTTCTAATTATTTTTAAAGAAATTATGAATTGAAGGAGAATAAAACTTTTAAAATTATCTTAGATTATTAATTATATATATGAAATAAATAATTTTTCTTGTAAGCTTTACAACTATAACTCGACTTGAATGAATTTTATAAATATAAAAAAAAGGAGTTGGGTGGAGGAAACAAAAGTCATAAAAAGATTGTGTGAAAACAAAATTGAAATGAGCTAAGAAAGATGTATTATCCTAATAGTTGATGAGCTTATAAAAACACTGTTTTATTTTTATATTTGAGTCTATTTGATCTAAATAAGTAAAATAGGTAAATTCGGTTAAAAATATAAGATTCTACCAAGTTTACGTATAACTCGATTGAAATCGTGAGATTCTAAAAAGAAAAAAAACGATGCTGCACAAGAGTCAACATGGAAGGCCTCCTAGATCATAAACTCACATAATCAAATGGGTAAAATTACGATTTTCATAACTATAGACGGGATTGGTCCTATCAACCACTTACCAACTTAGATAATACCCAATCATAATTATGCCATTAAAAAACTAATATTTTAATTATTATAATTATTTTAAAGGCTAGATCATTGATTACATATATAATTGTTTCGCTATATTCTTCATTCAATAGGTACATATAATAGTTTCATTTTAATGACATATTCGGCATTCAACAACTTGACAATTATTTGGGAATGGTTTCGCTCTAAATGTATTCATGAATTCAAATATCGGTAAAACAATCCATAATGCAAAAGTTGTTTCACGCTTATATCATCAAAATAATCGTGTCTACGGAAAAATAGAGAAATTGTCATTTGGATGGTCACTTGATGTAAATAGAGTCAATTCCTTCAAATAGAGGGGGAGAAAAAAACGAAAGAAAGAAAGAAAGAAAAAAAATAATTGAATCATGATCTCCCGAAATAATCATAATGTATAGCAAAATTTATCAATTTATTAATTTTATACCATTATATCAATTATGCACATTTAAATCCTAAGATAAATCACCAGGTTAATAACCTAAAAATAAAAAAGGCACATTAAAAATACATCCCTGAAAACAAATGATGTTAGACTTGAATTGAATCACCTGGTTCAACTTGGTTGGACCTAATATCTCTTTTGGGATCAGTCGGTTTGATCACATTTTAACCTTCGGTTCAATCTGATTTTACCTATTAACCTCTTACTCTTTAGTATGTATGAATCAAACTCTAGAGGTGCAATTAATAACACCCTAAAATTATTGATTATATATGTATGAATATATTTACAATATCTTTTTTTTTTGGGTCCATTTACAACATGTTATTGGAATTGTTTATTTTTTATATGTATCTATAACTATATCTGTAAGGACCCGCTATTACCCCTAGTTGAAATAAGCAATAGCAGTTCCCCAACCGCATATAATCTGCAGAATTATATGCAAGGTTGTCTTAAAAGGATTGTTTGATGAATTGTTCACCTAATCTTAAGGAATAAATCATTTTAATTAATAATTACTTAGTAGCTTTTCAAAACATATTAACATATATATACACAACTTCAAACAAAGGCAGATCAAGCTAGATATATACATACATATATTACATCCACAGGCTTCTTACAAGCCTTAAACAAAATAACAAAATATAAAGCTTAACAAAGCTTTACAAACATCCATTCTAACTAACTATCTAGTCTATTACAAAAAGAATGGTTCCGTCCAGTCCTGGTCAAACTCTAGTCCTCATATTCCTCCAAGAAGTCCTCAAAATCGGAGCCATAACCCATGCTCGCATAGGACTCGTCCAGGTCATCACCTGAAATTGTTAAAAGAATGAGCCAGAGGCCCAGTACACAGCAACGAATACAAAAGCGAGATGAAGCACACAAGCTTAGTCTAAATGCAATATGCAACATCCATTCAATTATTCTTTAATCTTTAATTAATCAATCAACACGGGAGTATTCAAACTCCGGACAACAGGGATCGCGAGGGGACCTGAGTAACACTCGGACGCTCAGGGGGTTGATATAAGTAGTTCGGGTACTCATACCGTCCTAGATATCGTTAAGTCAAAGAGAAAAGTAGCTTCCTCCAGGGTTAATAGCCGTTACTTAGCTCTATTTATACTCAGTCCATATCATAAAATATAGTTCACCCGTTCTCATAAAATGGTACTTCCTACCAAGTTTAAATAAATTTTCACCGATCTATACCCCCCGTCGACTACCCGCCGTACCACTTAATGAAAGTCATCTCAAATGACAGGAGTGGCCTAAGCGCCTAGATCTACCGTGCTCAAACCGAGCAAGGTGCCGCTCCCCGAACCGGATACCAACTTCCATCCCAAACTCATCAAACTATGAGGGGTCACCGTTAGGTTCATACATGACCTGGCGTAGGAATTGGATTTTAACGGCATAAAACACAAGCAACAATCACATTTTAAGTTTTCTTATTATATATTTAAGTTTTATAAATGCCTATCCTAACAGAGACAAGCAGGTTACTGCGTACCTGTACTAGATCGAGAGTCAATGGGAATAACCGAAAGGGAATCAATCACTGTAAAAAGAAATAATTACAACTCATACTTAGTTCAAGTATATATTTTCATCAAAGCTCAAGTATATTCATCCAAAGAAATTCAAACAAATCATTATAACATCATCACATAGCATTTAGATATCATATATTATCATACAATACTCAACAAATACTTAAATGATCATTTATCAAGCTTTGAACAACTTTTAGCAAACAACAATAAGTTTTAAACTTTGTTGGAAAGTGTATCAGCTGGAAAGAATTGAAATTTAAGCACTGATACTTTTCGAATTTGGAAAATCTTAAAACATGAAAGTTTTAGATCTTTTCCTTAGCTTTCCAACGCAACTTGAATCACCTCAATCGGAGATCGGATGAAAAAGTTACGGCTAAAATACAAAGAGCTGCGAAACAGGGGAAAGTCTGCACGGCCGAGTGCATGGCCGTGCTCGGGGCCGTGCAGAGCATGAAAAAGTGACCCGAGACAAAGTTTTAAGCATTTTAAGGCTGCATGGGCATGTGCATGGCCGTGCTCGAGGCCGTGCAGGGTAGGAAAATGTGATCCGAGACAAATTTTGAGGGTTTTAAGGCCTGCATGGCCACGTGCACGCCCGTGCAGCAGGTTGTGCATACTGGAACAAGAAAATAACGACTTCCTTTGTTCTTTAAATGCATTTTACACTTCTCAAAGTTCTTTAAACTCATTCCAAAGTTCCTCATAGCTTGTTATATGATCAATATAACATTCAAACAACACCAAACATCTCCAAAACTTCATCAACTCCAAATCACTATTCATCATCTTCTTCAATATTAGGTCATCCAACCACATGCATTCACCAACACTTCCAACACTTCAAAACTCATCCTAAGCACATAAAACTAACCACTCTAGTCCTATAACACATCATATAATATCCATACAACATGGGTCACGAATTCATAAACAAAATATCATCAAGAACACATACAAGCATGAAAATGAAAAATAGAGAACACACTTACCACTTGGACTTCTATACTCGGTTTAAGGACTCTAGATCAAGCTTTTGATGGTGAGAATTGTAGAAAATCAAACTTCAACTTAGGGGTCACCTTGGGAGCTCTTTTGATGAAGAGGGGAATGAGTTTAGGGCAAATATGGAGAGTGTTTTTGGTGAGGCAATTTTTGGCCGAAATTTGAAGTGTTAGGTGACTTTTGTGTTTATCTTATTGGCTTTAAGAAAAAAGGGCAGGTGGCAAAAGGAGTATTAATGGCTTTAATGACTTTAGCTTTGGTTAATTAATTTAACTTGTTTTACTTAATTAAATGGCTTTGTTTTAAGGCATTAAAAAGGGGTTTTATTGGCTCTATTTATACTCAAATTTTCTGCTACTTAGGGGCTTTCATATGCATACATTCCATTTATTTCTAACATGTATATTTCACCCTAAAACATATTGATATTTTATAAAATAACAAATAACTAATTCTAACATATTTAAATAATTCTACACATTCACATATCACATAGTTCATCAAAATTTAAATTAACCATCAACATATATTTATCATGCATAATTCAACAATTCATTCATAAAATAAAATTAGGAATTTCTTGGCTATTTCAATATCAACATATGATTTATATAAATTATGTAGAAGCAATTAAGTTTTCATTTTTTCGCCTTTTTTTATATTAATACGTGGGTCCAAACATGTACCAAACAATTTAAAGGTTGACGAATCAAATACAGTTATCATTATTACTAACAATAATATTTTACAACTCTACTACTATAAAAAGATATGATCATATTTCTTGCATGAAACTCAAAATGTCTTACTTATAATTCTTTTCATAAAAATTTTAAACTTTTACAAAACGAAACTTATCCACGTACTTATGAAATTAGAAGGAGATAAATTTAAGTCTTTAAAATTTAGAAAGACCGTCCGATTGTGAATTATCTCAACGAAACTTTATCTTATTAGGTGAAACAAATCAAATCAACGAGCTGTCTGTGGTTAGTAGAATTAATTCTGTAAATCCTTTGGTACCAACTAAACTATTAAAAATACTGGGGCTAGTCACATGATTCCACATGCAATGGCTCCATCTAGTGGACCCAGCATGAATTTACAGTTTCCTTTTTATTATTTATTTTTTTTTTCCATTTAACCTTTTTGTTTGTGTCGTTTTTTATACGTGGCGGTCGGCGGTGTGGAAGCTGTGTGTCCTTGGTCAGTCGGACCGAAAGTTTTTGACCGGTTCTTGGTTCGGTCAACATACACTACTGCAGCCAATCGCACATCCTTCTACCAAATCGTTTGAAGCCTGCAGTTTGTTAATGTGCTTTTTCCAAGTTACCCCATGCTTCACTATTTTCATGCTTGCGTAGAACATATATGGATTGGAGATTTCATATGTTATATTTTTACGGAGCACCTGTTATACGTGTACTAAAATATAATGCAATAATAAAACTAAAACTTTAGATGGAATATGATATAGAATTTTTTGTGTGTGATAAAATATAATATAACCCTAGAATTAGAGTTCAAGATATAAAATTGTATAGATTAAAAAAAAAAAAAAAGAAAAGAAAAAATTAGATATATCAATTTTTAAACAAAAGAAAAATAATTTATTGTTTAAGATGAAATACACATAAATATAAATATGGAAGAAACAGAAATAGAGAGGGGAGAAAGGAAAATGGAGAAGAGAGGATGGAAGAGACGGTGTTGGAGGTGGGGTGGGTGGGTGGGTGGGTGTGGGGGTAATATTTGACAAGTTAATAGGTGCTAAAACATGGGATAGTGGATGTCATTGCATAGCAAGTAGCAATTAATGAAAACATAAAGAATAAAACCATCAAAAACCTCTCTAGATTTAGATAACTTTTAAAGTTTGAGATTTTCTAATCAATTATCCAATCATAAAAATAAATATAACAAAAATACATTAAGTATTTTGATGGTATAATCAATTTAAACCATTAAATCTTCGGTAGTGTAATCAATTTAAATCATTAAATAATTGATAGGCGGGTTCTATTAAAAAACATCACGAGATTATATAATTTTCCCTATTTTTAATAACACAGACAAGATGTTGTAATCCAATTAAGTCCGAGTCACCAAAATTTATGTATTTCTATCACAAGTTGAAAAAATGAAGATGATTCAACATAATGAATTGGGGAATATACATGCGGGATATTGTATATTGAGTCCAAACTTTTAGGGTCTTTTTGAAAAAAGTTTTCCATCTATGCCTAATATCCGTTTAGTTGTTTTATTTTTATAATTAATTATGAGTCTTTAATGGTTTAAACACGAACTTTCATACTTTATATTTATATTTTAAATTCCAACATTAGGGTATTGCTCTTATCATGCATGGCTAGACATCGGCACGGTTCCAAAATCAAAATCCAGTTTCAAATCTTAAAATGAGGAACTAGAACTAGAATCGGAATTGCCTCCCATAGTTTCAATCCGATTTTATCAAAAGAAAGCTTTCGATTCTAGTTTTGAAACTGCGGAACTATCCTTTTTTTTAATAAAAAATGAATTTTATATTTTAATAAAATAAACATTAAACTCAAAACTATTAACTATTGGGTTTAAAAGTATTCAATTATTTAGCCAAAATTTTTTTTAATTTTTTTAGAATGCATATTTATTTATATATAAATATAACGAATATCAATTATAGTTAGTAATATGAGATCGCAAAATACTCCAGAGGATAACAAGAAAATTACAATACAAAAAACAGACCCATGTTATTAAGGAATGAATTTTGCTTTTAGGAGTAGTTTATATAAACTAAATTATAATAATTTTAAGTTATGTTTATTGTATTATTGATAGTAAAACATTAAATATTGTAACTAGGTAATAAATTTTACTATTCATATAAAATAGTATAAACATTAATAATTATATATTTAATATAAATTTTCAAAAAAATTTATATAATTATCTTCTTTTTTTTTTAATGGAACCTGTTCGAAACCGCCTATTCCATCTAGTTTTAGGCCTAAAACAATCTAAAAACTGAAAAACTGACGATTCCTTTGCCGGTTCTAAAACCGTTCAACAGGTCCAGTTTCAATTCTAGAACCCCTGATGACAACTCTAGCGGTTCAAAACCGAATCATACATATGTTTATACATGACCCACCATCTTAGCATTGGAGTAATCAACAACCATAGCTGTGCCACCGCATTTTAACTAGTGTCTCCTCAACTACTACCATTGCCTTTTCAACTACTATTGCTAATGGATGGCATCATAACCTCTTATGATTATCTAAGTCCATAAACATAATAGATTTTGCATCAACCAATACAGATTGGCTGCAGGCCATAGATTGGTCACACAAATCCATGCTTGGTGGGTAATGACCCATTAAAAAGAAATTGTGGTAAGAGTGATAAAAAAACCATCTTTTGAGTGTTACACAAACTGCTCTTATTGGATTGACCACCTCTAATCTTTGGCAACAAGGTAATTGTAGGGCTAGTAATTGGGGTTTGTTGTTATTTTTTATGTTTTTTGACACCTTTCAACGATAATCACAAAATGTAAACCACATGTTATTACTCTAATTCTGTTTTAATGATTCAACATTTTACTTTGTTTCAAATATTCTCATTTTAATACTTTTCTATTAAAATTACACACCTTAACATTTTTGTTCTTTGATTTCAATATATTTTAAGTTTGTAAAAGGTAAAGTACCATTTTTATCATAGCACTAACTCGTTTCAAATTCTTAATACATATATGTATATGTATATGTATATGTATACATATGCTTATATTAATATTACCTATATAATTTTATTTCTTATTTTAAATTCTTTTATTATTTTTGTTTTTTATTATATTTACAAGGCAAAACAATCACGCTATGTATTACAGCTCACCTTTAGAAGATCTAGGATCTAAAGGTTCATATAAAAAAAATTACATATATAATCAAGCCTCAATAGCATCAAACACATGTGTAAAAGGTAAGGAAGCTCAAGAGCATCAAATCTCATAAAGCACTACGAAATGGTGTGCATTCTTAATTAAATTAAGTGATTGATTCACTGAAATAGAAATTCGGCATCATGATGCTGTCTCTCCAAGATTCCTAATCATCCAAGTGGAATGGGACTAGTGATATTTACAAGAAGCCTAGCTATTAATGTCGTCTATCAAATTTGATGGACAACCAATAGAGGATGATTCCCTCTCATAATTTTGAAAGTAAGCTCCCTTAAGGATCCAAGCCCATTAAGGCCTTTATTTATAGTGTGTGAACCTTGATGAGAAAGGTTGGAATTGGGTAGATTAATTCCAACATACCCTACTCAAAGCCTATTATGTCAATTCTTTTTGGATCATCCTAAAATGTAAATTAAAATTAGGTTTAAAACCCTTCGAATCAAATTTAGTGAAGTATACCTTTCACAATCACTCATAATATGCTATAGAACGTGCACAATAGCAAGTAGATTCAAGAAAGTTAATTTTACTAATGGTAATTGAACCTTTTCGATTTTAACATATATATTCCTAAACAAAATATTCTCACAAAATATTCAAACCTTTTAAATCTTTCACTCACAGTACCTTTGTATGGATTTCATCCATTATTCCATCCAACTGTTGCCATGGAAAGCAAATCTAATTAAAATATTGTTTTGCCTATCATACTTGGCATTTTTATTATTTTTTAATTTTCATCTCTTTCTTCTTCCTCTAAAAAAAATTGAATTGCAGAACCCATTAAAAAATTTCTTTTTTTCTTAACTTTTTCCTTTTTCGCTTCTCTCTTTCTCTCTATATGGAAGTAGAGAACGACATGGATGAGACATGTTTCATTCTTCTTTGTGTTTCTTCATTTAAGGAAGTACTACTATGCGCAATGGAGTCACGATGTTGTGTTGAATTATTTCTCCACGATTTGGTTTAATTTTTAGTTTTGTTCTTGTAAGAGAGGAAAAGGGGATAGAGGTAGAGATATATATATATATATATATATATATGAGGAAAGAGAAGGGTAAAGAGAGAAAAGACAATTGAGAGATGGAGAGATGCCTAGTGAGAGAGGGAGAAGAGAGAGAGGATCTAAGAAGGAAGAGAGAGAGTCGAAGCCTTTTTGAATTTATTAAAGATGAAGTATAGAAACCCAACTTGCCCTACTTCAAAGATTCAAGCAATGCTAAATCCCTTGGCCATGCATAATACTTTGATATTACATGCACAGGCCTCTTCAACGATTATTTTTATATTGAATATTGCTAACCGATTTAAATTATTGAAATCATTTAATTAGATTCTAAAGACAAGTGGATTTGTAATAATAAAATAACTTCATAAAAACATTTCTAACTTCTACTCATCAAAGTAGAAAAATTTTATAAAAACAAAAATTTAAAAGCTTATTACAAAATATGGGCTTCTTGACTAAGCCCTTAAAAAAAATACAGATTTCAAAAGATAAATCCAGTTCCTTATACAAAATAAAATAAAAACAATTACAAATGATCCGTCGGCCTTATCTCACTTCACTCCTCCTTCTTTAAACCTCCAGGATCATCCATAATTGAGTCGATATCATCCTCATTATCTAATCAACACCTAAAAAGAAGACAAATAATGAGCCGAAGCTTAGGATACAGTAATACAACCACACACAAGATGGCACGTAAACTTAATCTAAATGCAATGCATCAAATAACAAGTTATTATCCTTCCTCTAAAGTATATCAAGCATCAAAGGAGCACTCATACTTCGGAACGGTCTTTGGGAATTTGAGGGTCCTGAGTAATAATAACTGCTTAGGGGATTGATATAGATAGCCTGAATATCTATATCTAACTTAAAAGGAAAATAACCTCATTTAAGGTTTATAACCATTACACATACTCTACACATCATAGTCTATAATATAATAAGGCTCAACAGGTCCCATAGATATGAACCCTACTATATTACTTCTCTTCGATCAAGATAGACGTTGTGCCGATACCGTTTGCCTCATAGCTACCCACTAAGCCACTTATAAATGACATTGCATCATGACGGGGGTAACTTAAGCATTTAAACTACCGTGCCTAGCTCTAAACAAGATTGTTGCTCCTTGGACTGGATTAAACAACACACGCATAAGCGACACTTATTACTTAAGCCTTCTTTAAGTTTTAGTTCATTAGGAATGCCTATCCTAGCAAACAACAAGCACGTCACTACATGTCTTATACTATCCGAAATCCAAACAAGGCCAAAAGATAAATCAGAAGCCAGATCAAAAGATAGATCAGGTATCCATATCTGTTCAAGAATTAAACTCCTAGAAGAAATTAATTAATTATCCACTTACATCAATCTTATTTTAAAATCCTATTTGATTAAACACTAAGTATGAACCCTACCATGGTTGAAAAGATAACCCAACCAAGGTACGGATGGTTTTCCATTGACTATTGAAGTATTTCTTTTCCCTTTATTTATGATTAATTCATTATAAAAACATCATCATGTCATTCATATTCAACAAACTTCATTTCCTAAGCAATCTTACATTTAAAACAACTACTCTCCATATTATTCATGGTTTAACATAACACATTAATCTAAGCCAATTCCAAGTTAAACATGTATTATCTTAATTTTAACCAGGTTGATTAAACTTAATCAATCTAATTCATTTTAACTCATTCAAGTCCATTTAGTCAAGTTAAACTTAGGTTTATTGGCTAAGTTTATTTTATATTTAACTACATACACTTAACTAGTAAATGCAATTTTTCAACTTGATTTAGATATGTTATAGTTTGAAACAATTAAAATTTATACTTTGATACTTTTAGAATTTTCAAAAACTTAAAACATGAAAGTTGTAGAGCTCAATTTAAGCTTTCTGCAACATTGTAAATCACCTCAATTCGAGTTTAGATGAAAATGTTATGATCAAAGGGAGAAGCATAGGTAGATACATTACCCTGTTATGGCTAGACAATGTCATTTTTTAATTTTTTGAGGTTAGAGAGAAGCATGGGTAGATAGAGCAAGCCGTGTTCTGGCCGTGTTTCTCCTCTGATGAGTTGAAATCCATGTTTTTAAGAAGTCGTAAGGAGCACAGCTCAATAGAGCATCCTTTGTTTACCCCCGTGCTTTTTGCTATGTTCGTTCCCTTCGAAACTTAACCTATTTTTCTACTTGTTTCACTTTATTTACCAACATCCAACATCTATATCAAGTTTTTACTTTATAAAACATCAAAATCTAGTTCTAACATACATAATCTCACTTAGGGCTTAGCCTATAAGTTTGTATCTTTCAAGTTTACAAGTTTTAACTTAAATCCTATATATAACTAGAATCAATCCATCATATACATGCAATAAGAATAATCAAATTAAAGAAATAATAAAACTTATCTTTTTATACAACTCAACACTTGATCTCCTCCTCTACTACTACTACTTTTAAGTTGATGAAGCTACTTCATACTTAATCTCCTACTCCAATCTTGTTTTCCATCTTTTTTTTTTTCTCTCTTAGTCCTCTTGGAATTGAAATTTGAGTTGATTTTGAAAAAAAAGAAGAGGAGAGGAAAAGAAGACAAAGGGAAATGAAGGAGAAAGAATAGGAAGGAAAAAGAAGAAGAGAGAAGAAAAGAGAGGCAGGAAAAGGAAAAAGGAAAAAGAAAGGTAAAATGAAAAAATTAAATATATTTTAGGATAAGTGTATTACATTTAGAACTTTCATATCAATATCTTCAATTCTGAAAGTGTTTTGAAAATAATTTCAAAATCTATATATTGGAAATCAAGAACTTGAGATAGGAACATGATTTAGGAATTTAATTTAGATTAAATTGATATTCAATTTGAGCTTGACTTAAGAACTAATATTTTTAAATAAGCAGGTGATTCCAAAATTAATGGGGTTTAAGGATATGATATTTTAGACTAAAGTATAGGGATTTAAGAATTTGCTAAACATTTAAATAACATATTTAGGGGTTTAGGGATTTAAAATCTCAAAATTCAACTTAATCTATTACTAATTAATTATATCTCTCCAAAGAGAGAGAGAGAGAGAGAGAGAGAGAGAGGGGAGGTGAGGTAAATTGAGTATTTGCCCAAAAATTCTAAAAAATTAATTTTAATTTTAGGAAATCAAAGAACAAATAAATTTGTAGTGGATAAATAAACAATGGATATAAAGAATAAATTAAAGAGATTCGGTTAGAGAGAAACAAACCAATTTAAACTTAGAGTTTGGTCCATTTCCTACTCTCCACGGTTCACGAATTACCTCTATTGAGAATTTTACCACCACTTCAATTGATTTTAAAAGTTAGCTCAAAATGAGTAATTACATAACTCATAAAAAAAAAAATATTTCCTCTCTCTTTAAGTGCTCTTAAATAAATAGCAATAAGTTTGAACTGAGCCCTAGAGCGTATTTTCTCTCTTTAAAATATTTACAAATACTATATACAAAAGAACAAAAAGAATGATTTGTTTAATTGCAATAAAAAGCTCGTAAATGATTTTGGGATAAGCTTATTTTGTTGATCTTCAGGACTTATATATAAATAGCCTTTGAATTTCAAAAGTCTATTAGACATAATATCTATAATTTGCCAAACATTAAATGTGCCTCAACGGCTTTTTTCTTGCCATATTAGCTTTAGACATTAAGCTGTCGTATCTCAAATACTAGTCATGACACTTTACCATCGATAGCCTTCTCACACACGTGCTTCTTTAAGCCTCAAATTTGAGCTGTCGTGCCCGAAGTCTTCATCACATCAAGCCCTCAACGTGACCTACGACCGACACTATGGCTTTTTATCTTTATCAAGCCTTAGTTTAGAACATGTCACACCTCAATTCTTTAGCACATCAAGCCCTCGACCAGTACTATCCTTTTTTTTTTTTTTTTTTGCCTTGTCGTGCTTTGACTTTATCTTGTCGATCCTTGATCTCTTGACTTGTTTTTGTCCTTAACTAACCCCTCGATCACTAGTTTAGCATTCTTGAGCTTGTCAAACCCTGGCTTTAGCTTTGTCATGCTTTGATTGCTTGATATGACTTGCCCTCGACAATCATTGTTCCTGCTAAAACTTGCAGGAAACTCTACAAACATGCACAAAGCATATATATATATATATTATTTCACTAATTAAGTGTAATTTTCAACAAATAAATCGTTAGTCATACATTATATTGTCTCATGAAAAATCACATTAAGCAGTCATGTCTAATAAAGTTGTCTAATTATATCCTATAATTTGCTTAATTTATTTAATATCTAAACTCAATTTCTAACTTAGATGGAGGTTTGAAGTATTTCATGAAGCAATAAAGAGAATCTCTAAGATTAATTCTACCATTAATGGCAGTTATGGAGTTGAAGGGTTAGCATTTTACATTAAAAGATTTAACCTTTAGCTTGAAAGGAATTTAAAAGATTAGATTTTGGAAAATTAAAGCATCTAAATTTGGTTCTATGAATTAAATGGATTAATTAAAAAAATGTTTTTTTCCTATATTTTTGTAACTTAAATGGAGCTCCCATGTCTAGAGCTCGATGGGAAAGAAAAGACATGTAAATTTTTGTGATTTGAGCTTCTTTTTTTTTTTTTTTTTTTTTTTTTTTAAGAAGGAGAAACACGAAGAAGAAGAAAAGAAGAAGAAGAAGAAAAAGAATTAGAGAGAGAGAGAGACAAAGAGAGGAAAGTGAAAAAAAATATTAAAAATAATAAAAATGCTAAGTAGAATAGATAAAACATGTATTAATCAGATTTGTTTGTCATGTCAATAGTTAGATAAAAATATGAACAGAATCCATCCAATATACTAAGTGAAATATTAGAAAAGTTTACGTATTTTTTAATTAGAAAATATTATTTTAGTATGTATTAATTTAAAATTAAAAAACTTAAATACCATGAGTAAAAATTAACCTGGATTCATAGTCTTCTTAAGAACCGATTCGATCCAAAAGCGAACGATCAACTTGTCGAAAAGTTTGCTTCCTCGAGATTCCAGCCAGCACCAGTAAAAAGTAGTAGTAATAATAATAGAGAGTGTGTTTTGAAAGAAAGCCGGAGAGAAAGATGCCTTCAGTTATCATTTTCATTCTGTGAGAATCCTAGATGCTGCATCCTCTCTTTACCATATACAAATGGTTGTGATGATAAAATTTACTTTTCTTGTTTAAAATATTAAACTTAATGTACATACATGTAAAAATTGACAATAGTATGAAAATTTACTGGTTTATTAAAATTAATTTTCAATTGTTCATAAGATAATAATTATGCTTTCAATTCAGAAGGCAATTGAAGGAATCTATTGACAAAAAGTAGGCATTAAATCAGACTCTTGAACTTTAATTTTATAGATAAATAACTATACTATACTTATTAGTACATGAAAATATCCTCCAGCTTGTTGGCATCCAAAAAGACAAATTATGTCTAGGAAACAGATTGGTAGCTTTTCGCAGCATAAAGTATGGGTATGAATAGCTCCACTTAGAATTAAAGATTTAAACCTCAAATTCAACAATACTTAATTTTTTAAGTTTAAACTTGTTTGAAACTACTATATTAAAGGCTTGAACTTGGCTTGAAGCACTATTTAATAAGTTTTATTAGAATTGGGTGCTCATTAAACTCAATAAGTTTAAAATTGAGTTTAACTTGGTAAACTACTAGTAACTTAACCTTGGTCAACAACTTAATCATAATCAAATCGAACTCTAAAAAATACAGATATTTGGGATAAACCCTAGTTTAAAGTTTGCTTTATATATTAGTTCGGAAACATAAAGCCCTTAGAACATTTCCTTTTAAACCAATGCTTTAAAATTATTGCCCTTAAACACAAGCCTCTTGATCTGCAACATTGCTATATTGTTTCGAACCTTTTTTTTAGCTTTTACTTCTTAATCAAGCCAATGTCTCTCATCCGGACTTTCTTTTAGCTAGGAGTCGCGTGTGCGATATTTGACCAAAGAAAACATTACGCAAAGATGTCTCATCTGAGGAACTACTCTTATTAGACATATTATTTTATAGTACTCAAAGTACCTATAGGAGACTTGTCCGTATATTATTGCGGCAGATAGTGTATACACTAACTCATACTTCTAAGAAAACAAACAGCTCCTCGTGGTTGGCTTTTCAGAAGGGCCGAAATGGCATGGAGTAGATCAGCCGCGTTATTGCTTCCTGCTTACTCTTCTAAATTACATGAAGAGTGCCTAGTCCTACTACGATTCATTCGCTAAAGATCAAGTCTCTCCGGTACCACACTATTATTTGGTCGAATCTTTTACTTTATCTGCTAACATTAGTCTCATCACATAAAGTGAGATGGAGATAAGTTGTTCTATAATGACCAATCAGAATCATCATTTTGTTGTTGTTTGTCAATGATCTAATGATAAATCAGACATATAACTCTTGTAACCCCCCATAACATATGGAATAAGGGATGACTCAAATTATTGTTAAGAACCCCTCTATGAGTACTAAAAATAAAAGACTATTAATAAGGAGAACAATTTAGATAGTATATGCACATTTTTAAAGTTATGAGAGTTAGGACTTTATAGTCGTCTAATTAATAGTCCAATTTTATATTTGCAATAGAGTAAATTATATCAGAATGTTACAGCGTTTCAAAATGTTAAAAAGATCATAACATTTGAAAAAATGTCTTATGAGATTTAATTAAGTATTTCTCATATTCCTACGTGAGGTCTTAAAAAAAGGTTTTTTTGAGTTTTAATTAAATATTTCTAGTGTGGCATGTGTTAATAGTAACCTCATTTGACTCACTTCTCTAAACGTTATGACCTAAAGTGAACTTCCCGTAAATGTTGTGACCTAAAATAAACTAACTTACTAAACGTTGTGATCTCTTTTAAACTTTTTGAAACGTTGTGACCTAAATTTAACTTACTCCTAAACGTTGTGACCTACTAATATAATTTATCCATTTGCAATATGAAAAAAAAAAAATTTATGAGATGGTAATTATTAGTGATTTTATGAGCTGATTTGATAATTAATTTTCCTTTTCTTCCCTAAACAAGAATGTCATTTCATGTAATTAAATCGTCCCCCACTGGATTATTAAATCCCACGCAGGTTGTTTTAACATAAGTCGCTAGAAGTGGAAGGGACGAGCAATGAGCATGGGAGGATGGTTTGCCCATAGGTTTATTTTGGCCCTTGTTTTTATTTTTTTATTTTTTTAATGTAGAGAAGTGTTTAAAGAAAATGTAAAAAGAAAATAGAGGACACACGTGAGGAATTAGTGCTCATAATTAAATTAAAGGATTTTTTTTTGAAGAGATGAAAATATAATTGACCTGGGTTTGTTTGTATTGTTGAATTTTTATATATATCATATCTGCATCTAATTTGCATCTGTAACTTATGTATCATAGCTATATTATATTTATATCATGTCTATTTTATCAGTTTATGAGTAAATTTATCAATTTTTCATAGGTATATATTTTTTAACAAACATCTGTTTAAAAACGATAAAAATATGGTACTAAAATGATCAAAATATAATGAAACAATTAGACCACTATTATAAGTGTATATTGTTGGTTTATTTTTAAACGAGATAAAATTTACTATTTATTCATTTATTTTTATTTGAATCGTTGAAGTTTTCCAAGTAAAAAGAACTTTCATCAAGTCCGTTAAAAATCCCATTCATTCTTAGTATATATCAATTTAAGAATGGTCCATGATAATTAAGATAAAAAAAATAATATTATTGAATGCATTCAGTTAAATTAAGTAATAAAAAAAAGATAAATTTGTAAAATTACAAGGAGATGAAAACTGATTAAAAATACTAAGAGACCCTTTTTTCCAAGCCATAGTTGGCTACCAAAGGCAGACGGGGCTCCACTTCTCCAAGATCTAGGACATTATACAATCTCGGAGAAACTTTGGAAAAAAAAAATTTAAAAATAAAAATTCCCAGCAAAGATCATTATATTCCATACAACAACAATCGTAATCTTTTTACATATTCAAAACACTGGGAAAGTGAACCCAACTCGTTAGTGGCCTAACTTCGCCCAAACCCTAGACGGTTGCCGGCTGTTCATGCCTTGGCGTGGCCGCTCATTGGAGGGAAAATTTTTCTTAGATTTTCATCATTGGTCCCCTTCTTAATTCTTTTGAGTTCTCTATTTTCCATTATATTGTTTAATTTAATATAATTAATAAAATTATTTTATTAAATTAATAATTGTAGAACAAATTATCAGTTACTATAGCTATTGGTAGATGTATTCAAGTTTCAAAGAGAAGATGTAAAGATAGTTTTATACGAAACTTAATGTCGGTTCCCTAGATATAGGTATGGGAATTAAACCGAAACTGTCACCGACAATTTCAGAAACAGAATCTTATCGATCGGTCAGTTCTGGAACTGACTATGGAACCACCAGTTTTATGGTTTTTAAGTGGCTCTTTAATCTAAAATGTGGAACCGCAATTCCACCCAATTCTATTGAAAGAGAATAAAAAAAATATTGAATATATAATTATTAATATTTTAATTATTTTATCTAAATAGTAAAATTTATTATTTATTCACAATATTTAATATATTATTATCAACAACATAAATAAACAAAACTTAAAATTATATATAATTAGTTTAAATAAACTTCTCCTAAGAGCAAAATTCATATTCTTAATAATTGAGACTTTTTTTCACTATATATATCTATATATTTTTTTTTACCCTCTAGAGTTTTGCAATCTTATATTACTGATTACAATTGATACTGGATGTGTTTGTATATAGATAAATGTGCCATCTATATAATTTTTTTTAAAAAATTAGTTAAATAATTTAACACTTTTAGATCCAATAATTATTTTGAGTTTAAAATTTATTTTATTAAAAATTAAAATTCATTTATTTTATTTGAAAAAAAGGCGGTTCCACAGTATCAAAATCCAAACCAGGAAAAGGCGGTTCTATTGAACTGTATTAAAACTATGGGAGACAATTTCGGTTTTTGGTTCTTTAATTTCAAAACTCAGAATCAGTGTTTTCGATTCCAATTCGGTTTGATTTAGAAACTGTGCCATGTCTAGGCTTCCCTACCCCTAGAAGTTGAAAATTGGGTTATTTACTCTAGTTTAACTAAAATTTGGGACATTTACTAAGGTTTAACTATTGTCCATAATTTCTAGTCACTATATACAGTTTTGGAATCTAATTCATTAGAGGTCATTAATTGGATTAATTTAAAAGTTATCACTTCTAGGGCTGCAAACGAACCGAGTTACTCACAAGTTACTCAAGCTCAACTTGGCTCGAGCTCAATTAGTAAATGAGTCGAAGCGAAGCCTAAAGTAAAGCTAGTTTATTTAAACGAACCGAGCTCAAACTTTAATTTAAACTTGCTAGCCAGTTTGTGAACAAGCTCATTTAGACTCATGACTACGTTTGTTAACAATTTATGAATTTTTTATGCATGTTATATTATATATAACTACGTAATTAAAGCAATATAAACTATTTTTTATTTAATAATTATATATATTTATTTATAATAACACTCATATATTATATTTTAAGTTTAAAAATTGAAAAATGAGTTATCTAAACAAATTAAGTTCAAACTTAAATTTCAAACTCAATAAAAGCTCGGCTCAGCTCGAGCTCGTTTGATAAACAAGCCAAGCACTAGCTCAAACTATAGCTAAACAAGCCAAACTCAAACTTTAATTTCAAACTCAATAAAAATTTGACTAGAGCTCGAATTCCATAAATTTTAAATAAGTCGAGTCCGAGCCTCTAGAAACTCGGCTCGGCACGTTTACAGTTGCAATTACTTCAAACTTCTTGCCAAACCTGATTCTTCAACGTAGGCAACTGACTAGACCATCCATGGGTCCGCTTGTGATCGAGGCCTAGGGAAGACGATTGCTTTGCGCATCTATTAGCCAAGAAGGCAGCAACTTGAAGCTCTTCTTCAAGATGTCCCCTTTATGGATGATATACCTGCCCATGTCTTTTTCTCTTTATCTGTAACCGAACACGATCTCTTGAGAACAACCGACTTTTGTTTTTAATATGTTGCGATGCTTTCACTTCTGTTTTGCTTGGTAACCCTAGATAGATAGCTCCTATTGGGCTATGGGTGCTATGTTTAGTGCGTTTGCAGAAGTTGTTTAAGGAATGCTTTTCACCAAAAAAAAAAAAAAAAAACAAAATTATAATATAATAAATAAATAAAGTAAATAAAAAGAAAATCAGTTACTCAATTAGAAAAAAAATGTTGAGAAATCGAATACAGAGTAAATAAATTGATGATTAAATTTATACTTTTTTCTTTATTATTCTTCCTCAAACAAGGGCGAATATAGATAATACTAGAAAAATATTAATTGACAAATAACTTTTGGTTTATGAATAAAATAAAATACTTGTAGAATGAAATAAAGAAACGATTAATTGTTTCAAACTTCCTTTTCTGTTTCATGTTTAGATATGGAAACATTGTGAAAAAAAATTATTAAATAGCTATTCCTTACATCCTATAAAGAAATCATAATATTTCATTTTGTTGCAAAAGTTATTCCATCTAATTATAAGAATAATCCATCTGTTATAATCCAACCTAACAAAGTCAACCAAATGTTCTATTAGCGTTTTACATAAGGAAGGAACAAATAAATTGAAAATATTACCTACATAAGTCAGAAATACATGTTTCACCTCATATTGATCTAATTTGTAAATTTTGATGATATCCCTTAAATCCATCAAAATAGTAGAGGCTCCACAAGTTCCTAAAAAATCTAATTTATACCCCTTGAAAGTATCACTCACATGATTTCAATGGTACTAATTGCTAGATAATCAAACCAGTTAGGAAAAACACCAAATGCTGGTTTACTTAAACATATAATGACAATAGTATGTTTATTAAAGACTTGACCAAGTACCATATCGCATGAAAACCTTAAAATTAACAATACTTTTCAAACGGAGTCAATAGTGTTTAGAATTTTAAGACGTCTTCATACTTTTGGCAATTTTTAAAAGATTTACACATGAATCAATTTAGCAGTAGTGGACAAATTAAAGATTTAGGCATAATATCAAGACATTATATTTTGTTAATTTTGAAGTTTCAAATTATAGAAAGCCCCACCAATGATATTGTGGTCTAATGGCATTTCTCATAATATCTTATGTAAGAAGTTCTTGGTTTGATTCTCTCTTCCTCTTGTAATAACAGATATATTATATATATAATATATAATATATAGGCAGCCCTAATTATGTATATTTGGCATGATTCAAATGGCAATCAAACCAAACATGCCTGTCGAATCATAGGAGGCATGAAACATAGATGCCGCTTTAAGGATCATTAGTACCAAACGCAATCCCAAATTCCAAATTTGCTGTTTCAGTCTTTGCATACTCACTTCAGCAGCAATCATTGGAATTGGCGTTGATAAACTTTCTGACTACTTCCTATGAACCAAAATTTTAAAGGTCAAGAGACATTTATTTCTATTTCTTTCTCTGCGCAATAGCATTAACAATCATAAGCTATGTACTGTGGTTAAGTGACACATATTATTTAATGGGATAATTTAATTATATAATGTGTTAATGGGATCAGTATACTCATTGTGATTTTAATCAAAAAAAAAAAAAACAATCTCGATTATTTTGCATATTTTTTTTCATAAAGTATATTAGATTTATGAAAAATGTAGTGAAGATTTTTAGATTTTTTGTCCTGACAAGATGCGTTTTTAATAAATATGATAAAGCTAGTCTTTTAAAAAAAAAAAAAAAAGACTACTGGACCACCTTTAAACAACAATATCAAGTTTTGAGGATCACTTGCTGCCACAGAAAGGTTTCAAATGGGTCAGGTTGAATTGATTATCCACTAACTATGATTTAGCCATATTATAATTGTCAATGCTTTTTTTGTTGATGAGTCAAAGTTATGCTCAGAATGTTTAGGGAAAAAGGGGAAAAAAAAGTGTAACCTTATCTTTTCTATTCTCATTATGGGTAATCATGATTGTTATGGCTGTATATGTACATACTGTTACTCAATAATACCAAAATTTTTCTTGCGTTCTAAAGTAAAATAATTTACAAAGGAGTCATGATTTCCTTCTAAGGAATGTTTGAGTAAATGAGCTTTTGATCCGTCGAACAATAAATCGAAATCAGCCAAGGTTGACTGATATAATAATAAGTCTGAATTTAAAATTTTAAACTAAAATTGGATTTGAAGTGCCATTTCATTTTTCTCAATAAAACTATTTCAAGCTTGAAGCGTTAATAAATATATTTATTTTTCTTCTAATTGATAAATCCAAAATCTGACTTGAATTAGGTTTATACTAAGTTCTACCTAAGTTTTGTTAGACTTGTAAACTCTCAAAATCAATATCATGACATTCAATTTAATTGTGATGAAATCAAACTTAAGTGAACTTCCTTTTAAATTTGAATAGCTTATAATTAGGTTTTATTCATCATTTTGCTACTTAGATCCTTTTGTTAATATTCTGGATGTCTTCAATGAGTGCTTTAAGATTATCCCATTCCGATTTTCCCATATAAAATGAAGGGCAAATGACACATTTGGCATCAAAGTTTTTTCTAATAATCAATTAAGTATCTAAAATTTAAAAGTATCAATTTACCATTTATAAATTTTTTTAGTTTACTTAAAATTCTTAAATTAGGTATTTAGTTGAAAAAAAACTAAGTTTAAATAGGAAATTGTAAATTTGGCAAACTTCAAGCAATGAATTATAAAAGTGAATAAAAATTTAGATAATAAACTAATATTTTTAAATTTAGATAATTAATTAATTGTATAAATCAACGGAATACAAATACAAAATTCAAACTCTAATGAAATATGGAAAGATTCATGCATCAAATGAAAGTAATGGCCGGAAGCAAATCAAAGCAGTCTACGTTCAGACTAAGTCAACATCTTTTTAGCAGAGAAGTGATGCTGATAAGTGAAAATAACATGGGATGCTCCACTAGATTTTACGCTGTCTTCGAGGAATAAAGTTTATTATAGGACAAGAATGTAATGTGTCTGCGCTTCAACCCATCCATCCCCAAGATTCGGTTCGGTGATTTGACATATACAAAATTTAGGAGTTAGGCATTGATTTAAACTTTAAAGCAAAAGCAAGTGCTTCTCTTCTCATGCGCCATAATGTAATCAATCATCGGTTCTTTCACAGTTGAAGAAGACAATCGATTCGTTGTCGATATCAACATGCGATACGGACACGCACGCCAGTGTTTTAAGAAAAGAGTGAGTAATTTTGAAAATAAAACCTTAGCAAATATATCTGAACTCTTGATAAGATATTAAACTAAAGAAAAGAAAAATTCATTTTCTTATACAGTTTCGGCCTTTTAAAATATGTTATTACTGGTCATGGAAAAAAGTTAATAATTTCTTTCATAAACTTGATATATATAGAGGATTTTAAACATAGCCTACATTGAAATGATAGAGAAGAAAAATCACCTGAATGTAATACTTGTTAAGATACCGTATTAAAAATATTATGTGTTTTGTTGAAATATGTGATTTCTTCCACGAACCCTTAATTAAACACCTTAACACATGGCTACATGTAGTCATTGATTAAAATTATATATATGTAAAGACATCCTAATAATATTGCAAGATATATTAAGAATCTTCTTCATTGATTAATGTTTTTAAGAAACTTTAGAGAACATACGAATTTTGATTATTCAAATCCTTAATAAATACCTAGACAAACTGATTAATATAACTTTATCTTCAAATGATACATAGGTGGTTATCTAAAGCTAGACATTGGCATGGCTTGAATCTAACCCATGACCTTGTCCGATATGCTCAAGCAAGTTACATTTGCTAGCTTTGCTTGGTCGTACATATCATGATCCGTTGGGTTGTCTAGTCATAGATGGGTCATGGTCCAAACCCATCAACCCAACGATTACAAGTTAATGATTGGCTAGATTCTTAAAAACATTATAACATTATTAAGATGATTCCTTATTTAATATCTCAACTATTGATTATTGGTGACACCCTTCCAAGAGGTAGATTGACGAAATTTGAGATAAAGTAACAGTAGATGGGGAAGCAAAATATTGTAACATTATTAAGATAAGAATCATACATGATTCTTAAAATACATTATAACATTATTAAGATGATTTTGGTAGATGTAAAATTATTCAATCTTTTTAATAATGTTTTCTCATCTTTTCTTTTCTTTTTTCTGGAAAATGAGAGGAAAAAAATATAGGAATCATACATGATTTAATTTTTTATATAAACCGAAATATCCTGTATTGAAAGATCATAAAAGATATTACAACAAAATATATATATATATATATATTATGTATATAACCCTCACACCTACCCAGTGCCCACAACTAGACTTAGGAATAGTGGAAGGTGATGCCACGACAATTGGAATCACTTGCCTTCAAACCACTTCCTACCTAGTCCAAAATATTATCCCTTTAGAGAGATACAAATGAGGAAAAATCATGTTAATCACTAAAGGCAAAAACAAGAAACATGATTAGAAAGGCACGTGACATTTACCATGAGATTACTAGGGCTAGGTTTTGTGTTCGTCCTTTAACGCATCCTACAATCAAGCATTTAAAAAAAAAAAATTTCCCCTAAATAAAAACAAACTATATGGATACTATAGCTAGTTCAAATCCTATAAAAGCAGAATGTTGGTAATTTGGAGTGCAATAAAAAGAATCGTGAGCTTGTAAAACATAACATGGTCAATGACACATCGGGGTTGGGCTCGACGTGACCATTTTGATACTTAAGTCGGTAAGTGTGTTGATGGGTAGATAGATTACAAGTGTCAAAATTAGCTCAAGCGACATTACTGTTCTATGAGAGAAGATGATTAGTTATAGATGGCCAATCCTCATGGCTAGGTCCTTTGTAAGATCATAGAAAGTGCATAGGTGGTTGGGTGGCTACCAATAGTTACAGTGAACATGGAATTGATCTATTAATCTATGTTCGCACATACTAAGCTCATTTGAGAAGAGCATATCAAGAGATGTCAAGCACAATACCGAATGAGTGCTAAAGAAGTTGGTCAGTAGTGAACCAAGGTAATGAGTGCCTTGGTGGGTCTTTTGATTGTTGCTGTTATGGATTAGGCTTATTTCCAAATGGTCAGTCCAAATGGCTCATGGGCTGGACACATCTTGGAAGACCCAATCATGAATTCATTCTAACTAACGGATCTTATTTTAGATAGGCTATGAAGACCGGAGCAAGAAGTTGTTGCAGCACCAATAGTACTAATCAAAGATGAGAGTTAAATTGGCAAGAGAATTAGCTTATATTAAACGTGATTGCTTGGTAAGGGAAAGCATTCGGATTTTTTTGTCGGGGTACAGTTGGATCATGACCCCAAACTCCTAGAATCCTTAAATGGATCAATATTATTGCAAATCTAATATTAATTAACAATATTTTACGTTTTTGAAGTTGCTCTTCAGTTGTTTTTTTTCCTTTTCTTCCTTACTTTTAATAAGATGTATTTTGAGAGCAATATTTTAAATGATTTATTCATTGCGATTTCCAAAAAAAAAAGCTCCAGCAGTTAATATACAACATGTATAATATACACATGGTGAATAAATACTAATTATTATCTAAGACGTATAGGAATTATTTTACCTACTATCTCTTACAAGTATAATTAGTAGTTACCCATCATGTGTACGTGTATTATCTATTCACTATTTTTTACGTGAATTCCCCCCACCTATGCTTTAGAGGTATGTCTCTAATTTACTCATTTTCTTCTTATACTACCTAAACATCATCACAATTTTGGAACTGGACCACTGGTGCCAGGTCTTGAAATTGAGGAATCAAAACCGGAATTATCTTCCACGTTTCAAGTTTATTGAATCAGCAATTTTTAGTTCCGATTTTAGAATCTTGGAACAACCTTTTTTTAAGTAAAAAAAATGAATAAATAAATTTTGGTTTTTAATAAAATAAATTTTAAAGTTAAAATAATAATTGAGTAAAGTTTTAAATTATTTAAACAAATTTTTTAATATGCATATTTATTTATATACAAAATATCCAATATCAATGGTAATTAGTAATATGAGATTGCAAAATACTCCAAAGGCTAAAAAGAAAATTACAAACAAAAAATAGTTTTACATTATTAAGAAAAAAAGATTTTACTTTTAAGAAAAGTTTGTATAAATTAAGTTATATATGCCTTTAAGTTATATAAATTTGTATTGTTAATACTAACACATTAAATACTGTGAATAAGTAATAAATTTTACTATTCATATGAAATAGTTTAAACATAAATAATTATATATTTGATATTAATTTTTATATTTTTTTCTAATTTTCTTTTTTTTTTTTCAATAGAACTGTTGGTTCTACCCAGTATCTTAGTTCGAAGAACCACCTATGAACTAAGAAATCAAGAATTCCTTAGCCGATTTTAGAAATGCTCAACCAGTCTAGTTTCGATTTTAAAATCACCAATTACGATTCTGGTTCAATTCCCAATTTAAAATCAAACCAACCATATATCAAAATACTACCTATACCTAGTGATATATATATATATATATATATATATATCTCCCTTACTTCGTATTTACCTAAATTTATATATGTGGTCTATGTCAAACAAATTAAGTAATAAATACGGAAAGCAGAAATAAGGGTAAACTAATTGATAATGTTTCGTCTTTCCATATCCATTCGCCTATAATACTATCCCACTTGCTTATAAAGAAAATAGTCTGTCTGCTTATGTCTTCCACCACCTCTAGATGATTCTAAGCTACAAACTTTTCATGTCATCTTTTTTAATAATTTCCTTTCTGTAAACGAAAGATCCGTGTATTTAAACATCTCAAACTAAAATTTTTCAACCATTAAAACACATCTCTACTAACGATATGACTTTATATTCTGATATAATCAAAATGTATCAAATTTTAAACTCCTGATGCTTTTTTCTATTCAAGCAATTGTATCATGTAGAGTGATATACCTCACATGCATCCATGTGAACATCTACAGTCTACACAAATCATAAAAGCAATCCCTATGTATATGTCCGAATTTAATAAAAAAAGAGTAAAGAATATGGGGGAACATGAGAAATATTCAATTCTCAAATCTTTATTCAATAGAAATGTATTGCGCATTCATGTCGGAATCTAAAAGCACTTCATATAATTATCAATGATCTCAAGAGTCCAGTCTTTAATTTCAATGTGTTGGAGGGATAGAGGTTAATAGGTGAAACTGTATTGAGTTTCTAAGGATTAAACCATAATTGAATCAAATAGTTCCTATGATAAGATCAGGTTCAACTAGATTGAACCAGATAGATGAACCCAAATCAAGCAATAACAGTAATTATATAGTCACCAACAAAAATGTTCTTCTATTATTTCTTTGACTGTTTGCTTCAAAGCATTTTGTTTAGTTACAACACTTGGTAAGGTCCGCATTGCGTATAAATGCCAAAATTTATTATAAATATAGGATTAATTTCACTTGGCAGTACTTGAATTTTTTTTTTTTATAGACTTATAAGTAAACGGAATTTCATTACAAGAAAATACCTAAACTTTTCACTCACAGTATGTGTGAACAGATTCCATCCATTTTCCATCTAAGTGCTGATGTGGCAAGAGAAAATGATAAAAAATTTATTTTTTTGTCCAAGTTTGTTTTTTAATTATTTTTTCTTTTTTTTACCTTTTCCTCTCCCTCTCCTCTCTTCTCCTCTCTCCTCTCTCTCTCCCTCTACCTAGCGTTGCAGTAACTATTGCTTTTTCATCTTCTTCTTCTTTTTCATCAAATTAAAAAAAAACGCTAAAATCACAATTAAAAAAAATCTGCTCTTTTTTAGATGATAAAAATAGACCAACAGCGGGATTCATCTCCTCTACCAAAAAAAAAAAAAAAAACTTCATCCACTTTCTCATCTTCTACACTCATTTTCTTCCCTACGACTTCATCCATGTGAGTATATACAACACTACACTTTTGTAAGTAAAATTTGAGACTTGGATGAAAAAAGAACAAAAGAAATGATCAAAAGGCAATGCCAAGTTCATTCTCAATCTTCACCTTTTAGCATGAGGTGTTCTGTAAATTATAAAGTATTCATCTTTTTGTACTTTCTTTTTGTTGTGTGTTCATGTTTTTCTTTTTGGATTAGATATGTCATATGTAGTGGAAGTTTGATATTACAACATGAGTTTAGTGTTTTTGTAACCTCATAGTGCAGATCTTTTGCATTTCTTCTTTCTTGGGTACTTGCTCTTTTTCTGTGTTACATTATTAATGCAAGATATGCACTACAAATTTGAGATTTTTATGAGGTTAATTTCACTAATCCTTTCTTGAGTGTTTCTAGTACTATGTAATTATTTAAAGTACACACAGACCAAATTTATGCCATTGATTTTGATTGGTTTCAACTCTTTCTCTCTCTCTCTCTCTCTCTCTCTCTATATATATATATATATATATATATATAGGGATGCAACTGGAGCGAATCATTATAGGGTACCTGACCCGCTGGAACCGTTAAAAACCTCATAGGGTCGCTGGACGGGTTTGGGAAATTATATGCCGACCCTATAGGGTTTAGGGTCGGGTTTGTGTCATTAAAAAAAACCTGATGGGTAACCCGAACCCGTCATATTATAAACAATTTAAAAAATTGAGTTTGAAATTTTAAAAACAAAACCTTATTAATTTTTGTCTTTAAGAATGGTTGTTAAAAGTTTTAACTTTATTTGTCTTTTTTTTTTCTAATTTTAAATTTTATCTCTTAAAAAGTTATTTTTACAATATTATTAATTTTTGTTGTTTTAACAAATAAAATAACCAATTCTATGAGCCTATAAATTGACAAGTATGCTGTAACTAATCTAGCTCGATTTAGACTATACTGAAGTCTAGTTGCCGGCCTACCACCCAATATTTTGTTGGAAGATGCAATTGAATTTAACTAAGAGTTGAAAAGGGAAAAAAAAAAAAAAGAAACGAAGCGGGTCGCAATGCGGGGCGAGTCAGGGTCAAAACCCTGTAGGGTCGGGTTTAGGTATTGAATAAAAAACCCTATATGATTGCGAGACAGGTTTGGGATATCCTATTAGGAAACGGGTCGAGTTCGAGTCTTATGTGACCCGTCCTAAACTCGCCCCGATTGCATCCGTATATATAAGGAGGATGTATTGTTCAGAGATTAGAGAGAGAAACTCCTAGAAAAGAAGAAGATGAGCTATTGATTTTGAAATTAATGCGTTTTGTGAAGAAAATATCTAATTTCATGTAAAGTTTGAATCTTTTTTATCTTTTTTTTTTTTGTTTGAATCATGCTATATTAAAATTAGTTTCATGTAGATTAATGAGTTTAGTCTGAATCTCCATTAATGGCGTCTAGAAAAAAGAAGGAGAAAGAGGGGGGCGGGGGGGTGGGGGTTTGTTGGTGGTGTGGTTGATGAAGTGAAAAAAAAAACTAAAAAATAAAAAAATTGACTATGTGGACCAAAAATAATTTTTTAATCGAATTACCCTAACACGTCAACACTTATATGGAAAAATAGACGGAGTCAATCTATGGATAATATGAGTGAAAGATTTAAAAAGTTTAGGTATTTTCTTATAACAAAATTTTGTTTAAGTATAATTCTGTAAAAATAAAAAATAAAAATATAGGTACCGCAAGTGAAATTAACCCTATAAATATACATATTTATATTGGAGAAATAATAGATTCGTTTGAATGGTTGATACTCTTTTAACATTTAAACAATGTATCTCCACAAATTGTTATGAATATTGTTTTAATATACTATGTTTCTATATGTGAACACATATTAATATTAATTTTATATGACCATTATCAATCTTATACATAATGTATCTTTTCTTTGAAAAAAATTAAAAAAAATAGTAGCCATCAAATTATGAATTGTAGTGTCATGTGGAAAGAATTATATTAATTTTATACTAATGTTGTATCTAGCAATGTTAAGGCTACATGTACTCTATTTTAGATAAAGAACATATTTCTTGGATACGTGAAAAAAATAACTTTTATAATAGCATTAAGGCCTAAATGACAAAATGGAAAACTGAAAATATCCAAAAGGTCTAAGTTTTAATAAAAAAATTACAAATAAAAAATTCTGGGAATTATATAAATGCATATAATATTTGTTTAACATGTATCTCCGCATTTTCAATGACGACAGACGTGTTCGGTAATATTAATTTAACCCCCTTATGCAAAAATTCAATCAAGATACCCATCTTGTTTAATATATATATATATATTATAGTACTTAGGCACGCACCCACAATGCAAGTGTAAAGATAAAATATCAAATAAGATATTATATAACGTAAAAGTGATTACAAAGTTAAATTATATAGGGTATGAAAATTAAAAACATAAAAGAAAAACAAAAGCAAGTTACAGATAAAATATTAAATAGATATACAATTAGTAACCAATAAAAAATTAAATAAACTTATTGATACTATTTACATGACGCAAAACTCACATAATTTCTAAGGATGTATCATTCTTATAACTGTCAAGGTAATAATTTTTTAATATAATAGATAAAAGTATAGAAAATCTTGAATATTATGTTTCAAAGTTTCTTTTTCTTGGTACTTTGAATAAACTTTCTATGGTTTTTCTATATCTTATAATTGGCAATACATTTATGGTTTTAATGAAGAACATGTTAGAATTGCACCAAAAATCGATACCTCAATCATTTTTGTGTTTAAATTCGTAAGTAATGTATAGTGGAGTTGCTACAGCTAACTAATCATGTGCGATGATATTGGCTTAAGAGAAGTTCTAAACTGATGACACATATACAGATTTCACATAGAAAGGAGTAGGGAAAGGAACAAATAAACCCTGTTTCTCAAGTATACAAGTGAAACAGAAGATCAAATCAAATAAATTCAATCTTTCTTAACGCGTTCTTGGTGAAATAGTTTCTTTGATTCTTTCTAGAGTTATTTCAACAGAGTTTCAATATTACTCCCATTCTTAGCAATACGTAGAATTCTCCTAAATGAGAAGAGAAGTATTTTATTTATAGATGTTGGAGGCTAGTATTAGCCATTGGATGACTTCTGGATACATGGTTGAGATGAAATATTGCTTGCAACAATTGGATTTCTTCTATGAATCCGACGGGCAGAATCCATCCCTTCTTTTATGCATGTAAGCTTGGGCTTTAGATATGGGTTTATGTCACGCCCCAATGGGTATCCTAAACGTGACAACCCGCCGTATATAATATTAAAACTTAAGAATGACAGCCCGTCGTACACAATATCTAAACCTTAGTATGTTGAGGAAAGCTTTACATATGAGTTTAAGAAAACTTTTGTTAAACAAAGAATTAAGTTTAATGAAACTTTCTTATTTTATTGGTTTAAAAAGAGAGTTTGTGATAACTTTATTTTATGTATTTATTGATGAAATCCCGTATAGTATTATTACTAAAACTTGAGCTAAACTTATCTAGCTTTAGAAAATATTTGTTAAGATAAAACTTTAAGTTTTTATGGAAAAATCATTTCCTATATGACAAAATTTATTTTTAAAGAGATTTCTTATTTTTATTATTTAAGAAAACTCATTTTAATTATGATTGAGACAATATCAATATGTTCATGCATGAATGAAAATATGTAACTATGAAAAAAACAACATAGTAGGATAAATGTAATAAGAGCATAATAGTAAAGTCAAATATTGAGAACCTTAGCTTCATCAAAGTATCCCAGGACTAAGAATAAACTAATCCCAAAAGGAAAAGAAAAGAAAGAAAATTGTTTTGACTTGATGAGGACAAGTCTAAGACTAGAAAGACAAGTCTTAATAATAGCATGAAATAAAGAAATAAATTGCAAAGCATGAAAATAAATAAATAACAAGTGAGCTTATATGCTCTAAAGAATATATATAGGTACATCATGGACATGTAAAGTTACATGACATGGTAGAAGTAATATAAAGAAAGTATATTACCTAAAAGATATTTGATGGTGGAGAAAAGTGGTGGTATTTGAGAATTTTGGGGGTATGTAGAAAGGAATTTGAGAGAGTATTTGGAGAGAGTTTTGAGAGGAGAATTTTGGTAGTAAATTTGTGGGTAGATGAAATATGAAAGAAATGAAAGAAGATTGGGTATTTATAGGAAAAGTTGGAGAGAAATTATAGTTAATTAAATAAATGAAAAAGAAAAGAAAATTGATGGCATGAAAGAAAAAGAAATTCAAAATTAATTTTAGAAGAAAAATGTAAGAGAAGTTGGGTAATATGTGGTGTAGAATTTTTATGGAAAAAGAAAATTGTAAGAAATAGGCATATAGGTTGTAAGAATAGGTAGTAGAAAAAGTAGATATAGATGAATAGTAGAAAAATACTATGAATAGTAGACTAGACAATTAAAATACCAATAGTAAAGAAAATACGCGAAAATTGCCTATATCTGATATTTTTAGTTACCGAATAAATCTAAAACTAATATTTTTAAAAACCTTATATTTTTACGTATCTATTGGTGCTGTCGGAATATTTTCACTATCCGGTGCACCAGAGCACGGTTTTTGAAAACCGATCCCGTTCGGATCCGAAAGACACTAGAAAATTAAGAATATGATATTTTTAAGTTTTCCTATATTATTACGAACCATATTCCATAATTATCTTAATTTCGTTTTCTAGGGTTTAAGAATACGGGATTGCCGGATCTAGATTCACTAGACTAAACATAAAACTAGGTTAACTTTAGGGTTCCGATCTGACTTCCGGTTCTTAGTGTTTACTTATATTTACCGAAAAATCTAGAAGCTTACAGTTTAATTTAGAATGAGGGCTTTTATAATATAAAAGGAGCCTATTTTTAATATAAAATATAAATTGACCTATTTCATTCTAAATAAATCTTGTTTTACTCAAACAAAACTTAAATTATCCTAGAAAGATCATTTTAAAGTCTACTTTTTGTACATAAGAAAACCGAATTAGGCCGAGAATGAAATAAACCGGACTAACGATCCCTATTTCGAGGCCACGAAGCCGAATCTCCTTATGACATCCCTTATTGGACCCATCTTCTAGGCCCTGTCAGTAGCCCAAAAGATAGGTTCTTAGCATTGAATTGAGCTTTAATCCAAATTACCAAAATAATCCTCTATAAGTAATAATTACTATTATAAAAATGATACTATGTTTTGATGATTTTTATTACTGAAAAACAATGATAAAAAAACTTTTGATGGTAATACTAACAAATAAAATCAAAATAGTTTCTACGAGATGTAAGCTCAAGAGGAGGGACTAATCCATATCTTTTCCAGGTTTAAATTATAAATTAATAATCCTTATTATTGTAAAAATAATATATTAAATTTGATGATTTTTACTGAAACACAATGATAAAAAAAATTAAAAATAAACACACTTTTGATGTGAATAATAACAGATTGAAAAATATTTAAGCGACGAGATAGGCCCCGTTCAATCGGACTGTGAATAGGCTCCAAAACTCATCTCAGCTTCGGCCCCTATCGGGCCCATACACTTGAGGGTTCAATGTTCACCCGTTTTTGGGGTGAAATTTCTGCGTTAGCCAATGTAAGGCCCGCTTACCCCGTCAAGTTGTGGCTGACTCATCCCAATAGTTCTTATAAAGTGGAATTAACATACCTTACTCGCGATGTGGGACCCTAATCAGTATTCATATTTATTGCTAAGTACCTTTTACGTTTTCACTTATTAAATGGAATTTCCATGAAAATTAACGATGATCATAGAACTTTTATTGTTATTAATAAATCATCCCAGGTGAGCCTTGGAACACAAGCTGTGACTGAAACCTCCGTTGCATAGTCTGAACAGAGCACAGTAACAAAAAACGATGGGGAAGATAAGAGAGTCTTGCCTTTGATAAAATTTCCTAATAAAACCGCGAGTATTTATAACATCTCAACTCAAGATTCAAACAACAACTAAAATACGTCCTTATCAGGTTGATAGTTGATATTTTAACACACAAGATGCTATAATGAAAAATTTTATTATTCAAAGCATGTGACATATGCTATCCATAAAGCTGCAATTGACTTAAATTACTTTAAAAGGGTTTACCATAAAATCGCAGGAATACACCCTACAAACATTAATGGATTATGGGCTTGTAACATGTATTACAGGGACATTTCTTCAATTAATGTCTCAACCATGAGGGAGACAATTGAAAGAAGTAATAGAAGCTTTGAGGTAAATAGAATGAGGACATGAGAAACATGATTTGCTTGTAAAATACCAAATAAGAATACAGTCAATTCTACCAGAATGGATGACCTATGAATGCAGGCTAGCTATAACAAGGGTCTAGATTATTCCTCTTTAAGGAAAACACTCCATGAAATAATGTATTCATAGGCTCTAGGCAAAGAATTCATGAAAGCAACAGTTGGAATTTCACATCGCAGATGTGATGAATAGCAAAATTCTTGAAGAGCCTAATTTCCATATGGTAGCTCAAGCAAGACCAAGTATATATTCTATAAGCAAAAGGGAGCAATATGAAGGCATTACATGACGTATTCATGAGATCTAGTTGAGAAAATGAAAGGAGAAGACAAACCGGATGAGATAAGAAATCCATATGATCCAAATTATACACTCACATGATCTACGCCGATAGGATTAGAAGAGATTGAATGGATAGAGGAGATGAACAGATATGAGAAGTGAAAAACAAGAACTATTAAAAATAAGAATAAGCAATTACAAGGTCTATAGGAGAGATTCCAATGTTCACTTTTACTGTTTCGCTTTATTCATGTCTATACTTGTTAGATGCTTTGTTATGCCTATATAAGGTTTTACTTATTTGACAAGAGGATCATCGAGTCCTAGAGTAAGAGAGAGCATAATAGTAAGAGTGTTTTCAAAGTGTTTGAGTACTATTGTAATTTCCTTTCAAAGCTTCCCTTGGAAGATTTCCTTCAAGCATTGTAATATATCTCCATTAATAATATTTCTAAGTTTTCCTCAGCTTTTGTCTTACATTATGACAAACTAATTTTTTGTTAAGGTATAAGGATAGCCATGCTCTAAAGCCTTTATGGGTTTTTTTATTCTATATGATCAAATGATATAGTTGGAAGTCTTAACATAATATAAGTTATAAGAGTTTGTGATATTTTAAAAGAATATGTCCAAAGCCGGCATAGAAAAACAAAAACAGGTTGTAAAAGCATAGAAGCCATGATAAGCTTTTGGATGGTGGTGTAGGCTTGAGATATATTCATTTAAGACATCATGAAAACTTATTAATTATCTTAATCTTGAGTATTAATCCTTACCATGAGGCTTTCTTCTATAGCATTTAACATGTATCTCTGCATTTTTAATGATGAAAGCTAGTTCGATAATATCAATTTGACACCTTACCAAAAATTCAATCAAGATACCCATCTTGTTTAATATATATACAGGGGTAGGAAAAAAAATGAACCGAACCAAATTAAACCAAACAAAAATATGTTTTTTTTTTTTAAAACAAATTTATGGTAAATGGATTTTTTGTCAAATTAGTAAATGATTGACTTGATGGTTTTGTCGAAAATTATACTTTATGATTTCATATGTATTAATTAGTGAATTTTTTTGTTGGAGGTTAACTAATTGTGACATAATGATTTTATGAAAGACTATGAATTATAAGTACGATGGATTTATAAAGTATTTTGTTATGATTTGCAATATAAGTTTTGATGAAAAAAATTATAAGAATATTTTTAATTAGAATTTTGATTTAATCTATAATCTAAGCCGAACCAAGCTATTATTTAATGGTTTGAAAATTTTTTAATCCCAACCATGTCATTGCATAATGATTTGATTTGTGATAAAAAAAAAAAAACCCAAACTAATTTGTGTCCACCCCTATATATATATACTATATGTATGCACCCACGATGTAAGTGTAAAAATTAAATATCTTATAATATAGAACATAAAAATGATTGTAAAGTTTAATTGTATAAAGTATAAAAATTAAAAACATAAAAGAAAAGCAAAAGAAAGCTACAGACAAATATAAAATTAGTAATCAATAATTAAAAAATAAATAAATAAACTCATTGATCCTATTGACATGACGCAAAACTCATATCATATTTAAGGATGCATCATTCTTATAACTGTCAAGGCAATAATTTTTTAATATAATAGATAAAGAGTATCGAAAATCTTGAATATTATGCTTCAGAGTTTCTTTTACTTTCTGCTTTAAATAAATTATCTATGGTTGTCCTATAATGGATGTTTTTTCTTTTTTTTGGCCATCACCTATAATGGATGTTCATTATTCCAAAAATGGTATCTCAATTTTATCTCCATGGTCTAGGTTTCAATGAAGAACATTTTAGAATTGCATAAAAAATTGATATCCCAATCATTTCCATGTTTAAATTATTAAGTAATAATTACTATTATGAAAAATAATTCTATGTTTGATGATTTTTAGTAAATCAACGATAAAAAAAACTTTTGATGGGAATACTAACAAATAAAATCAAAATAGTTTCCATGAAATGTAAGCTCAGGAGGGAGAGACTAATCCATATCATTTCCAGGTTTAGATTATTAATTAATAATCATTATTATGGTAAAAATAATATTAAAATTGATGATTTTTACTGAAACACAATGATAAAAATAAATTTAAAAAGAAATAAAAAAAAGACACTTTTTGTGGGAATAATAACAGAGTAAATTACTACGAGATGTAAGCCCCGTTCAGTTGATCCAAATCGGACTGAGTGAATTAACTGCGACCAACGGCCACGAACCAGCAAAGTTAAAAAGGCTCCTAACTCGCTTCCGCCTTGGCCCATATAGGACCATACACTTCGCGGCTCGATGTTCAACTGTATCCAGAACTACATTTCTGCAGATATACGGCCCGGGGACGTCCCTGAGCTTAATCCAATTTTGATACAGGGAGGCCCACTCACTTCATGAGTCTGGTGACACTAGGTCTCCCACTTTTTCTTATAAAGTGGAATTAAAATAATTGGCAATGTGGGACAATAATCGTTGTCATTAACAAAATATATTCATATTAATTGTTAAATAACTTTTACGTTTTCATTAGTTAATGGAATCGCTTGCGTGAAAATTAATTACGAGATCATATAATTTTCGTTATTATTAATACAATCATCCCAGGTGAACCTTGAAACGCAAGCTATGACTGAAACCTCTATTGCATAATCTGAACAGAACACAGTAACAAAAAAACGATGGGCAAAATAAAAGAGTCTTGCCTTTGATAAAATTTCCTAATAAAACTCGTGAGTATTTATAACTATTATTAAGTATTAATTCTTATTATCTCGGCCTCATAAAGCTAGGATCCATATATTTAAACATCTCGACTCAAGATTTTAACAACTAAAATACGTCTTTATTAGGTTAATAGTTGATATTTTAATATAACTAATCAATCCAATTGGAATTTCTAATGCATTTTTTTTTTTTAAATTTGATACCGCATGCATATATGTAAACACATAACATCAAAGCAGTTGCTATATATATAATAATATATATATATGTGTCCACGAAGGGTAAATTTCGTCGATGGTACTTTCACTCAGTTTAGTATCTACGAAGAATTTTACATTAAGATAATAACTAAATTTTTCAAATTTATCACCGACAATACATTTTTGCTAGATTTCGGCTATATTTCAAGCAAATTGTTGATGTGTAAAATGGGGGGCGTATAAAATATAATTTCGCTATCCTACATTTAAAAGAAATTTATCTTCTTTCTCCAAAGTTAAATTTCTTTTCCATCTCTCTCCTACGCGGACTTCAAATTATCGAATTAATGAAAAGGATAACCCACTCACTCTAATTATTCATCTGTTCCACGCGCCGCGCGCCCCCCCCCCCCCCCCCAACACACACGCACACGCACACAAACATGAAACGAAGGTGATGACTGCTTATTGAAGAAGAAGGATGAAGCGATTTTCAAACCCTTGAGACTTGGATCTCGAAATAGCGATTTGACCCCGTGCTAGACCAACGGAAATGGAAGTTGTACTTGTGTGTCACTATGAATAGGGATTATGCATCAGTCCATCATAAGTCTCAGTTATGTTTGAAAGTATTATTGGCTGACCCTGGCAGAAGGAAATCATGCTTATTTTTCATCATCAAAGCTTAGTTACCATGTTTCAGTTTTCTTTGTCACTATGCATGCACCTGCATGGGTTGCATTTATGAATGTCATATCCAAATTTTGGCGAAGATGACTGCAATTATTAATACAAACTTCCTATATAATCTAATATAGGCTACGATACAATTGGGAGTGAACGTGCCAACTCAATCCAATAGTGAGGTCATGTAAGATGAAACCGACTGGAGAGAAATCGAACTTTTTTAGGTATATGATGATGTTCTCTACATGGGAGTAATAGATATATTGCAGATATACAATCTAAAGAAGAAAGTAGAGCATGCTTACAAGATCTTAAAATTTGATCCTCTTAAAATATCTGTTGTTGAACCGAAACTCTATGCTAGACGGTTCATCAATTTCTTGGTGGAGAAAGTTTTTCCTACCCCCAACTGATAAGGGCCATGGTACTTAGTTCTCTTTGTTGTACCATAAATTTGTAATTTATTTTTGAAGTATAGCTATTTTTTTTAGCCCTCCATGTTTTGTCAATATAAAAGATGGTGTGATTCTTTTAATTATTATATTTAAATGAGCCCACCAGATATGTTGCATCCTTTCAATTGCCTGACAAAGGCATATATTCTGGTCATAGACTCATAATTACTACTAGAGTACCTAAGTCACTAATATGAGCAGTAAACCTTGACTAGATTTGAGGTAGAATCAAAAGTGAACAAAGACATAATTTTGCGAATGTAAAATAACCCATAATCCACTTGGAACTAACTAACATATTCAAAAGCACGTATCTATTGAAGCATTCACAAAGATTGTTTAGAAGCATATCATATGTTGTGTAGTATGAGAAATATGTTCTTGACTATGTTTCAAATGGGATGTTGTTGAGCTGTTCCTTAGCTTCCATGTTTTCTTTCTCAATTTCTTCCATCCAAAACTTAAACCTTGGGACATATGTTGCTCTAGCTACATTCCATAAAAGGTCTTTTAGCTTCTTACTTGCCCACCTAGCTCATACAAAATCCAACACAAAACTAGTGTCAATATGTACCGACACTATACACTAACAAGATATAATGCACATCTATGTTTTCATACCTTTATCTAAAATTTATCCATATATGTCGAACACAATTTCTATGTTCAACATTTGGATAAAGTTCCTTCATTCCCTTAACCAAGCCCTGCACGGTTCAAGTTTTGACAATAAGAAGAAATACACTATACATGGGTATAAAACTTAAACTAATTTAACACTTAAAAAAAATTAAGTAAACCACCTTCTGCCAATCGAATATGAAACTAAGACAATGGCTATTACTTTTTCTAGATCTTGGCAAGTAGGTCAAGGAACCACTTCCAGTTCTCTTTATTTTTAACTTGAACCACCGCATATGCAATGGGGAAGATACAATCATTTAGATCTATCCCTATTGCACACAAGAGCTGTCCACCATATTTTCCCTTCAAGACTGTACCATCCATGCTTATCAAAGGTTTAAATCCACTCTTGAAACCTTCTTTTAGTGGTCTTTAGCATATGTAAATGCCCTTAAATACTCCAATGTCTGTAGATATAGCCATTGTTGTACTGCATCATGCTCCACTCCCTTTAGAGCATTACTTCCATCGTAAATTTCATACTTAATTTCTTCAATCATAAGCCTACATTGCTTCTTGATCGGAGTATGTATCTCTTCTAATTCCTCTGCAATCAAATGCTACACATACACATCCACTAAGCGATTGTCATCTACACAACAAACATATGAATAACATCAAAGTCATTTTCAAGTGCCATAAAGCCATTGTTGAAGTCCATTCTTGGGACCACCCCATAGTATGTAATAATCCCAGTGACACCTAATCTTTGAAGCACTTATCCAAACGTACCATTGACGTTGTGTCAATATGGCACCAATCATAAATTTCAACTTCCTCATGAAAATAAACCACTCACCAAAATCCCCATTATAAGGCACTTTCATAGAGAAATAACCATCATCATGAGCTGTAACAACTCATTCATCCAAAAGGAACAAAGTTATAAAATGTATTATAATGTAGAACATACCTCCAAAAGCGAAGACCTATACTAAAAGTTCAAAATTTTACATGTCAATACAAAGGTAAAATGACGTGAAAATTTCCCATACGATGATGTAGCTAAAATAAAAACCCATATAAATCGATACAAATATTTCATGTAAAAATAGAATTCCTAACCATGTAAAGTTATATCTACATGGTGACAAAGTAACATGCACAGTACCCAAAGTTCGCTTAAACTTTTACTTTATTTTGGAGGACTCCAGATGGAGTTTTGCTTAACGGGAGCTAAGGTCATCTTCCTCCAATCGATCGAAATGCTCCAATGATGTTGATTGGGACATTTAGGTTCAACATGCAAAAAATTAGGTTTTAGAGTTTTTCCATGAGATATATGGGTTAAAGTTGAGGGATAATTGAGAAAACCCAAGGGTTTTATGTGAGTAGGAAATAAACAAGTAAATTAAGTTCTTGTAGGAGCAAGACGAAGATGAAATTTGACTTTAGAGAGAGAGGATTAAAAATTTTGAGACGTAGGACAAAGAAATTATATTTTATTTGCCCCCTACACCCCACCAAAACCCCACCCCCCAACCCCACCACCCCCCCCCCTCCTCTTTATACATTAGCAATTTGCATGAGATATGGTAGGAAACCAGTAAAATATACCATCTGTGAAAATTTTGAAAAATTTAGGTACCATCTTTGATGCAAATTTTTTTTTTTGAGTATCAAAATGTTACAACCTAAAATGTTCAAGTACCGTCAATCAAACTTACCTCACTTGTAAATAATAAAAATATGAAGAATAGGGATAGCATGTGAAATTATTTAATCGTAAACAATTATACAATGTTAATTTTATATATAAGTCTTATATTTTTTGTTTTTTTTAATTATTATAACAAAGAAAGAGAATCAAAGCTAGTATTCTTAGTTGAGAAAACGAGGAAAATCCTACAAGGTTACAAAAGCATTAGTGCGTTTTTAGTTTTCACCATTTTATGTCTTTAAGTTTCACTTTCAATTTTTCCGTTTTCAAAATTTCATTAGCCCTGTCACTTTCCTAAGCTTAGACATCTCTCCGAGTTGAATTCGAACTGAGACTTGATCTGGATTGGTGATGATAGGTCTTTAGACCTGCCTGACAATTTAGACCTGCCTGACAATTCCTACTTTGGACCTACCAAATAGGTCTCAAGTGTCCAACTTAAAAAAAAAATAGAATTTTAAAAACCAACTTCTATGCATAATGAAAATGGCCAATTTGAAATTTTCACAATATAATCTTTTATTTTTTTTTTTTTCATGCACTATCCTTGTTTAATTAAAAAAAATTATGGGTTTGAACAAATGAACCCTCTCCATGAATCAGCGAGTCCACGGGTCCAAACCACCCTACCATAAAGTCAAGACAATTAAAAGTTCTTAAATATAGAATATGCACCCACTGGATTGGGTCCCTATTTGGACCCGATCCAAAACTTTGGGATGTCTACCTAGGCCCGGTCCAGTATTAGGTATTAGAGAGCCATGCGGGACTATATAATCTTTATTATTATCAGCTCAACCGTATTGTTAGTACAATGATGGCACATCAATCTTTGGACGCAACCTACGACAAAAACCTCCATCACATTATCTAGACAGAACCTAGTCAAAAAGTGAAAGGAAAAAGGGTGAGAAAAAGATTCAAGCTTCGGCTGTCACACATTAGATTAGACAAAACTGCCTAGTAAAAGTGTATAGTTGTATAATTATCACTATCCAAATGTTATTTCTAGTCTGCAAAGAAATCAATTCTATGGAAGTGATTATGATTAATTTCCCCTTTTTTTTTTTTAATAACAACAATATGTATCGATCACATGTCATATTTCATATAGTTTACCATGTTTTTTTATGTTACTTTTATCAATTAAATGAATTATAAAAATGTTTCCAAAATTATTCCTCATATAAAAATAAGTAATGTTTCCAGTTTATTAAGGTTATATCCTACTTTCAAAGATAGAAATTTTTATCCCTAAAACTTAAATTTCTTATAACAGCTTATTAGGTCTCAAGTTTATCTCAATTTCCCTTATTGTTATTTAGATTTCTTATGAATTGCTTTGTCGTCAGGTGTCATTATTTTACATTATGACTTAAGCTCATAAGTGTAAAAGAGTGCACACATATCTCTATATATTATATGAGTAATTATACTTTCATTGTAATTCTAAATTTTGGTGTACTTCATATAAATTGGTGACACCCTTATATAAAATTGCGGTATATACACAGGGAACTTATTTTCTTACATATGAAAAATGACGAAAAATTTTACATGCAAATTATAAAGAGCTCAAACTAATTTCTAAGGTCAAATTTTTAGATAGTTAATTGTAGAACTAAACTTAACATATGATTAAACTTTAACAGGTGAGTTTTAATAATCTTTACTAAAAAGTATTAGGACATATTGTACTTTACATATATAAACTTTTTTCTCTGTAATGAAGGTACAAATTGTCATTAGGACTACAAGCGAGTTTAGTACAATGTTACAATACTGAGTTGAGCTCAAAATTTCAAAACTTGAGCTCGATTCAAACTCAATCAAGCTTAAGATCTTAAGCTCAAGTTTAGCACACAACAACACTACATGAACTCAAGATCTAACTCAAAAAAACTTGTTTAGACTTGATTCATTAAAAAAAATTAATTCTAATTTAAATAAAATTAATACCCAAACTTAATTTGAATTCGATTAATATTTATACTCGATTTGATCTCGATAGAGTTCGATTAGGTTTGCGAGCTAATCGAGCTTAAACTCAACTTCATAAATTATTTGGATAGCTCAAACATGATTCAATTATTCTTGAATCAAACTGGAATAAATATCGAACTGAGTTCAAATAGTTTGTGAACCGATTTGACTCATTTACACTCCTAACTGTCATTTCGTATTTGACCTAGTCGAAATCCGATGTTTACGGTGGAGCCATAACCTAAATGAATGAAAACTATCCTATGCTGATTTAATAAACCATTATATGCTGATGTAAAGGAGAAAATATGTTGAAACCAAACCTTCCTTAAGAAAACTGAGTAAAATTTGCGAGATGGCAACAAGTTGGTTTTCTTTGCAATTGACATCTTCGAACTCAGTTTACTTTTTGGGAATAAAATATGTAGGGCATATAAAAGTTATAATTATTTGGAAAATAACTATCATTAAGAATAATCTATTAATTAACAATTTGAAATTTTTATATATTATTATACATGGTGGAATCCACTGTAATATAGTATAAATATTAGGAAATTCTATCATTCGATTTTTTTGTTTTTTTTAATAAAATTAGTACCATTAATTATTTAACAACTCATATTCATATTTAATCATGATCACATTATTAATAAGATTATTAAAGTTATACAATTACATATGCTATATAAGGAAGCATTATGTATGTATTGATATACAAGGATATATTTGTGCGTGTATAATAGATCTATAGAATATTAAACTAAGAAGGATCTTAGCGCAACTTCATCATAATTCGGTATACAAGGCTTTAGCTTTATTCCAAAAAAATATTAAAAAAGATACAAGTATTGAAAGTGCGAGATAAGACTAGGTAATTGCACTGATAGTGCAGTTTGCAATTCTTAATTTTTATACCTAAAACTGGATTCAACAGCGTGTAAGAAGCAGGTTCTGGACCCATCTGGACCACTAGGTAGGCCCAAGATCCCAGGCTCGTGGCATTTTATTTTTGGGTAAATTATACTGATACTCTTTATAAACTTTTAAACTTGTATGGACTCTCTACTTTTTAAAAAGTCACCACTTACATGCTTGAAAATAATGTTGGACCTACTTTTTTAATGAGTTGGTTAATGTCATGCATAATAAAATATAAAAAAAATGCTATGCTTTTTTTTTCCTTTTGTCATAATAAATGCTATGTCATATATTTATATTAATTTAAACAAATATGTAAAACATAATTTCCATAAATAATTTATGTTGATTCAAATAATAATGATGATGATGATGATGATGATGATGATGATGATGATGATGTCATATTTTAATATTGTTGTAGAAAAAATATATTAAAAAATTAGCATAACCAAATATGCAAAACATTAAAAAAATTAACCTTATATTATTTGGGTGAAATACAAAACACGGTGAATGATTTGAATCAACAAACATATTAAACACTAGCAAAGATACCAAAGCAAGAAACGTAGAGGATGGACCATGAGCAAGTGAATAACCAAACAATAATTTAAAAAGGTTAGCAAGCTTTGACTAGTCAGACTATCCCATAGTTCACTTTAACATCATTTATTTTCTATCCTATAAGCATTCCACCCGCTTGCTAATTTTTATTTATTAATTTATTTTTAAAAGTATGCATTTAAAACTAGTTGAAAGGTAAAGAGTCAAATTGCATTAAACTTTATATTTGTCATTATATTACTGCATGGTAGCTTGTGATGTATGTTGGATTGAACCATGGTATAGTCTAACTAGTCGGAACTCCATTAACCTTTTTAAATTCTTGTTTAGTCATTGACTTGCTCATGGTCCATCCTCTACGTTTCTCGCTTTGGTATCTTTGCTTGTGTTGAATATGTTTGTTGATTCAAATCATTTACCATGTTTTGTATTTCACCCAATAATATAAGGTTAATTTTTTTAATGTTTTGCATATTTGGTTATGCTAATTTTTTAATATATTTTTCTACAGCAATATTAAAATATGACATCATCATCATCATCATCATCATCGTCATCGTTATTATTTGAATCAACATAAATCATTTGTGGAAATTATGTTTTACATATTTGTTTAAATTAATAAAAATATATGGCATAGTATTTACTGATGAAAACAAAAGGCATATCATTTGTTCTTTATATTTTATCGTATATATCATTAACCAACTCATTACAAAAGTGGTTCCAAAATCATTTTCAAAGGTGTTAGTGATGACTTTTCAAAAAGTAAGAGGTCCATACAATTTCAAAATTTTTCAAGAGGTGTCCATGTAATTTATCCTTTTATTTTTCTTTGAAGAAATATTAAAAAATTAAAAGGAAATAAATTTTAATTTTGATTTTATATAACATTAATTTTAACCTTAAAATGAAAGCTAGCTGTTTACTTTACCGAATAAAATAAAGTTGTAATGTATAGCTATTACAAAGTAATCAAATAGGGTTATAATAAACTTTGAATGCATATTATTTTTTTCACTTGAATAATATTGTCTTGAATTGTTGTTATGATGTGTAGTTGATAGAGTCAACTATAGAATTGACTATAAATAGAATATGAAATTACCAAAATACCTTGGTCTATACATGATTATAATAATAATAATGGATATGGATTCTCTAAAGTTACACTATATTATATCCATTATAATATATTCATACTTATATCTACTATTACATATATTCAATGGTTGAACACACATTCTTATGATTTTATGCATTATGATTATTATATATATATATATATATATATATATATATCTATAATAACTTACATAACAACCACTAAATGTATGTGTTAACAATAAAACTATGTTTTAGTGATTATAATATACTTTAATATATTTAACATATATCATGTTATTATATAATATACGTACATACTATATATAAATATATGACATATTTATAATATATATACATTATAATATGTATATATTAAAACATATAAAACATATATATCTTAATAGTAAAATATATATATTTTGTAACAATCATTATGTTAATACATATTACAAATAAATTATAATAAAAGACAACATACTTAGAATATATATATTCATTATAATATATGAATGTTTTTATTATCATAAAGAAAATATTGGTTAATCAACTCCAAAATTTTTACTCTCTTTCTCTCTCTCCACATTCCATTCAGCATCCCAATTCCACATCTTTCCCTCTCTTCACAATATTTATTTTTGTTCCTTATTATATCTATTGATGGCCAATATGGATCATGGGCCTTCCAAGCCTAATCTGACCTAGCTTACCAGGGGCCAATCCATTGGGCCTAAACCTAACTTATTCTGACTCACAAGCCGACAACTTATCAAGCACTGTGGTGAAGTGTGTCCCAAGCTAGGTCACTCGGTACACTACATCCTTGATAACTATCGTCAACCACTAGCTAATCCATTATCCCATGATGCATATAACCATAAGGATTCAATCTACTATAAGAACCTCTCTTATGCACCACCAAGGAGACAACATCACTTTGACCCATTCTCATAATCAAATTTATACACATTTGGGATACAATATGACTTAAGCATTGAAGTAGTTGCACTGAATAATCCTCTGACACACCATTAAACATGTTCTATTTTGTAGTCTAGGTGTATAAGTTAAAGCCCAAGGATTACCAATGTCTCTTCTAGATTTGAATTAACAACAATATTTAATTGACACAGGTAACAGTTTGATTCAATGACTTCATACATCATAAATAATATTGTACAATTTTATTTTACTTTTATACAAACAAAGCAAGTGCACCATTTGCTAGTAATATATTTGTTAACAATATTACTTATATATTAAAATGTATATAACATGTATTCAATGTTTGTAAAAAACATTATCTTAATACATATATAAAAACCTACATCATAATAATATATAATAAATATAGAGATGAAAGTGCAATGATTGTGAAATTAAGGTTTTTTTTTCTCCCTTCTCTCTTTTATTTCTTTTGGGATAAAGTGATGTTGTGAAAGAGGTATTATGATGAAATATGATAATTATTATGTTGTTAACTTGAGAAGATACAAAAGATAGATTGCTCACTCTTTGGTTTTACTAAGGAATGGAACATAACATTTTGAGTAATAGCTCTTATTGCCATTACAACAAAGTGAATCAACTACCCCTTTTTTTTGCCCATTTTCTAAAAGATTTGTTTATGATATAAATATCTTTATACACAAATACATCCAACTTTAATTACAATGTTAAAAATGTGAAACTACAAAACCTTGAGATGCTAAATAAAAGATTATAAGGCAAAAACTAATCTTATATTTTTGAAGTAATCAGTTTTGACTTTTGGTGGAAATCTACATAAACCAAATCACCATGCTTTCAAAATGCCCCTATTCATTAGGTTGTTAATAATAATGGGTAAATTTCACCATAAGGTGTTAAAATTCAAGAAATAAGTTCATTAAATGTATTAATGTTTTTAGTGGTTGAAAGAAAGAATCAACGTTTCATAAAGTGAATCAAATAAGTATCAATGTTTCGTATTATTCGTTTAAGTATCAACATCTATACTAGTTTTTAATTTGTCAATGGTTAATTATTAATGTCTTTACTCGCTTTACAAAACATTAATACCTCTTTTTAATCACTTAAATGTTAATACCTATAACAAAAAGGGCCTTTGTCTACATTTAATAAATGTTGCCAGACATTAATTAAACATGACCAAAGATTTTTTGGTCACCTTTTAATACACATGTTCTATAGATGATGCAAAAGGTTTAAATACATTACATTAAAAAATTAAACATCTCAAACGATATTTAGAAGCTAAATAGACTTTGTTGAGCCACATGTGGCCATACTTATGCGTAGTTAAATGCAATTAATCCTTCTCCCGCTAAACTTAAATGTGGCTGAAATTTTTGCATGGCGATGTTTAAACATGACTAAATCATTTATAGCAGTCGAATTAGCGACTTTAGTCGTAGCAATTATCAGGTAAATGACTAGAATTTAGTAGAATTAGTGATGTCTAGACATGACTAAATTATTTTATTACATATAATGATATCCATTATACATGGTCGAAATAGTAATATATAAATGTGACAGTTCTACCATATTCCCAACATTAAAACGTCGCTATTCAATTGATAATGTCTAAATGTGGATGTTCCATTAACTCAGTTTAGTCTGCCAATATGTACATGTTTATTGTATATCATATGCAAATTAGAATATAAACATGTTTCTTCATAATATAGTTCATAGCTACTATTACTTCTATACATGAAATTTTGGAATACAATGTGCTCTTTATGGAATAAAATCTAATATACAAACAATACTTAAACTTCACCACATCTTTACAATAAAGAAAGTAGAAAACATATAAAGTGGTGTTTTTTGTTTAATGTACATTTATGCACAATTAGTGATACATACCTATTTGATCACAATCTATATGCGATAATGTATAATACATAGCTATGGTTGCATTTGGGCATGAAATATATATGATCACTATAATACTATACTAAATATCATTTATCTAACAATACCATTAAATAAGCCAACATAATATAAAAGTCTTTCTACAAATCAATACTAAACAATTAGCCAAGAAAAAAAAATCAGTCCTAAACAACCGCCAAAAGATTGATCAAATAAGAGAAGATTCAATTTGATGATCAAAGAAAAGAAGAGTAGATTGTCGTGAAAGAGCTCCACACCAATAAACAGCAACAATGTGAAGTATAGTTTGAAAGACAAATCAAGCTGCGCTAACTGATTTCAAGATTCAAAAAGCAATAGTTGGTATATGGGTAGAATGATATATCAAGATGAAAAGGAAGAAGAGCAATATCCATCTTTAATATGCCAAGTTGCTTAACCAACATTGTAGATACAAAAGTTCCACGAAATCCATAAATGCACATAACCCACTAAGTCCTCTAACAATAGGTGGATCTATAAAATAGCTTAATATAGTAAAAGGAAATGACATGAAATAGACAATAGGGAACAAACCAAATAATATTCAAGATGAGCAACGATCAAAGAGAAATACTATAACAAAATTTAAGCAATCATTCATTCAGACATCATAATGTCTTATTTGCTAAAACAACAATTTCATGAGCACAAACATTCCACTGGAAATTGGAAACCCAAGTGTCACAATAAATTATTTATTTATTTAATTTAAACCTTACTATTCATAGTATTTAGTAAGCATGAATTTATTTATATGTATTTCCTTTTTTTCATTATATATAAATTTTTCTTACTTCAATGGTTTACTCAATTAAAGGAACTTATAAATTACAAAACACCATGCATCATAAAAAATATGCAAGTTTACCTATATTATTGGTTTCTAGCATAGGTTTATCACTACATGTGTTACAACAATTATGAGAAATCTAGGATGATCAAGAACAACACCAAAAAGCTTGTTTGTTAACCATGTAAGAATGACCTAGAAGATGGGCATAAGCATTCATAAGTTAATATAATGTAATTAACTTGTAATAAAATGACCAAAAGTAGTAACAAAATATTACCACGACAGGTAATGAGCATATTGTCAAACTAGGTGCCAGCTTCAAGCAGGTAACAGCTCCACGAAAAAATGTTTCTACCTTTTGAAGAATTTCTACTAATAATAACAAGGCTAGGTTGAAAGTCAAACCAACACAACCCAATTATGTGTTAGGGCAACCCCTAATGCTACGCCACATACCTCTCAACACACAATTGAAACCAACACAATAAATCAAGGACAAATGAGTACAAAAGATGCAGAATTATAAGGAACAGAATGGGCATGAATTATCATTGCTATTGATAATAACTATATTGCTACCTATGAATAGCTACATCAAATTAAAGAACATAAATCACCCAAAAAAAATTTAAGAACATATTTTGGAAACTTTTACTTCATACCATAATTAATTGTATTTCCATATCTTTTTTGTTTCTTGACAAGAATCAATTACCTCAAATGTATTATGAAATTATACAATGACACTCTTAAAAATTGATCCATTATTTCTAACAAAACGCCTCCAGCAATTATAGGAAACCCTTTAATCTAAACTACCTAAACAGATATTTAACTTCATATATGATAAATCTTTTCATAAACATCAAAAAAATTGCTTTTTATCTTCTTTTCTACCTGATAAAAAGAACCCATGATAGCGTTCAAATCAATGGAAGGCAGCAATAGGGATTTACCTTTCCTACCGAAGAAAAAAGGATATATAATTACAATTACTTCTAGCCAAATATCAACCACTACTAACGAATGCCATAACTGATACATTAAACAAGTATGCCAAAGAAAGATTAGTTTAATACGACTAGCTGTAAGTGGAATTAAGAAATATGATATCAATACCTCATAGCCTTGTACTTTTAATATGATACAATTAAAAATAAAATAAAAAATAAAGCAAACATAATCAATAAAAAGCCATTGCGAAGCAAGACGATGAATAATATAAATAAAATATTAACAACTATCAACCTTTCATAGTAAGCATTAATCTTGGCAAACACCACAAAACAAGCAAACCTACAAAATTTGAAACCTAATCTTTAATTTAAAGAATTCATTAATCAACATCAAGTAGGTTTCATGTTGTGCTTTACTCTAGAAGATTACATCATTTTGCCAACCTCTAATGCTTTGGAGACTTTTCCAACTTGAGATAATAAAAGTGTTGGGATCATAATCCTCAGAAGTATAGTAAAAATTTCAACATCAAACATACAGTTTATTGAGTGAAATACCATAATAACTTATGATGATTAGTCGATAGTTTATACATCATATTACATATTTACTATGTTTTCCATGCAATGCATCCTAAAATCAACAAATTTTAAGAAAACGAGGATAAATCTCTTCTATTATACACAAACATAAGACCAGTGATCAAATACTCTAGTTAAGAACATGGGAAAAGGCATAGAGGATGGACCCAAAATATCGGTGGATTCCATCTAAAACTATAAACTATAAGTATTATTGCTTTAGCTTTGTATCCCTTTTGACATAATGTATAGAGAAATGATAGGATAGAAAAGTAGCACAACTTTAGCTTCAACATAGCAAATATAAGAAGAAAACATGAGTCACCTTGGTATAAAGGTTGATAAAAAAAAATCCATACGTAATTATTGAAGGTGTAAAGCCACATTCCTACATAAAAAGAATGGTAACACATTGATGTACAAGGTCAAGATCACTTGCAATATCCAAGCCATTTCCGATTGCACAATGTTCATACACTTTACATGAAATATAATCACAAGACTTCTAGAGTCTTCCTTAACTGTCGTTAACAATAACAAATAAGGTAATTATGGGGCTACAGTAAATTCCTTACACAATCATCAGCACAGTGCTTAGTGTTTCTCTTCTTCTATAGCTTGGTTTGTGTTGATGGGGTGCTTAAACTAAATACTAAGTTCTCGATCACATCAATTTGTTAACAACACTCATCATTTCTGTCAAGTGCTCTACAACTTCGTCAGTGTTACATGCTTGTGAATGTGTACGGCTGCTGCCATGGTCTTGATTGCAGTTTGCTCAACGCTGAACTTCGCTGCTCAAATTCACAAAGCATAGGTTAACTTACTTAACAGTAGCTCAAAACCTCGTTACTTAGCCACTGCTTGGTCTTCAATTAAGGGCAGTAGCTGGTTGGTGGTAAGTAGGTGTTTTTTTTTTTTTTTTTTAATATGGCTGCTCCATGTATGGCTAAGTGCAATGACTTAGATCTCTCTCGACTTCTTGTTTGGTTTCTCTGCACACGTGGCTGGGCACTCCATAATGCTATCATGAGTGCTCAAAAAATGAGCTTGAGCATATAACCAACGATATTAAAGGTGTGAATTTTTAGCAATATTAATGGGCCATGACATGATAGCATTACATGCATAAATTTAGTAGTTCTTAATGAGTAAACTGAAATGAAAACACATGTAGAATAAGGGAAAAATATATGAAAATAGCATATAATGTATAAGGAAGAAGAGTTCCCTAATTAAATAATAAAATTCATGTCCGTTACCCTCTTCACGAGAGACCATAAACTTCTGTCTAAGATACTTTAGAACAATGTTTACAATTAAGTGTTTAACAAGTCAAAAGGAACAGATTGAACCACTACAGTTAAAGTGCAGGGAGTTGTTGCCAACTGGCTACAAAACATAAAACTTACCTATAGATTAAGCTCCCTCATGCATTAGAACTACCCACACCTAGATGCTAATCCTAAAATTTTGTAGTCGAACTTTAAGCTGAAGTAAATGAAAAATGGAAATATTCCAAAAGACAAAATGAAACCATCATCTTTGAATTTTTAATTATCAAAACCATAGACGCCCCCTTTCTATGTACATTGGGCAACTATGGTGTAGGAAATGGTAGTTCTAATTTAATTTTTAACCATGAAACAAAGCCTTTGGAGAACAGATCTTCCAATCTTAACTTAAAAAAAAAGTAAGAAAACTCACCCAATATTACTAGTGCACCCACCTAACATCGTGTGTACACTTCAGCAGCATCGCAAAGCACCAATGAGTAGACCTTGAGCACTAACTAAGCACATAACTAGCAAGCAACAGCCAAGCACCTAATTAGCAGTAGTAATAGTAGTTGCATCCACATGAAACTGACCAGCATAGAACTAAAACCAAGTCGAATACCAACAAAAGCACCCACAAGCTAGAAACAAGCACTCATAGCAACTAACAAGACATAGCAGTAGCTAATCAGCCAAGAATCCAAGCAACTTTAGTAGCAACATGACGGATCAGCTTTGCACATGACAAGGTAATTGATAAATGTAACAATTCAAGATAGAGCTACAACAGGATGTCAAAAGTTGCAGCAGCTAAGAAATTATTTGCTATTTGAAGAATTAGAACATAAACATATCATAACATGATCTAAGCAAGTTCGAAGAAAAATAATCAAGCGCTTCAAAACTGATTTAAAAGTAATTGCTGCAATAGAGAAGGATCTAGGTTACTAAGTTGATACATGGAACACCTAAGAAGATAGCAGAATAGCAGGTAAAGCTCTACTTGATGACAACAGCAGTTGTAAAGTAGCAGAACAAATTAGAATATTAACCAAAATGAGCGCACATGCATTCCCAACCAAAAGAAGCAGAACAAGACAACTTTGGCAAATTTTTCTATTATTCATATCTCTCTCATATGAACTCCTTTTAAGATGTTTCAAATTGATCTACAACTTGTATGTTTTAAGTTTTAAAAATTCTCGATGGATGAATGACAAAATTGGCTTTGAAGTGTTGCACTTACACTAGTGGCATCATGGTTTTGAAAAATGACAGAGCTTAGTCATTTATTAATATCTCTCTTATTCGAACTCCTTTTGACGTGATTCAAGATGCTATAGAAAGCTAAGAGAGACATATTAAACTTTTATTTTTGAAAATTTCCAAAATCTGGGTGGATATAGATCGAAATCACTGCCAAAATTATTGTATGTGCAATATAGTACCTAGATTTGTAGTTCAACATGTTTTTGTAAATTATTCATATTTCTCTCATCTACTCTTCTTTTGATGTGATTCTAAGTCCTATGAAAAGATGAGAGAGAGCTTTAAAAATTTTGTTTTGGAGCTTTGAGAAATTAGGATTGCATCAAGTTCAAAAATTTTCCCTAAATTGCTACATAGAAGCTGATCTCAGAACAGTTTATGACAATTGATTTTTCATTAAAATCCTCCCAAGAAATTGTAGAAGCATAACAAGCTTCAAATTAAGATGATACTATGTGGCCTTGGAGCTTACAGAGTTCTCATGTTCTAGCTTCAATGTGACCAGCAGTTAAGATTTAAAAAGACTCAAATTCTATAAGTTCTAGTTTTGTTATCATGTTCTTTTACTCAACAATTCAAAATCATCTCTTTATCCACACTTGAGTTGCTGCTGCTAATACTCATTTAACTTAAATCCTATTGACATAATGCAAATAAAGAGACTTTACTTTACTTCTTATTTCCACACAGTTGCAGATGACATAAAAATAGCATAAGGGAGTATGAATGCTTTACTCAGCCATCTAAAATTCATTGTACATGACTTACTTCAATCAATTAAGTATTGCACTTGTGTTGAACTTTATATTCACGAATGATTTTGATGAGAATAATCATTACACAATTAATTATTAAATATCCTTAATTGTTTAAATACTTAAAATTTATATATATATATATATATTCTTTGTATTTGTTCTGCTGTTATTTAAGTTTTAATAGAACAAAAGTTGAAGAAATGTCAAGACAAAGCTATCAAGCCCAGTAGAAGAAAGGTGGAGGCACCATTCATCAGATAAAGATAAAAGACTAAGTTTTGGGCAAAACTTGTAAAGTCAAGAGCTGGAGTTTTGGGCAAAATTTATAAAGTCAAAGGCTGAAGTTTAGGCCTCGACCTTAGACCTCGACTTCAGAAAGTTTGCTCTGGGCATTTTTTTTATAAAAATAAAAAAACAAATAAAAAATAAATAACTAAATAAGTAATTTTTTTTTTTGCTCGACCTATTCTTAAGCATGATAGTAAAAGGGAAAAAGAAAAGAGCTGTTGGAATGCATTTAATATATGTGTCAGACACATTTAATGCTCTTTCAATACTTTTGAACTTTTACATGTCATTAAAACTTTAAGTACATCAAACACAAGTATGGGTTGTCAAAAACTTTTTTATAATAGGCAAATTTCTTATCAAGAGATAAAAATAGAATTTTTTTCTTCTTTTCAAAAAGAAAATGAAATATACTAGAATTTTTGAATGCATAGTAAAAACGAAAACAACGTTTTGTAAAGTTTTTTTTTTTTTTTTACTTGTGTTTTTGTTCTCTTTCGTTAATTTATAAATTTTTTTAAAGAGAACAATTAGTGCTCTATTTCGAAATTTGCCGATACACTCTAAACGATAGTTTTTTAGCACTGTTTTAGATTTACAAAAATTGATTATCTGCTTGTTTAAAGAGCTCAGTTTGTAAAAGGAATTTGTAAAATTCCTAAAGTATTTTCTGTTGTAAATCTGTTCAAGTGGGAGCGTTTCTTTATAAAGGAAATTTGTATATTTTCTTAAGAGCTTTTCAGTTTGTAAATCTGCTCATATAGGAGTTGTTTGAGAAAAGTTCTCAGTGGAGACAAAGTGAAGTCCTCATATGAGGCATTGTGAGAAGTCTTTCATAGAAGGCAAAGAGAATTCCTCAATGGGAGGCATTTGAAGTCTGGTGTAGAGTTACCAGCATCGTCCTAATTGCGACTATGCGGGAAGTCCTTCGTAGAAGGCAAAGAGAAGTCCTCAGTAGGAGGCATTTGAAGTCTGGTTTGGAGTTACTAGTATCATCCTTATTGCGATTAGGAGGAAAGTCCTTCATGGAAGGCAAAGAGAAGTCTGGTCATGTATTACCAGCACAACACTTGATTTATCAAGTGGAAGTCATTTATAAAAGGCAATTGTAAAAATCCTATTGTGATAGGCTTTGTTGTAATTCCTCGTCAAAGGCAATTGTAAAAGTCCTATTGTGATAAAAGTCCTCTTTAAGGCATTTACACCGTGGAGAGTAGGCAGTGAGCTGAACTCCACGTTAAATCCTTGTGTTACTTCTCTTTCTCTCTCTTTGTGCTTCTTTATCTCTGCTTTTTTTTAATTAGTTTTAATTAGTTTATTCCATTGCATTTGTTTGTTTAAGTTAACTCTTATTTTATCTTAGATAATTAATCTAGTTTTGATAAAATCGAAAAATTTGTAATACTTAATTCACTCCTTCCCCCTCCCCCCTAAGTATTCCTTGTGTATTATTATTTCTAATAAAAAGATTTACCACTTTTCCACATCCTATTTTGGTCCTTTTTACAAAGTTTAATGCAACTGATAATAGAGTTTCGCATTTTTCACTTTTAAGTAGATTTTACCATAAGTTTTCCATGAAATGAGTAAAAAACATATCAATTGGTACAAGAAAAATGTGTAGAAATACACATATATTAGACACACATATAAAAAGCAAACTTATCATATTTGAAACTCCACTAGGTCTAAGACAATAAAAAACAGCTAAAGAAGCGCACATTTCTGTATTAATAACAACAACTCACTCGAACACCTACATTGAAACCCCAAAACTCCTCACATTTCAAATCAACGCTTGACTCAAAAGCTCCATGACCTATTGAAAAATATCTAATTTACAGTTTAACTTCAACATCAAATATTCATATTAGGGAATACCATAACCTAGAAGACCTCGTGAGAATAGAACCTACAAGGAACATGTGGCTCGAATTGGCTTCGATTAATGCATCTATCATCTTCTTATGGCATTCTTCTTCTTCTTCTTCTTCTTCTTCTTCTTCTTCTTTCTACAATAGAATTGAATAGATAGAGAAAGAGTTAAGGTTTCTACTTTCATACTTTCAAGGGTTAGGGTTTCATTTGGTGGGAAATGGAAGAGCCACATGCTTTTGTTTTTTTCAACTCTGAGATGCATTTATCCTGCATTTGCCTTTTAGCCTATGAAAAATTACCATCTCAATACGGTTTATATTAAATAGTAAAATCTAACTATCATAATTACGATTTATAACAAGATAAATAGCAATCTTTGCAAGAAAAAAAGGCAGGTTTCTCTTTTATTAAATTTAATTTCCAAGAATTGTTATTTTTTTTTTAAGTTGAGGGTAAATTATCAAATAAAAAATTGGTAATGTTTAATATAATAAAAAAATTACAAAATGGATTTTCAATATAAGATAAAATTATTTTATAAACGTCACTAATAGCATAATAATGTGACGTTTAATAAACGTGGCTAAATTATAAAAGATAGGAGAAGTTTGCAATATTTGCAAATGTTGCCCAATATCAAAATTCTTATAGTTTAAATGAATTTGCTCTCAAATATTGATTCATATTTTAACCACTCTCAACATTGATACCTTAAATGAACTTATTCTCATACAATGATATATTACGATATAAGTTACCTCAATAATAATAGATTAAATTATTTAACTTACTATTTATTTTGTTATTTTATATTTTCCTTTTTTTTCTTTTTCTTTTTCATTTTTCTTCTTCTTCTTTTTTTTTGTTTCTTCATGAATTCTCGTGCTAGCTTGCTAGATCCATGAGATGGTTAGAAACCCAATCTTAACATGTGGACCCGATGGAACCTAGCCAAGTCTAGACATACTACCATAAGGCTAGGGGTGGGCGCAAAAAAAAAAAAAAACGATAAAACTAAAAAACAAAACTGAAATAAAAAAACAAATAAAAAAATATGATTAAATAGTCAATTGGTTTTAATTTATGATCATGGTTTTTACTTTTTTTTTTCAATGTTCGATTGTGATTTCGATTTATAACCATAAGAAAATGATGGTTAACAGTTAATCAGTTCGATATCTACAAGTATATATATAGTATAATATAGAATTGACTTTAAAATTATAAAAATGGATAAAGTTATTGTTGTGTTATAATTTGAAAAAAATAGAAGATTATAAAGTTTTAATTTGTGTAATGTTGTACTAGAGTTTTATTCATAATTTGTTATTGTTTTTATAATTATTTAACTTGTTCATTTGCAATTTTTGAATGTAATTATGATATTTAACTTGTAATTATGAAATAAAAGGGTTTAACTTTTTATGGACCACCTTAAAATATAATTAATCATAACATTGGATTAACCATTATGTTAAATAATTAAAAAGTTGAAAATATTAATAGGAAAAATGATTAACCATTAGGGTGGCTAATAATTAATAATGAACTAGCAAAATCAGTGTTATTGCAATAGTTGTGGAAAATTCTTCTCATGATTTGGCGTGTCAAATAATAAAGAGACCTCAAATTTTTATTATTAAATTTTGATATTTAATGGATTTAAAGTGATTAATTTAGTAAGAGGAACGATATATAAACACGGAACATCTATAAACTTGATTTATCTCTTTCTTTGTTTACTCATTGTTTTTGTTATTTTATTATACTTCGACTTAGGGATCCAAGCATAACTTGACTACACTTCAAATTAGAAAATAAGTATTTTAAGACTTAAACCACCATAAAAAAATTAACTGTTTAATTAGACTTATTTGATAATAATCAATTCACTCCTTTTTTTTTTGTTTTAAGATATTATATTAGGTAACTTACAGCATTTCATATGGTTGCATTTTGCAAATTGAGGATAAACAGTAACAAACACGTTCTTTTTAGATAAGGGCCAGATAGCCATGTTATGCATTTTTATAGGAATTTTTGTAATTATCATAAATGGGTTTTTTTTTTTTTGGACTTATATCATAAATGGGTTTAACCCAAGCATATGTACATCTATTGAATTGATGGGATAATAAATTATAGAATTCTTAAATAAAATTACTAAACATATCAAAGGTTGAGATTTTCAATACAAACCCATATAATTTAGAATGTCCAACATGACCTGATATTACAAATTGTCAGCCATACCATTTGTTTCAAAATTATAAAAAAAATGATAAAAAAAAAAAGAAAAAGAAAAGTTGTTACTAGGCACCTGAAAAGGTACTAAATGAAATTCATAGACATGAAGTTTTTATTTTGCATGAAAACGTAGAACAATTAAAACACAATAAATCAGAGGAGTGAGCCATGCATATGGACATACTATTTTTGAATTTTTGAAGGGGCTTAATAAGTATAAATAATTTATTTATTTTGGCTTGACTTATGGATTAGATGACAAAACGCAGCAAACTAAATTCATTTTTTGAGATAATGTATAAAGATTTGGCTTGGTGAACTAGCAACAGGGATCTTTAAATCAGTTCATCGCATCCAACATCTTTAAATAGACTCACGCACATAATAGGATGGCTATCACCATTGGCCCATGGTAAGCTCATTCATAATAAGCATGAAATAATGAGTCTTGCTTCATCTCATTCATCAATCATTGAGATTATTTGGTTGCCATCGTTCACTCCAACTGCCTCTAAGTATTCGCTCTCTTCTTCTCATTGTAAACTTTTTGGGAGAGAGAAGACAAACATTATTTATAAGGGAAGCTCTGCTTTCAAAGATTAAACAAGCAACTCAAACAACTATCATTCCAATTGCCCAAAAACTTTCTTACCTATTATTTGTTTGTTTGAGACACGGGGGTTGTCTGTTCTTCTTTTTTATCGTTCTCTTCAAGCCTTCCCACCATCATCAAGTTTCATCTACTCATCAATACTCCAAAGTCACAGGCAAGATCCATTGTTTGCACAACACATACATGACCACCTTAATGAATTTGCAAGATCCATCATTTGCATAACACATACATGACCACCATCATAGGAAATAGTCATCTCATCCCTAGCACATGAAGTAATGAATTTGCTTGCGACAGTCGTTTTCCGGTTTTAAAACTATTGTTACCGAACGCCAGTTCCCCGTCTATGGTTCCAACAGATATGTGAAACGTAGGTGAAGATGGCAGCATGTGACCGGTAATAATTGTTAATTATCATTGAAAGTATCTACGGGAATTGATTTCTAAGTGAAAACAAAAAATATACTTTTCTTTTCTATTTTTTTAAAAGTATTTTATGTGATTTTTATTCTACTGGTGTTATTTTCCATTGTCAAATATCACTATAAATCTCTTGTTATTTTAAGTCATTGATTTTCACAACCTTTCAAGATTCATTATATATTTGATAATTGTAAAATTTTAATGTTAAAAATATAAAAAAAGGGTCTATAAACGTTTTTTACTGACAAACCTTCTTAGCTTATCCAGATAAGTTTGGAGTGGCTTTATGAATTAGCGCCCATACGCTTAGGTATGTATGTATTTTATGTATTATGAGTTCACTTTTGACAATAACCTACATCGAACGAGGCTTATTTTCCAAGTCGCATCTCGGGACAGACAATAATGCAGTTGACATGACAAAATCTAAAGGCATATTTGATCATCACATTCTGATAAAAGCAAATTAGTTCCTAGTTCTCGTCATTTCCTTTTTTATTAATTTTTTTACGTGTAATTAATAATTAAAATTCAATAAAAAATATATATATTGCGGCTAATCCATTAAAGAGCTTTTCCTTTTCTGTTAAAAAAAATCAATATGTAGAATCCGAAAAAGTGATTGTTGAGATTGGTGCAAGAACATATGCTACCAATTTTAAAGAAAGAATATGAAAACATATTTATTTGGATTAAGAAGGAAAAATGCACTGGAGTACTGTAAATTGAAGAAAATTAAATAATAATAAATGAAAAAAGAAAGATTCAAATACAATTCTAATGAATATATGCAGTTGCATGGAAATGGATCTTATCTATTTACATTTTGTATTACCCTTAATTTATTCTCTTAAAAAGCTAGTAAAATGTCAATAGTTAAAATTATAAGAAAGACGATATGTTATGATAATGTTAAAAGATATTTTAAGAATTTAAGACAATTTAAAGTATTGATTTATATATTAATAAAACAAAGAGAGAACAATTTCCCACGAATTTTAATGTGAACGACCAACAATAATGATCCGATCAAGTCAGAGTCAAACAATGATTTTGATAATACTCCCATTTTAGTCATCATCCTAGAAAATATTCTCGCTGGAGATGGTCTAATTGCTTATTATGTTTAAATTAAGCAATCAGTGCGAACAGAAATATATATATGTATATAATATTAGAAATAGTATGCAACATAGATTACAACATAGAAAGAAAATAGTAAATTACAAATGGATACTTAATCAAGCATTATAATACAACCATCGATATGGCTACAATTACTTCTACTTTTAGAGTTCTATTTGTCTATTTCCATAATGTCATAGATCATATAACTTACTATTGCCGGTGGGTCCGTTATCTTCCAGACAACAAAAGTTGTGAAGACAGTGTTATAACCATAGTACAAACTAGCAAATCCAAACAATATTAGAGGAGTTAAACAAAATCACAACAATACACCTATGAGAAACAAATCTAACCGAATCAGTACTAAAAAATAGGTAAAAAAGTTAGTAGATCTACAACTAATCTAAACCATGTTGTATGAAAAGTCCATAAATACTAGATAAAAACAAGAAAGGGGGTATCAATCCTTTTTACTCAAACAGTTGGGGTGTCTCGTACATCTTTGGAGTCCGAATTAACTTGAACAAGTCCATTGATATTTCTTTTACTTATCATAAACAGATAAATGAGGAAGTTACTAAGAGAAGTATGAAACCTTAACCGAGAGGAAAGGAAGACTGAATAGATTAAATTTAAAACTTATCAATTGGTGCTCTGTTTCTATCTTGAGCCCCAATGGAACCTGCAATATCCCAAGAAGAAATGGACTTCCTCAAGTCTACTTTATTAGCAATTCATGTTTGTTTGGTTAAATGCATGAGTTGAAAAAAATGAGATGAATCAAAATCATTCTAGTATTCAGCATGGTACTCCTTCTCATAAGGATTCATCATCATCAAAATTAGCCACCAGTTCTGAATCAATATCAACAAGGTGCAAACAGGACATTCTGAACCATGCAAGGAATGAGGAGAAGGCACCACAAATATTAGACCATGTAATTACAAAGGAGATTCAAGTACAACAAACACATGTTTTTGAAGTAGTAAATCTGATAAAAAACAAGAACTTACTACAAGTGGTAAGCCCATGTTTGATAAGCAAAACAAGGCATTGAGAATGGACTGAATTTGAGAACAGAGTAATATCAAACATTTTCAGTACTATATCAAGTCAAAATTTCAAATCATATGACAATTTATGATTTTCTTCATTTGGCTCAAAAGGATTCTTCTCATCAATGCTTGATTACTACCATTAATCTTTCACAAATTGAGCAACTATCAATTTTACAAAAAATCTTGTCATCATCATCAGAATTATAGGAGACTATAATCATGACAGTTCAAAGATGGGATGGCATATGGACATATAATTTACCATTTTTTTACATTACACAGGGACTTTAACTCAATAAAAATCCTACTACCAACAATATCGACAGATTTTTTTTTTTCCCTTTTAAGAGTTCCATATACACTATTGCCTTGTATGGGACAATTTACAAACACATGGAGCACAACATTTTTGAGACTCTTTCTTTGACAAAAAACAGGACAAATCTTGCCAGATTCAATCATTGATTTTTTCTTCAACCTCGAGGGCAAGGTTGCTGTAAAGAAGGACGGAAGGCTATTACAACCTGGTACAAATTAAGAAATCCAAACAATACAAAGGAAGTTCAAAACAATCACAACAATACAATTGTGAGAGACAAAATCTAACAAATAGTATTTAATTATAGCAAAAGTAGTATTGAAGCATAAAATGGGTGTGATAGGAGATACAAGATCTACAACAGATCTTAAATAGAATGTATAAGAAGTCTATGTATACAAGAGAAAAACAAAAGATGAGGGTTTACAAAAAAAGTTGAGATGTCTCACACATATTTAAGTTTGAACTAACTCAAACGAGTCCATTGACAATCCTTTTACTTATCACAAACACACATAAGAGTCAACAAAAGAAGCATAACAATGTAATTGAGAGAATAGGGAAACAGAAGTGGAAGATAGATTGAATAGACTAGCCTAGAACTTAACAGGCAATCTCTTCAACCTCAAGAGAGAAAGAACAGTTTAAATGGTTCAAATTAAATTTGGATAGAATAATGTCATAAATGGTACTTAAACTTCAATAAAATATGCATTTAGGTATCTAAACTTTAAAATTGATTAATTTAGTACCTAAATTTTGAAATTGATCAAGTTAGTATATAAAAAAATTTTAAATTGATCAATTTATTACTTGAAAAAACTTGACAGAGGTAATATCTGTATGTACAAAAAGTTTTTTCAAGTACTAAATTAATCAATTTCAAAATCTAGAAACCTAATTGTGTATTTTATCAAAGTTTAAGTATCACTCTTGACATTGACCCAATTTAGATCCTCTTAATTTTTTTTTTTCACAAATTTCCTTAATTTATTAAATTCATGATTGACATTATCTAAATTCTCTTATATTATTATTATGCTATCATTTTATTTCATATATTCTCTACGATAGACCATATGTGATATCAATTTAGAGAAAATAAATTAATTAAAAAAATTAAGACAAAATATATAGAAATCATCACTATCCTGAAACCTCGTTACGGCATGGTGCAAGTTACTCACAGAAACTAGAGAGAGGAAAAGAGAGATTGCTGGCATCACCTTCCACTTTTAGGAAAATTATAAAGATGTGGAGACCCGAAGCCGAAAACCCCAACCCCCCAACCCAAACAAAAAAGTAAAAAATGATAAAAAAAAAAAAAAAAATCACGAGCTTAACACGAAAAGAGCAAGTTCAAAGCCTTTTGATTTCCGATCTGACCGATTTTCCCATAATGCTGACATTATTCCACTTGATGACCATCTTGTTATTTATAATTCTAGTAGGGGATAATCTCAAATATGGTATTCGAATTTTCGTAAAAGTTCAATCAAGTTTTTTAAATTTGGTTTTAAATAATTTAATATATGAAATAAGTTTTTGTATATATTTTATCTACTTAAAACAAGTTAAACAGATAAAAAAAATAAACATAAAAACTTATTTTAAGTATCAAATTATTCAAAACTTAACCTCAGGTATCTGATTAAACTGTTTACGGAAGTTTAAATAATGAATTATTCTAAATTGAATTTCAGATATCTAACTAAACTTTTCGCAGATATTCAAATACCATTTTTTAACCTTCACACTTCGAGTATTTTCACAAATCGTAAAAAATGAGTAGAAGAAAATTACAAAAGCCTATATTCCACCTGTCATTTATACGACCCCAAAGATACAATTCCTCATTCAGATCCAACTTGTAATACTAATGAAATATTTTGTAACGGTTTCTTTTTTATTTGTGTATAAATAAATAAATAAAAGAGGAGATTGAAAGTTATAAGGAACCCAACCCAAGTAGTTCACTAGCGGTCGAGGGAAAGGTTTTACCGAAAGCACTTATGTTGTTTCTTTTCTTTTCTTTTTTTAAATTTAGGATCAATATTTTTAAAAAATCTATTTTAGAAATCAAACTTTTGAATATATATTCAAATTAGGTTTTTTTTCAATCTAAACCATTAATAGTTGAATCTAAAATGGAAACAACTGTTATAACAGGAAAAGGGGTTGGACCTAATACAAATTACCTAGAACACAGGTGGTATGGTGATACCGTAGGGTACAATGATATTGGCCAAAAAAGTTATGTAATAACTTCAAGTTTCTATACCTTTTTATTCCATCATCTATATTTTTATATTTTTTTGTTTCATAACATGGCTTGTAGTGACCTTAATGACGGAAGTCCTATTATTATTACTGCCATTATTTAGGTTTCAAAATAATAAAAATAAAATTATAAATCCTAGGATCTGTTTGAATGGTCTGTTTTCATTTGTATCTGTATCTTTTTCAAAATGATAAGTGTAAATATGTCTGATTTGCATTTATATTTTATTTATATTTGATTTTATTGATCTTTTGATGAGAACTATCAGCTTTTTTTTATCTATATATATTTCATGATAAATAATTTATTAGAAAAAATTTTTTAAAAAATCTATATATATCGAAAAAAACAAAACAAACATGCCTTAAATTGAGAAGGTAGAGAAAAAAATTTTATAATGTATTTTTTAGCTTGTAGACATTCAAGCCTACTCATAGCTACAATGACAAGAAAACTGGCGGTTTACGGTCCAAACTAGAGAAAGTGATTTTTGTCCAATCAGTAAGTGGCATGGCAATTCATAGATCTCCAACAATATAAACGTACGGCACATTTACTCAAGATTCTCTGTACTGGCCAGTAGGCCAATTTCCAGCAAAAACAGAAGTAGTGTTTTCAAGTTGTTAAATTATGAGTACGCTGAAAACTTCAGGATATAGGCAAATGTAACCCAATGCCCAAACTTATCATTCTGAAAAAAGGTTAAGAGACGTGTTCGAATCGTACAAAACTCGTTTTTTTTTTTAAAAACGAATTCATGTTTTAAATCATCTTTTTAGAAGATTAGTTCAAAATAGCTTCAATTAACTTATTTTTGAAAAAGCAAATTTAATACAACTTAAACCTATTTCTTCAAGATACAAATTTAATTTGTCCTTTTTTTTTAGATTATTTTCAATATGGTGGTATTTTCATGATTATTTTGAAAATTATATTTTTTCCTTAACCCGAAAACTTCAACTCAAAGATCAAAATTAAAAAAAAAATGTAAAGGCCATTTTATTCCTACCATATCTTTTCATTGTCTTTTTTTAAAAAAAAAAATAACTTTAGCGCATGGCCATGTCCGAGAAATAAAAATTTTAAAAAATAAATAAAATAAATAAATAAAGGATATCCAGAGCAGCTTAAGACGTTTTTGCAAAACCCTAGACAGCAATATCCAGAGCAGTCCAAACAAACCTGTTTGTGTTAGAGCACCTTTTTATGTATTCTTTAGTTTTTCAAACTATAATTATATATATGCTAACTTCAATAAGTACGGTTCTTCAAGATGATGTATATAAAAACAGATATAAATACCAAATTATTACAATAGTCAAGGGGGGAAAAAGATCGTTATTATTGATTATCCTTTTAACCAGTTTTGGTATTCTAGAAATGATATGATGGTTATTTGATGTATATATTTAAAAGTTATGAAAAGTCACATTTAGAAAGTTTTAGAAGGTTTTTTATTTAGATCAAACTAATATTGTATTTGCAATGATTTCTGCGAATATAGTGTTAACATATATATGATTATGACTATATAAGAAAGAAATAGTTCTCAAAAATAAATTTAATCCACCACTATAGTAACTCAACTACAATATATCTTCAAGAAGTGGTAATAAGCTATATCGAATTTTCTGATTATAATTTAGAGTAATAAAGTAGACAAGTAACTTCTTTAAAAAGTGCACACAAATATTTATAATAAGAATATGCGATATGTTATTTTGTAATCTTTACATAATTATAAGTAGTTGGTGTTGGGCACATGAACATATACTAACAAAAAGATATATGCATGTATAAACCCAAGTAGATATCAATATTAATATAGAGGATTTGAACAACTCTGAATCCATAGTTGCCTTAATATAGTATTATAACGAAGGAAAATTGTACCATCCTATGATGGTTATAATGGGACCAATCTTATCATATCATTAACTGTTTAGATCTATTTTAATCGTGATCGAGACTGTTAAATTTTTTTATACTAATATTTTATAATCAACTAAATGATAACAATAATAACTATACAATCTCATGATGGGCATAGAAGTTTCGTAGAACACAGAGAAATGTTTAATTTCTTCCAAATCTAATATATATTGTTGGCCAGAAAAACTCTAGTATAAATAGATTGGGTCGATGTGGTCCCTGTACGCAAAATAAGGTACCAGGTATGATATCTCCTCACTTTGCCCTAGCATGATCCGTGTAACAACCAGGTGTATCAAAGAGTTTTCTCACATCAAAGGCAAACACCTTCATATGTCCATGCATTTGTGCAAAAGGTATCATCGCAAACTTACAATATTTCAGGGACAACATATCATCTGACAACTATACATGGAAATGTTGATCACATGTGATAAGTTCCCCAACCAAAGAGAAAAAAGAAAAAAGAAAAGGAAGAAAAAATCAGCAGCAGCAGCAAAAACAAAAGGCTAAGAATAACCCAGTACAAGATCATGTGTCTGCATCAATCAAGTGGCTCCTCAATCACAATATTATCAAAGCAGCTGTATGAAGTGTTAGAGAGGAAATTGTTATGTCTCGCATCACTTGGTTTATCCAGAAAGGATGGATAAAAATCATTGGGGTTGGAGTACTAATAGCGTCACTTAAAAAAAATGATGAATTAGAAGGTCTAGTCAGGGACTATAGAAGTTCTTTTATACAAATTTTAAGGATAATTGAAAAAATATTTTGTACTGATAGATCTAATAAAATTTCAAATATCATTCTACCTATGTGTAACTTTTAAAAAATATGCACATAAACCTAAATTATTGCTAATACCCTAAAATGGTAGTTAAAATTACCATAAATAGCAATAGTGAAGATGTTTTAAGATGATTTTTAATGTATACATTTTCAAAGTTAAGAAAGGTAAAGTTAGCCCTTTGAGAATGGGCGTATCCAATTTGCCCTAATTTTATTTGAATAAGCATTCTTACGCCTAAATGACCATTTAATATTTAGGCTCTATTTGTTTCACCTTTTGTAGTTGTTTTGGTATCTTATTTATGTTATTTTCAAACAAATGTTTGTTAGGAAATAAATACACATGAAAAACAAATATTTTTACTTATAAATAAATGAAACAAATCTAATCTAGGTAAGATACATATTTAGATTAGATATAGATAGGAAATCTTAATTTGGTACACAAACATGAAAATTTACATTTGTGTAAACTACAAGTAAAGGGTAAAAATTCAACATTGTAACAAGGTAACTGTAGCATAGCTGAACTCCCACAATGCCTAAAATTATTAATAACTGAGTAATCATATAAAATAACCTCCCAAAATAACCATCATCTAAATCAATTACTCAAAATTACTTGATCTCTATAATTTATGCAAGTGATGGAAGAACTCCATTCACTATAATTTTATATGCAACAACATAACCAAGTAAATAAGTCTTGGAAATTAAAGAATAAAGTCTTCTAACTCAATGTAAAGAGCCATACAAACAAAAAATTGATTATAAAAGATAATCTATCTGGAACTGTACCTTGCAAAAGGGCATGACTTCAACTAGCCCCTCTTCATTCCATTTTTACTGAAATGGCTACATGTATTAGGTGATGGACCACAAAATTGCCTACATTTGGAAATAATGAAACTTCAGTGACCAAACTTCTTAATTATTATTGACGAATATCATCTACTTGGGTACAAACGAAACCAGGTACAATTATTTGGGAAAAAATATTTCTAGGTATAAAAATTGACAGCAGTTGCTGCCCATCAGAGATGATTATATTAATAGCACAACAATTCTAATAATAAAAATTGAGGAATATAATTTTCTCTTTTTAAGAAATTCTATGCTATATGTCCTGTGATTTAATCATTATTATTAGACACCAGCTACTAGGATGCTATTCAACTATTCCAAAAGTTTAATATGATCATAATAAATACCAAAAAAAGAGAGAGAGAGAGAGAGATATTCCCATCTACCTTTAATTTGCCGGATCGTCTTCACTCTACTTGTTCAGAATTTAATTCGTAAAAAGAAGCCATATATTGCCGCTGCAGCATCATCAAGATTCTCATGTCGAATTAATAAGAGCTTATTGGGGGCGGCGGCGCCAATTAGGGCTTTTCAAAAAAAAAATTAAAAAATTCCCACACCATTAAAACCCCCAACAAAAGCTCTTTCAAGGAGACTTCAACTGTGAATCTTGATGATGCTCCATCAGCAAACAATGACTGGTGATCTTTGAGCTCTTTCTTCATCACAAACTGATTGAATCGACAACGAATCGGGAGAAAAGGAATTGCTAAGAGGGAGGAGCTGATGAACCCTAACCCTAATTTGTAGCTCATTGTTTTAATTTTTGTATGTACCTGAGACAAAGTAAAGCACTAAAGCTAGCATAAAATACAGAGAAGCGAGAGCATATACGTATGTAATAGATTGTTGTTTACTAGTTAGTGCCCTCTGTCGCTACTTAAATGGTCTAATATAAAATTTTTTTATTTTTACATAACTTATTACACACCTCATGAAAATATAAATAATAAAAGGTGCTAAATTTTTCTTTTGATTTATTATTAACCAGTATTACCAGGACACTCATTAGCATTTTTTTTTTTATCTAATAATAAAACATAGTAAAGTTTTTATAATCACATCCTTTGATAATGTGTCATATAATTTAAAAAATAACCCCACTTGCAACCAAGGACATTCTTTCCTCTATTCCAACATATTTATCCCCAGTTGAAATGATGAAGGAATAATTAGCGTACGTGTTTCCTTTCAAAAACGAAAGAAGAACACAAGACAAACACAAACATATACTTAAGCACATAACAAATATTAAGAGATGGTGGGTGGAGAGAAATTGGACTTACAGGGGTCGGTATATATAGAGCTAGAAGATCAGGTAACGAGTAAAGAGCAAGGAATAGGATTTGTTTGGTACTAGAGACATTTGTTGAGATCAAAGAGGGAGATAGAGAGCGTGTGGTACCCACAACAGTTAGACATCGTAATCCATGGAACCGGATTTGCCTAAATCTTAAAACGTTGCTGACCAAGCCCATTTCCTCACAAGGAAAACAACATGTAAAATTACCTACCCACTAATGTTGGCGTTTAGGTTTTGGAGGAGAGGTTGCGTCCTCCACAAAAAGTTGGCTTGTTTCTATCCTATGTCGTTTAACCTAGGATTTTAATCTTCTCAATTTACATTCACTTCATTTCATCGGTTTATTCTTTTAAAATTCAGAGATGGGCAATCGATGGTTGAAATTATAGTAAAAATTGACAATATCATAGATATATTATAAGACATTTCGAGAATTTAGAAAATTTCCACGGTTGATCCATAAACTGAGAAAAAATGAGAGGAAAAATTGTGAGGATTCAATTTCTTTAACCTATCTAAAACTACTAATCAAGTGCAAATGGACACTATAAATTGTAACTTCCTAATAAGATACATATATGCATTCTCATATTGTTACTAAAGATAGAGCAGTTACTATTCATGTCCTTAATTAGATTTATAGTTTTAACAAAATAAGGGGATTATACATATTAAAAATGAAAAATAAAAAAATCCTATGAGATGTTTCAAAGGCAAGAATGGACTGGTTTCATTCCCTTTCTCATGTTGGGATGTTTAAAAGCCAAAATCGTGGTTTCTTTGGGTCAATGATTCCAACTTTTTCTCATTTATTAAACCTAGGTTCATTACCTTATTATTATTATTATTATTGATGACATTTATGACAATTATGTTGTTAATACATTCCATTCTGTGAATGCATCTAATCATAAAAATGAGTTCCCTAAGTCATTCCATTCCATTCAATTCCAAGCAATTCTGGCCAATCAAACGTGACATTAAGGAAATTGTAAATAACTTCTCAAGCTTCATTCCGTTGATATACTTTTGAACTTTCAAAAGTTGTAAATAATTCTTTAATGGAATCGCGATTACAGCTTCCATTCCTTTTCCTATGTTTAAAAGCGTTATGAAAAGACGGAATCGAATTCAATTCTGCCTTTAAGAAGGGGAAAATCGCAATTCCATTTCCTTCCCTTAAGAATTTTTACTTAAATTACCTTTTTATCCTATATAAATTTATTATCCTATTTTTTGTAAAGGGTATTTTTGGTAAATTATAATGTAAACTAAATCATACCCATTGCATTGCGTATTTGTATCCAAACAAATTGTCACTCCCTTGTTGATTCCATTCAATTCTATTGTATTACTTTGATTCCTGTCCATTCCATTTTGAACAATTGCCATATACCAAACGTGACATAAATTTGTATAAATTTGTAATGTAAAAGACATTGACATGGGGGTCAAAGTTTAAAGTATACTTTAATAAGCTCAAAGAGTTTTTCCTCATCAAAATCAAAGTTAAGTGGGTTAAATGCAATATTCAGTAGTTCTTTGTCAAATTATTAAAATTTAAAAAGGTATTTGCAACTTAGAAAGTTTAGGATTATATTAGAGAAACAATTTAATGGATATGAAACGTCAAGTGCCATGTACACAACATGTGTAAATATCAATAAAATTTTTATATATATAATGAATACAACTTGTGAATAGTAATTAGTTTGTTAATTGCCCTTTCTTTTATTATGCGTATCAATATTGTATTGGTAGGGGTGATTTGAATTTTTTCTTTTTTCAAAATTATGAGGAGAAATGATTCAAGCCGTATTCACTTAAGTATTTGTGTATATATGGTGTGTACATACAAATAAAATTCTAATATATATATACACACACACACTACACACAAATCACATATAGTGATTATTTTGGAAATTATATTTGTCCATGTATTTAAGTTATACTAGCTATTAAACCTTTTTCTCAATTAGGATTTGCGAAAATAACAATTTCACGATTTATAAGATTTTTCCGTAGCGGACTAATACTTTTGAGAATGTATTTAAGATTATGTAGTCTCTATAATTTCGATGTATGTTCAGCTCAGTTCTGTGGGAGCAATTTTTTCCTTTAGCAAGTGAAATTCACTATTTTTTTATTTTTCCTAGGTTGATCATACAAATATATTCTTCAATGCCATTGGAGATTTGAAAACTTTTCTCCTTGCCTGCTTTCATGATGCCAAAAAAGTAATTGAACTCCCCGTGCCAACATGCCTCTATTTCTTTGCTGGCATCATTTTAACAATGTGCATTATACGATAAATTTTACTGACTTTTAATGGAGTTCATCTTGATGTTGTTTTCATGAAATCATTTCCAAATGCAACGGTGATAGTATATGTAATATAAAGATAAATAAATTATAAAGAAGGGCAAGTTTGTCATTTGATATAAAATAAGAGGATTTTATGGTCAATCCTAAAGTATATAAAAAGATTATTAAGAAGAGTCAAAGAGTCAAAAGATATTAAATAAAAAGGTTTTATAGTCCAAGTTGAAATATAATTTTATTATGTTCACATAGCAAAAACTTGATTAAGAATGGAATTCGGAAGCCTAAATTGGATATGAACCTATGGTTTTTCCTAAACAACATATCTCTATAAATATATCCTTAACCTACGAGTTTGTCACACCATTCCTCAGTCAAAACCCTAGGATTTGGACTACGTTTAAGACGGTTGAAAACCGCCGACTTATATATTCTTTCTTTGTTAACAAAAAATCAAATTTTAATACAATTTTGGTCACATGACAGACACATGACAGAAGATCAAAAGTCACAAATCCCTATATATTCTTTCTCTGTCTTTTCTCCAACAAAATCCTAAACTCAGATTCTTATCCTTTGAGAGTTTATAGCCGCCGGCGTAAAGCTCTTGGACCTTTATGAAATTTGTGGAAGCCGGCAAGAAAGCTGCCGGCATAAGTGCCATCCTTTCCTATCCTAAGTTTTTCCTATATAAGAAATCCTAGGGTTCGTGTTTTTCATTTGTAACCTCCTTCCTTTGACCAGAAAGAGAGAATTGAGAGTTTTTGGGTGTTTTTTAAGAACAATATCAAGGGAGATCAGATTTGGATCAAGAGTAAGTAATCTTGCCTTTATCTATCGTATATCATTTCGTTTCCTTAAGATTTATGTTTGGATTTTGAAGAAGTTCTTTGGAGAAAACCTAGTTTCATCAAGATCTAATCTTTTGGGAATCAATCGAAGGATTAGATTGAAACAAGTAAGTATTATCATTCTGGTGTAACGGATTTGATATGCAAATATATATATTAGATGAATCATGCCTGTTCTTATAGATTTTTCTATCTAAGGTTTTGGAGAAGTTATGATTTTTGGAGTTCTGATATGATTTTTGGTTGGAGAAATCTGAGTTTAGATTCTGAAGAAATCTACGGTAAGTTTTATTCCGTTAATCCATAAGTTTAATGAAGAATGATTCTTGTTGGTGATTTTCTGTTTTTTTCTAGATTCATGCAATTAGGGTTTCGTAGAGTTTGGGATTTCTGGGGAATTGATCAAAGAGATTCGACAGTTATGATGTCTTGAGAGGAGATTTAGAGATTTCTTGTTGTTTTTAAGAATTTGAGGATTTTGAGAGATTTGTTCTTGGAATTGGAAAAGGTACGACCTTTCCTTGCTTGTTGTATTTGCTTGCAGGTTTAGTTTTCTGATTGTTGCCTGTAGGAACAGATATATAAATGAACTTAATTCTATTTGGCTTAAATTGTTTTTCTGGATGTCTTTGGCTTTGACCAGTAAAGACCTGGCAGACAGTGATACTGGTGAGGCACCCTGATGATCCTTGTGTGTCGTTGTCCCTAGTGGAGTTACACTTGGAGATGATTCCGGTAGATATAGGTTTATTGGCAGTATGGCCGCGGGTGTTTGGGGAGTACCCATTCACCAATATATGTATATAATTATTTATTTTCGATATATGGTTGTTTTTCAGGAGTCTGAGTAACTCCAAGTTTAGGATCAGAGATCTATGATTCTGAACTGTGTTGTTTTGCAGGCTTAATGAAGATAATAATCCTGTTGTTTGCATTTAGTTAGTTGCACGTATCTATACTTGTTGTTTGTGCATTTGCATATTGTTTGTGGACTGACGTACTGGGCGTTTTCGCTTATTCCTTTCTTTTTCAGGTACAAATGATGGAGATATTGTTTATGACTTGTCTGGTTAGGACTTGTATTTTGATCATGGGGATGGCGATAGTGGACCTGACTATACTGCAGAGGAATAGGATGTTATACAGGACATATGAAAAAAAAAAAAAAGATTTCTTGAGTTATTGAAGATTTTTGAAACAATATTTTGATTAGTTATCTTTTTGAGGATTTGAAGTATTGGTTTTTATGTAATAGTTTATTAAACAGGATTATATGTTTTTAGTTGGAAGATAGATCTTTTCTGGATTATTGTTGGCTTTGGTTTTGCCAACTCGGATTTAGTTTATATTACAGGAGATATTTGAAAGTTATAAATTACAGGTTTTGTTCCTTTTAGAGTACCCTTAAATGTGGGTTCATGGAGATTTTTATATGTTTATATTTTGTGGTATTGAGATTTAGAGCCTTTGCGTGTCTCTTTTAAGAGAGGGACACGTGGCGGGTTGTAATGCCTTAGTTTAGGGCGTTACAGTATAAATTATGAATTATAAGGTCTAGAATCACCTTTTCTTATCATCATCGATGTATTTCCACAAAATTTCTAATAATTAGAACACTAATGAATTTGATTCTATTGTGTTTGTGATATCCTGCAAATATAAGATAGTAGAATTCTAATCATCGAGGTACCTTTTGGTATAATAGTTTGAAATTCATTAGAACTCTAAAGTTAAGCGTGTTCAATGGAAAGCACTCTTTGAATAGGTGACCTCCTAGGAAACAACTGGCATCAAGAATAAAAACATACGATGTTTAAATAACAAAACTGATGGAGTACTTCTAATATAGGGCAAGTGCTATATAGGGCAAAGTACCTTAGAATGAGGGTATCTCTTGAGCTTGTATGGAGTACTTCTAGTATCCACTCTACATGGTATAGATTTTGACTTATATAACAAAACTGATGAAGATGTTAGTTTTGTAAGTAGGGGAGAATGTATTATGATGGAACTTTAACCATCAAGGCATATTTTGGTGTAGAGGCTTAGAGTTTATCAGAACTCTAAAATTAAGCATGCTCAATAGAGAGCACCTCTAAGATAGGTGACTTCTTAAAGAATAACTAGCATCAAGAACAAAACCGTACGGCATTTTGTCAAAGCAAATAATAACTCCGTTGATGGAGTTTTGAGTTGTTACAAAGTTTTTATTGATGAAATAAGTTAACCAGAATGATGGTTTATGTACTATATTAAATTTGTACATTTGTTTCCATGACTAAGATAGCTTTGTTGTAGGGTAATCGTTTCCCACTTAAGAATCAACATTCCATTAATTCAAAGAAAAAGCCCTTGTAACATTGCATCCATATTTGAGCAAACTATGGAGGTTGTGATTTGTGAACCCCATTAACAACTAGGAAGTCATAAAGAAATTTTGAAATGATAAAACAATAGCACTTAGTTTTTAAATGCCCCTCAAATTTTTTTTCGCTCTCAATTTCCATTAATTGTAAATCAATGATTCAAATAGATAATCATTTTTATGTGTATTTGCTTATTCTCACACATCATTCTAAGGCGAACAAAATCAAACTTATCTACACATATCCTCCATAAACCATTTTTCTTTGGAGACAAAAGTGTTGGTACTACATAAGGATTCTTACTTTCTACATTATAACATAAGTCTACCAATTCATCCCTATGTCTCTTGAGTTTCTTGGCCTATTTTAAATTCAAATAGTAAGTTGGTTTGTTTAGCATTATTGCCCTAGGTACAAAGTCGATATTGCACTAAATGTCTCTCATAAAAGGAAATCTCCTAGGCAATTATTTTGGAAAAACATCTTCGAACTCCTTTTATGGCTTTTACATAGCCTTTGGAATCAAATTCTTAGCCACTATGTTTAGAACTTATCAAATACACAACATATACACGAGTTCTCTAAAGTCAATGACATTCCAAACTTCATCTAGAGTTAATAGCAAGGATTCATTTCTATCTCTTACCAAGCCACCTAAGTGCTCCACACTTCAACAAGAATTATTGTACATAGATATTACGATACCCATCATGAAATACTCTCCTATTAAATAATTATGGTCTTCTTAACAAAATGTGAGAAGCACCCATAAGAATAACATCACATTCTATCTCGTCCTTATAATGGCTTAGGCTGTAGATGCAAATTTTCACTCTCTTAAACATGCACAAGTCTATTATTAAGCTAATAACATTAATACGGTTTTTTGATGCTCTATAGTAGGTTACTCATCCTTCTTTACCATAGAAGCTAAGAAACACTACTAGGCTAAACCATTTTTCTTCAGGGGTAGGGGGTAAAGATGAAAGCAAAGCGAGTTTGAGATTGGTCATCTAAGACCTAAACCCATGCTAATTTCCTATGGGATCGTCTAAACCTAAGTTGCAACCCTATAAGGTTTCTTTTTTTTTTTTTTTTAAAGAATGCTCAAACTTTCCCTTTTTAGTTCTAACTAAACCTATCCATTGACTCCATTTACTTAGAACATATATAATTTGTAAAATTCATAGAATTATGCACCCGATTTATACCCATGACAATATCAAAGATTCCATATAATGGAAATCGTACCATAGAGCCTTTAGTCAAGCCCTTGACTATAACTGTGATCGAGTCTGTTTGCTTGAAAAGTTGAGTCATGCCTTCATGCATCCTTCGTCAAGCCCTTGACTATACCTACAGTAAAGTCTATTTGCTTGAAGAGTTGATTCCTGGACATCACAGTATTACTTATAACGACAATTTGCAAGATGAGGCCCACGGATTTTCCATGATACTTTACAAGAGCATTAGAGCAACTCTTTAGATAGATTTCAATATTTCTTTTATTAGATACTTTCCTATTTTATCTTTAGATAGATATCAATCTTGTTTTATTAGTTACTTTCCTATTTTATGTTTTAAACATCTTTCATATTTTAGATATTAGGTCATGAGTATAAATAGGGGTTTGCTTGATATAAATAAAATAGAGATCTATCAATTGAATGAAATTCTCTCTTTCAGAAAAATCCTAACTCTTGTCAATCATCTTTGATTGTGGTAAGTCTTACTCTTATCAATCTTCAGATTGTGGCGAGTCTAAACACCAACAAGTGGTTGTGAGTAATATCAACTACTTGTTAGTATTATATTTGTGTTTACTTTCTCGATGCGTAATCTCCAAGGTAAGTAGAGGTTCATTTTTTTATATTGTTTTAAGATATTCTAGTAATTGTCCTCCTAGGCATATCATCTTTATTGGTATCAGAGTTCATGTTATGATTAGTTGTCTCTACTATTATTGTGATTACCTATGATTAAGGATGTCAAACAAAACTGTACAAGGAAATTTTGGAGAGGAGATTAATAGTGGAGTTTATGGAAACAAAGGAGTTCCAAGCGATGGTAATAATCGTGTTCATCCTAATGATGAACAAAGTATGAGCCAACAATTGCAAACTTTGAATAACACGGTTAATATCCAGGTATAAACAATTCAACAATTGTTACGAAACCTTAATGTGGAACTACCTCGTGTGGAAACACCAACACCACCACAGCCATTGCCACCTGATCTTGGTAGGCAAGGAGATTTAGAAGTAGTAACGTTGAATATGGTGATGCCTATGATAAGGAGTTTAGACCATCAAGAGAGTTGGAGCATGTGAAGTTGCAAATGCCTTCCTTTTCAAGAAGTGAATCTATAGATGATTATATTGATTAGGAAGACAAAGTTGAAGGATTGTTCGAGTGTTGTGATGTTAAAGAACATGCATGGGTTAGATTAGTGCCAGTGGAATTTACAGGATACGCAGCGTTATGGTGGAAAAATCTACTATCTACCTATAGGAGGGATGAAGAAGCAAAGATCAGGACATGGCCGGAGTTGAAATGAGTACTGAAGAAACGTTTTTTTCTAGCATGCTATAAACAGGAAGGCTATATGTGCCTTCAATCATGGAGGCGGGGTGGCAAGAGTGTTGAAGAGTATGTTCAAGAATTCAAATTGATAAAGATTAGAAGTGGAGTTGCCGAACCACCTAAACAAACAATTGCAAGATTTGTTACTAGCTTAAAGTATGATACTGCAAGCATTATGGAGCCACAATGCTATGACACATTAGAAGAGGCTATTCAATTAGCCTCAAAGTAAACAGACAGTAGAGGAATAATCCATATAAGTCTACTGCAGATAAATATTTTAATCCTCAGAAATCTTATATTTCTAATGTTAAGAGGAGTGAAAAGGGATATCCTAGAAAATTTACTCATAAAAAAGGTGAATCTGTTGTTAACAAGGGTAAAACAACAATTAATCCAAACGAGAATAAGAAACAAGATGGTACTGGTAGTTCTGGTGGGAAAAAATGTCAGGTTAAATGTTTTAAGTGCCAAGGATTTGGACACATTGCTTCTCGGTGTCCTAATTGAAGAGCTATGATGAATATTGGAGGAGAGATACTTAGCACGGATGAAGATGAGGAGTTTGAAGGGTTTAATGATCTATTAATAGCCCTCGATGAGTATTATGGGGACGTAGATGCTGAGACTTATGAAGAGCAGGGTTCAGATCAGTACATGAGTATTAATGTATTAAGGAGAGTTTTAAGTGTATCACCAACCATTGAAGAAGAGCAGAGAGAAAACCTATTTCATATTTTGTATAGGATTAAAGGGAATTTATGTACTCTCGTCATAGATGGAGGGAGTTATATTGATGTGGTTGATATAATATTGCGAATAAGTTGAAATTAGCCCCTATGCCACATCCAAAACCATATAAACTTCACTGGTTAAGTAAGCAGGGTGTTTTGCATGTTACTCACATGTGAAGGTTCCTTTTTTATATTGAAGAGAAGTATAAAGATGAAATAGTATGTGATGTATTACCCATGTGTGCATCCCATCTGTTACTAGGGAGACCATGGATGTTTGATCATAAAGTGCTTCATGATGAATATGGAATACTTATGCTTTCCAGAAGGATAGCAAAAGTATAGTTTTTAAAACCTACGTTACCCTCAGAAGTGAAAGAGGCTCAAATGTAGACGAGTAGAATCATGAAGAAGAAATCACTTTTTATAGCTAAAGGTGACGTACTTCAAGCCATACAGGCAGGAGAACCAATTTACATGTTACAAATCAGACAAATGATGGAGATTCAAGAGCAGATTCCTTTCCTCCGGAGATCCAACAATACTATCAGAATATATTGACGCATTTTCTGAGGATTTGCCTACAAGGTTACCACCTATAAGAGGAATAGAACATGCTATAGACTTACAACTTGGAGTTGTTTCCTAATCGCCCAACATATCAATGAGTCCTAAAGAAGCAAAAGATTGAAGAGGTCGGTTGGTGAATTAGTAAAAAAAGGGTATGTTAGAGAGAGTACTAATCCTTGTGTAGTACCCATCCTGTTGGTACCAAAGAAAGATGGGGCATAGAGAATGTGCATTGATAGTCAAGTCATCAATAAGATTACCATCAGTATCGTTATCCCACTCTATTTGGATGATATGCTGAATGAGTTGAACGAGCTTAATTATTTCCAAAGGTAGGTCTTAAGGGTAGTTACTATTAGATACGAATGAGGCAGAGATGGGTGGAAGACTACTTTCAAAACAGACATGGTTTGTATGAGTGGTTAGTAATGCCATTTGGTTTAAATTATGTGCCTAGTACCTTTATGAGCTCATGAATCAAGTGTTGAGAGAATATCCAGGAAATTTGTAGTTGTGTACTTTGATGATATCTTGGTGTGTAATAGAAATTTGGATGGTCATATGAATCAATTACGAGTGGTATTAGAAATCTTAAGGTCTGAGAAGTTATATGGCAACTTGAAGAAGTGTTCTTTCTATCAACCAAAGGTAATCTTCTTGGGATTTGTAATTTCTAGAGTAGGGATTCAGGTAGATGATGGAAAGATTCAGGCCATTGTCAACTGGCCAATACCTACATCTGCTATCAAAGTTAGAAGTTTTCATGGACTTGCATCATTCTATTGATGGTTTATCAAGAATTTCAGTAGTATTGTGAGTCAACTCACTAAGCTTACTAAGAAAAATGTTGAGTTTGTCTGGAGTGATAAGGCATAGAAAATTTTTGATGAGATCAAAGCTAAGTTAACTAGCACCATGTGTTAACACTACCTTATTCTAAGAAACCTTTGAATTAGAATGTGATGCTTCAAGAGTTAGAATTGGTGCAGTACTAATGCAGGAAAAACAACCCGTCACTTATTTTAGTGAGAAATTGAATGGTGCTACATTGAACCATTCTATATATGATAAGGACTTTTATGCCTTGGTTTGAGCACTCACGGTATGGTAACATTATTTGCTACCTAAGCAGTTTATTATCTATACCGTTCATGAAACTAAGGCTTCCTGGAATACAAGCTAAATGGATAGAGTTTCTAGAGAGTTTTGCTTATGTTATTAAGTACAAAAAGGGGGAATACCAATGTAGTTGTTGATGCATTATCACAAAGGTATGCTCTTATTACTTCTCTACAAACTAAAAGTTGGGTTTTGAATTATTGAAGAATCATTATGTTGGAGATGTCAACATTGGTCTATTATGACCAAAATTTTAGGAGTAGCCATTGATGGATATCATGTGATAGATGGATCTTTGTATAGGTATGAGAAATTGTATATTCCAACTGGAACTGCTCAAGAATTATTAGTGCATGAGGTACATACAGGTGAACTATTTGGTCATTTAGGGGAGAAAAGAACATCGGATTATTGAAGGAACGTTTTTATTGGAAAGGAATAATGAAAGATGTTCATTGAGATGTGCAGTTTGTAAAAAGGAAAAAGGGAAGAAAGAGTCTTGGGGAGAGTATATGCCATTACCTTACTTACACGGCTTTGGAGTAATATTAGCATGGATTTTGTTTTAATTTCTTATAACACAAGATGTTGGGATTCAGTCATGGTCGTCATGGATTGTTTTAGTAAAATGGCTCACTTTCTAGCCTGTCATAAAATAGATGATGCCTTGTCTATTATGAACTTATTTTTGCAAGAGATTATTCAATTACATGGTGTTCCTCACAGCATTATATCTAATAGGGATGTCAAATTTCTAAGTTTTTTTTAGAAGACTCTCTGGAGAAGACTGGGGACTAAATTGATATATAGCACTTCATGCTATCCTCAAATGAATGGACAGACGGAAGTTGTTAATCGAACTATTAACGCTTTACTTAGAGCTACAATTGTAACGAAGCCAACCTCGAAAGAGGAAAGTATTAGTAGGGATGAACAAGCATAAGGGATTTAGAAAATACATGCAAAGGCTTATGAACATCTTAAGAAGGCTCAAGAGCATTAAAACAGCAAGGAAATAAGCATAAAAGAGTGAAATCATTTAATATAAGGAATCTTATTTAGATTCTTCTTGGGAAGGATAGATTTCCTAATAAGAAGTCTCAGAAACTATCACCAAGATCGGATGGCCTTTTTCATATCATTGAGAAGATCAACAATAATGCTTATCTCCTTGATTTACCAGGAAAATATAGGTTTTAGCCACTTTTAATAGCAGTGATCTTTCAACTTATGTTTCAGAAGATGATGATGTTGCAGAAGATCCATTAGATTTTGGGACAAATCTTCAATAACCCTGCATAGATGATGGGAATCAACTTGAAGGTCCTATTGCAAGATCGAGAGCTAGCAATTACAAAATTTAGTGTTGAGAGTGATTACAGATTGTTTAGAATAAGATGAAGAGAAATTTATCTTAGCTTATGATTACATGTAGAGCATGATTTCTTGGAGTATAACATGCTGACATTAAAAAAAGAATAGGAAGAAGGAAGTAATGAAAACAGAGAAAGTATGCACTCGATTCATACCTATGATAATATTAGAGATTCCACATAATGGAAGTCGCGCCCTAGAGCCCTTAGTCGAGCCTTTGACTATAACTGTGACTAGGTCTATTTGCTTGAAGATTGAGCCTTCACGCATCCTTAGTCAAGCCTTCGCTATACCAGCAATAGATTCTATTTACTTGAAGAGTTGATTCCAGTGGACATCAAGGTATTACTTACAACTATAATCTGCAAGATGATGCCACAGATTTTCCATGATACTTTACATGAGAATCAGAGCAACTCTTCAGATTGATTTCAATCTTTCTTTTATTAGCTACTTTCCTATTTTGTCTTTAGATAGATATCAATCTTGTTTTGTTAGCTACTTTCCTATTTTATCTTTTAAACATCTATCATGTTTTAGATGTCAGGTCATGAGTATAAATAAGGATTTGCTTAATGTAAATAAAACAAAGATTTATCATATGAATGAAATTCTTTCTTTTGAGAAAAATCCTAACTCTTATCAATCATCTTTAATTGTGGTGAGTCTTGCTCTTATCGATCTTTGGATTTTGGTGAGTCCAAACACCAGCAAGTGGTTGTAAGTAATATCAAGTACTTGTTAGTGTTATATCCATGTTTACTTTCTTAGTGCATAATCTTCAAGGTAAGTAAAGGTTCGTTTTCTTTATCATTTTAAGATATCTAGTGATTGTCCAATTAGGCATATCAATTGTACATTCTCATAATCTGGTAAATCAATATGCTTAAACTGACATCCCATACGAAGCATGCATATTAGCACTATTGAATATCTTATATCAAAGAAATATCTTATACCAAAATTTTCAACACTTTTCTGAGGAAAATAACATAAGGTCTCAAAAGTTCGATTTTTTTACTTTTTCACATGTGAATACCTAAAAAAATCTTACTTTAACAAATTTGAATAGATAGCACCTAAGTAACCCCATAAATACCAAAAAAAAAAAAAAATTGTCCATTGTTTTCCTTGAAAATGTGGGTTGATCACCCATACTTTGATGTATGTATTCAAATGAATGAATTGAAATATTGAATACATGGTAGCTAACCTTAAAACTAAGAAAGAACGAAAATGAACATTAAATATTAGGATTTCTTTAATTAAATAAACTTTGTGACCTGTGACTCACCTTAAAACTCTAGAGGCTCAAAATATTATTGTCTAAGCCCGAGCCATGACCCTATAATGTTTTAGTCAATCGAGTACTTTATAATGACCCATCTAGTTATATCCTTAGTTTAAATGATCCAATTCAGAAAATAAATAAATAACATAAGAACTATGGTAATATAAAGTGCAATAAATGAAAAGATAGGGAAGAGAAAACAAGTCCAGATTCTACAGACACAAATGGATTAATCGATGATTCCACAAGACATTTTATTGATCACCATTAATATTATTCCTAAGAAGCCACACACAAGCACCACAAATAATCTCACATAAACAAGCAATCAAGTTGCATCTTTTCATAAAACACAAATCTACACTTAAGAGCAACTTTCACTCGATGACATAAACTATTCTAGACGATTACCTTATAAAGAGTAATAAATGCAAAACTAAATAACTCTACCTCACTCTCTTAGGAAAAAAAGAGCAAATTTAAGTATAAGAGACATTATAATAAAGAGGGTAAAATAAGTTGAGTAATTGCAATTTGATGAGCTATTCCACATTCTTAATATCTGTCCAATAACCCATATTTATGGGTTCCCCAATTAATTTAGTCGCTAGTGATTTTCTCCTAAATATGTCCTTAGATTAAACACTCCAGTAGCAAGTATTTCAAATGCTCATACACATGCTATTTGAAAATTTGCTACATCCTCACTTGATCCTCTTATCATCCACGTCTTGCCTGCACCAAACATACCTACCATGTAAACGCCATGGCATAAAATCAAAAGCATTCGGATCATGTGAAACATGGCTACCCTCTAGACACCAATTGAAGACATATGATCAAATCTTAGATCATGCTAGTGTCCATATGTCATGCTTTGTATTCAGATGTTTACTATTGTGCTGCAAGGTTCTCCAAAAACTCAAACAACACGTATACAAACACATTATTACACTTATTAACTCATCATATGAAAAACAAGTTTAGTCAATTAAATGTAACTTAACTATATCGCTTATGTAATGCATTTCATCATCAAAACCCAATTTGAATATTTTGCTTCAAGAACTTCTCCCTTTTTGATGAGGAAACCATTGCATAATTAACTCTCCCTCTATATTAAGCATTCTCATCAATTAAGCATCTATTTTAAAAGAACTTTTGTCAATTCAAGTTTGAAATTTGATATTTAAGTAGAAGCCACTTAGTACCATACATCACACTCATAAATTAATGGTTCCATTTTGGCACACACAATATCCATTTAAGCATAGGGATTCACAAATTAACATGTGAAACATAAAACACTGTTAAGGATAGGTGGCATATCAAACAAATCAAGTAGAGTTTTCACTAACTCAAGCCATTGTGAGCTTTTTTTGAGGGTACCTACAAAAATGAAAGGTTATCTTTTTGGTAACCATTTGTATTTCGGTCCTTTAGAGTCAGATGCTACATAAACTCATCACTTAAGGACCCAAAAAAACTTGCTTCCATGATTCAAAATTCTATTATTTGTATTGCAAAATTTATGTTAGTGTGTGCATATCTAACCTAGTTTTGTAATTTTAATTGTCCTATGATCTCTTTCCTATAATTTTATCAATGCTAGGCAAATGCACCTATTGTTTGCCATACAAGAGTGGAGTGTACAGTTTTTCCAAAGGGATCTTTAACTATTAGTAATCACTATCTTAATTATTATTTTGCCTAACAAATTAAATGAGTAAGTTCTATATTATTAATTACACATAAAGCTGGACAAATGGGCCATAGCCCGTGGGTTGGCCCGTTTAATCCACTTTTAAAATGGGTTAGGGTTGATTTTTTTTTACCCATTTAAAAGTGGGCTAAAAAAACCCAGCCCATATAACCCACGGGTTAAAGCGGGTTAACCCGCAACGGGCCGAGTTGGCCCACTTTTTCTAGCGTTAAACTCTATGTTGCTTCAATTGAAAAGGAGGGAATTTTTTCACTAACCTAAAAAGCTATAATCTTCACGTGCAATACTTTTCTATGCAAAATCATGATTTATTTGTCTATCAAGTTGATCAGATCCTGTGGTCAAATTTTATTACTTGCTACTGCCGAAATGCAATTTGGTCTACAATCAACAGCCATTAAAATTATCATTTCATATTACAACACACTATACTTTTCCTTCTTTTTTTTTCCCATTGTGTGTGAAAGTAATGCACTTGCAGTAGACTGATGAAACTCTTTAGCCTTAATTAACTAATTGATGAGAACAGCTTCAGGGCTATGGGGGACGGAAACCATCCATCTACAACAATTACATGGAGATATAATATTGTTCTTTTGTTAAATTTTAAATGAGTCAAGTTAGTAGGCTGACCCGTTTAACCCACCAACCCGTGTGGGCTAGGTTAAGATTATAAATTTTGGCCCATTTATTAAAGTGGGTTAAAATTTGTTGGCTCGTTTAACCCACCAGCCAACATGGGTCGGGTTGGGTTGGCCTATTTAACCCACTTGCCCAGCTCTAATTACACTACTTAAGTCTTAGAAGTTGCAGCACACTATTGCAAATATCGAATTTCTTAACTAATGCAAAACAAAAAAATGATTAGACTTGTTTCACCATTAAGATTAACATGCACATTAACATATAAAATTAGCCTTGTTCGTTTCTTTCACTATGGAATTCAACAACTATGTTAATATCCTTCTCAAGATTATTAATGTCTAGCCATAATCTTATCCATTAGAATCTCTTCTTAGTTAATAGCATATTATAATTGCATTAAGTCCAGGAATCCCATACCAATATAAACTTTATGCAAAATATTTCACAATTCTTGTCACGCCCCGAGGGTATCCTAATAATAACAATCAAGAACTACTCGATTATCATTATTAGATTACCTTCTAGGAATGACATGATTTTCAAATATAGGATCTTTTAGTTGCTTGGATGGAATAAACAAACATATACAAGATGTAAATTAGTAAACAACTATTATGAACTACAACATTACAGATCATATGCTTTATAAATCCTTACAACTATAGCTGATGATTCTAATGCACTGTAAATGCATCACAAGTCTATTACAAATATAGATATTCTAATCCTATACTAAACTTTAACTTCTGGCTTCTAATCTCTTACCGGGACCATGCTCTTGCTAGTAATGAGCCAGGGTCGCAAGGTGAACCTGAAAGGGCTGTGGGAGTGTGAGCTAAAACACAAGCTCAGTGAATAACCAAAACTTAGTACATATAACATACAAGTTACTTAACAATCATATGAAATGCATCAATCACACAAATGAACATTACAAGCTTGGATAACCCGGAATCCAAACAGGATGAGGATTTACGCCCTCCCATCGGGGTTGAAGGATCACAATCTATGGTCCACCTACCCAGGAGAGACTTAAGCGTCCAGGAAATAATAATATTTAATTTAATTATCTCTTTAAGTTTATCATGTTTCTTTATTCATTTCCTGTTATAGCTTTAGAAACTCCACTAAGTGTTAGTTATTCCCATGTAATACCATAAGCGGCGTCCTTCGTTTACCATGTAGTTCCTATGGTATTAACAGAACAAAAGTAATCTTGCAATTAACTAATAGCTCTCTGGCCTAGATAATTCAAGCATTACCAGAGATCCGAGAAACTAACACGTGGTAGGCTACCACTTACTCAATGCTTTTTATGCATAGTATGTAATGCATGATTATTTTCCATTATGGTACCAGTAGTTTTTAGTCAATTTGGGAGTAATCAAGCAATACAGACACTCAATTAGATACTACATACATTATCAAGATACACGCAATTGTGTTATCACTTATTTTAGAGTGACATGGCAATCAATAGAATATAACACACAACTTTCATAGTTCAAACAAATCACCAATTTTTCTTATCTTTTTTTTTATTTAAGGTTCAATACTAGTACAAGCACAACCAATGTAATACGACTGAGTCACTCACCTGCCCATCCTATTAATCGTAGTAATCTTCAGGTAGGTCCTCCCCAATACCCGAGTCACCTATTAAGATAAATAATATAATCATTAAAATTCCTAGACTGTACAATCTAGTTTCTATGAATATTTAAGTGTTCTACTGGGTTGTTGGGTTTCTGTTTTATTCTTAACTAGTCCTTTCGAAATAACCCTGAGTTCTAATTTATTGTATTCATGGTTTTATTTATTAATTCTGGTTGGATACTTGAATCTATTGATTGGGTATTTGGAAAATTTAACAATTTAGTTAATTCATATTTATTATCCAAAATTATTAATTTTCTTTTTAACTATTTAATACATTTTTCTTATAGAGTATAGATATTCCTATACTCACGAATTTGGATTCTTTAATTTTCCATTGTTATCTATTTATGTACGAATATTTAAATATAAGCCCAGTATTTACTAAACTCACAAATTATATATATATTTCTATAAATTAGTTAAAGGTCACCTTTATGAAAATATATTTACTAAATAAAGGATTTATTGATTTTATTAAAACTAATTTCGAAAATTTCTACTTTTACCATAAATAATAAGAGTATTAATAATTATTATCAATAATAATACTAAAAGTAATTATAACATCAATAGTACTAATAACAATGGTAAAAGTAATAACAACAACAACAACAACAACAACAACAATAATAATAATAATAATAATAATTTCCGAAATAGATTAGATAAAATAATTATATTCCATCACATTAGTAATTATACTAATTGTCTTATTCATATTATTACTAAAATAATTTTAGTCTTATATTCATATTTATAATTATTTCAGAAATAATATTTTTGAAATTCTAAAAATTCTTTTAATACTATTAAGAATATTAATAATTATAATTAGAAACTTATTATGCGGAAATTACTTAACAAAGTAATTTATATTTCTAAAAATTCTTTTTGGATTAATAATAATAGATTAAATATTTAATCATCCTGTATTTAATAAAGTCAAAAAAAAATTATTTACATACATAAATAAATAAATTTCGGATTTAATATTATTACTATAATATTATCATTACTATTCCAAAAAAAAAAAGATAAATGTAGAAATAATAATAAAAATTCCAAAATTACTTATATTATTAATTATTATATAATTATATTTATTTAGTTTCGTTTTTCTTTTCTTTTTCTTTTTTTTTTTAAATATGGCCGAGAGGTACACGGGTTAAACACGCCCGTATACCCAGCCCGTGCTCATCGGGGAGCACTGTTCATCGTCTTCCCCGATGAGCCGCGGCCATTTCCGACGAATCCCGACGTCAAAACGTCGGGATTTTGGATCCAAACAACTTCTAGGACCCTAATAAACCTAAATATCCAAGAAAAACTACATAAAAACAACATGTTATCCATGAATTCGGGTCATCAAGTTCGGTTAGGGTTTGGGAAAATCACCTTCGTTGTGACCTTTCGATGAAATCCGAAGCTTCTAGTGGCCTTGGTTAGTTTCCTAAGATGTCTAAGAGTCAGTATCAATCTTTAAAATTGAAAGAAAACTCGTGGAATGAGATTGACTTACCTCAAGCTTGTTTTTTAGCGTTTTTCCTAGTTTTTGTTCGAATTTTTGAACGGGGTGAATATGAGCATTTAAAATTCGTTTTCTGGGTTGGTTCGACTCCTAATAAGTTATAGTTGTATTCTGGAAAGTTTGGAAGAGTTTGGAGTTCGTTTGCTTAGCCATCCAAGTTCGTTTGCTTATATATATATATATATATATACGACATGCAAGTTTTTGGCCGCGTTTCTTCCTCAAATCTGAAATGAATTGCTCTTGTTTGTTGTTGTTTAAGTAGTTTGTTCTATTATCATTAATGCAAGGGTGATTTGTCCGGTTTGTATTGGTTTAGGTTAGATTTACATTGACTTTCATGGAAATTATTGAGAAAATTCGGCTCACATCCTTCAAGAGAATCACAGCCCTCCAAAACAAGTGGAAACCGTCTCCAGCAAGTTGAAAATATATATATATTAATTATATAGTAATTAGATAATATTTAGTTAAGTTTTCGGGTAGTTTATTACACTATTAGGGTATATTTTAGCTTATATATGTAATGTATATGTACAAAGGTCTTAAATGAATCTTACAAGGTGTTTATTTTAATAAGAAGTACAAATTTAGGTTTTAATAGTATGTATCTATTTGTTTAAGAAAAATTTATCCTACGCGATTTAGATTTTATAAGCTTTTAGGGTCAATTTTCGTTTCAGGCTCTAAGGGCTTTAGAAAACCCTAATTCGAATATTGGCATGATTCAATTATGTATTTGAGGTCTAGATCTCAAGATATACATCAGTTTATGTTTTTATTAGGTATTTATAATCCTAACCGTTCATCTTGAGATCACAATTTTCTAACTAAAACCCTATCGATTCGTTTACTTAATATTACTACTAATATATAGGCTAAATTAGTATATGTATTAGATTTGGATACTCACTATGAAATCTTATCAATGTAGTTTATTACTAACCAGAACTCTCAAATTTTAGGGTTCCAATCCAAATATAGGTTCATTACTATACCTTATTTTAATTCCCGGTCTCTATTGAATACTAAGGTAATCACTTAGTACCCATATTTAGGTCTTCCTATATAATCTGTCTGTTTGACAAGGATTCAGTTTTAGGATTTGAAGTTTCCTTTGATCACAACCTGAATTATTAACTCGGAATACGAAATCTTGTTTTTGAAATCAATTGGGGTCAAAGAAGTCCTTTTATAAAGTTTATAAGTCCCAAACCGTTCAAATTTAAAGTATCTATCTAAACTTAGAGTTTCTAATTACTCCTAGGGTTACTAGTCAACTCATCATTTCTAATCTAAGGTCGTATCCTGTGGTGGAAGTTTTCGGGCTTTACAATTTAATTCTATCTATATTAGATAGAATTAAATTTTATCAATGTAGTTTATTACTAACCAAAACTCTCAAATTTTAGGGTTCCAATCCAAATATAGGTTCATTACTATATCTTATTTTAATTCCCGGTCTCTATTGAATACTAAGGTAATCACTTAGTACCCATATTTAGGTCTTCCTATATAATCTGTCTGTTTGACAAGGATTCGGTTTTAGGATTTGAAGTTTCCTTTGATCACAACCTGAATTATTAACTCGGAATACGAAATCTTGTTTTTGAAAACAATTGGGGTCAAAGAAGTCCTTTTATAAAGTTTATAAGTCCCAAACCGTTCAAATTTAAAGTATCTATCTAAACTTAGAGTTTCTAATTACTCCTAGGGTTACTAGTCAACTCATAATTTCTAATCTAGGGTCGTATCCTATGGTGGAAGTTTTCGGGCTTTACAATTCTATCTATAAAATCATGAGCAATCTCTTCCTATAGCCTAGGTCTATTCAATGGGAAGATTACTCAATTTTTTCCTAAAAAATCTAACGTAACCTTATATCGTGCATTATGTAGAATTATGATTTGAGACAAGCAACTATAAGAACTAAGAAAGTTAACAATAATCTATACAATATTCATACTAGTACATGCCAATTTGCGGTGTTGCAAGCTTAATAACTCTACTCATGCATCATAAAAGATAATAACATAATAGAAAATAAACAAAGAAAATAACAAGAGAACATGAATACAACCTTTTTTTACTTGCTAAATGTCTAAATCCTTCATTTATAAGTACAATGATTCGTCTCCCTTTTTTCTCTCTCAGTAATCTCCAAGGAGTACAATACTATGACAAAAAAAAACTATGAAAAGTTACCATAATTACATAAAAATTAATTTGCATCGGTTCGATGTTTTCAACAACGATTTGATTCCTTAAATGTGTTGCTTTGGGTCTTCTATTTATAGTTTTCAAGTGATAAGACTCAAATTAACATCTTTTCATTATCTCAATTGGCCTTCACCACTCTTTAAGGAGCAATTATTTCATTTCTAACATGGAAAATAGGTAAATCACCGCCTTTGTCATGGTCATTACTCGGGTATAACAATGCCTAAGATTCTTATGACATTAAATGTCAAAAGCCATCACGGTCATCACATTTAACTTGGTGCATCAAACAAACCTATATTCATGATGATCACAGCCATTACACAAGCCATGATCTATGTGACTTCACAATCTTCAAATTAATCACACTCATGATGTTAGGTTGGGAAGTATGATGCACGTCAGATCACAACTATGATGGGGCCCATGATATCCTCAGCTTCTATTTCTTCTTCTCTTGTTACAGCCGTAATATGACCTTAGTAGACATCCGTAAAGATCACCCTCACTATCACCATTGTGCTTTGGATGGTGATAGGCACGACTCTTTATTTTTTCTCCCTGTCATGCCAGCAATTGTCTTGAATTAAGCTATTTTCGAACTTGAATTGATTCATCTTCTACGTTAATCAACATCAATATCATGGGCATGATGGCCTTGATCAGCTATTTTCAAACTTAAATTGATTCATCTTCATCTAAATGTCGATAATTTGTCCTTAGTTACCTAAAATCAATATATTTATAAATTAAGTACCAAATCCTTTGAATCAAGCATAAATAAGAGCACAACTTAACAAGACTAACCCCAAATTAATAGAGTAAATAAACCTTATTAAACTTCCCCATACTTAAGCTTTGCTTACTCTCGAGCAAAAAAGTTAATTAGAAAATTAATCCTAGAGTTAGGAAAATGAATCACAACCGGTGCTTCCATTCAAAACATATCAAATAATTTGTATCTCTCATTGGTCCTGTTCAATCTACTAAGTGACTTATATATTAAATGCCCTATTGTTCCACTCAACTTACTATTATATGCATTTGAGTTAACAATGCTAGAATTCTAAGGCTAGTTTGAGTAATCTAGCCTTTACCCTTATCATTTAAACAGGCTTTCAAAGTTTGAAAAATCAAACATACAATCACAAAGTAAAAGAAAGTTTACTTTAATGTTAAAGATTCCAAAAAAAAAAATTTCATCAAAAATTTTGCACCATGAATATTTTCCTAGTTATGCTTAAATGAGGGAAATTCCAATATCACTATGCTCCATTTCCTCCATAACATTCCCTTCTCCACACTTAAAGAAAGATATTGTCTCTAATGTCTTAAGAACAACAACAACAAAAGTAGGAAAATGAAATAAAGACTAAAAAAAATTGAAAATCAAAGAAAAAGAAACTAACACCCCCCTTGTAGCTAGTTTGAAATATCAAGATTCACGTCATTCCATTCAATAAGATGTTCTGTGAACCATTACAAAAACCATTAAACCAAAAAAATGAAAACGCAAAAAGAAATACAAGCAAATGAGAAACATATGAAAATACAACCAATATAGCTATAACTCTCTCATATGAACTATAAACAAGGAAAATAAATAATGTAGGCTCATTCTATTGCACCGTCCCCACTTCCACTCTCATCTCCATCTTTTAATCTTTCCTCCTCAAACCCTTCTTCTTCAGCTTCTCCTGAGCTTTCCTCTTCATTTGCAGCAGACCCCTCCTCATCTATTCTTGAGCTAGTTTCTTCAACCTCTTAAGGGGTGCTCTATCACCTAGCCTGCTGTTGGCCCTAGGTTCTCACTCGTTGCTAGCTTTAAGGCCTAACCCTTTTGTTTATGTTGTAGCTGCTCCTCTGTCTCATCCTCCTGAAAACTCTTTGAACTATTTTTTGTTATTTGTCATGACATTGAGTCAAAAGTAGATGTGATGTTCTAGAAGGTGCCCTCAGCTGCTGTACTAGAAGTAAAGCTCACTCAATATTGGCAGGAGTAGGCCTACTGAGTCCCTCATCATCCCTAGTGGGGCTACTCCTAAAACAAGAGGTCATCTAAATCTCCATCTTGTTATAGATAGTCATAAAGCCCCCTTTGATCATTCTCTTCATGCTCTTTTGATCTTCTTTCAGTTGAGCAATTTCTTGCTCCAACCTATCAAAGTTACTAGAGCAATAGTTCGTAGTGGGCAGAGGGTTGTTAGACTCACCTGGAGCCTCTATATCAATGCTAAGGTCGGGTACTTGAGGAATACTGATAAATCATTTATACTCTATTCAATTTATAAGAATTTATACTTTAGTTAATTCATTTTTAGATAAATTCCTATAAATTTGTGCTATTGTTGTGTAAATATCGTTTTTTCATCTCCTACAATTAAGAAAAGAAGAACAAAGTGATTTGAACCAAATTTAGAGTAAAACAACAAGAATAGTTGAAGAAAGAATCCAACCACACTTTCAAGAAATAAACCAAGGGCAAGAATACAAGGCAAAAGTGTGAATTGTGCCCTTAACAGTGCATATGATTATACCCATGGCTCAAGCTAAGACAAATTGCACCTTTGATGAGAAAAATATAGCTTCTACAACAACTAATCTTCAAACCAAGACTTTAACCACGAAAAAGTGACCCTTTCTTACAATAAAGCTCGTGAAGATATGTAAGTTTGTTATATAGAATTTGTTACATTAGCAAATAAAATCTTCACGTTTTCTGTGTCTGACACTATAAATAGATGTGCACATTGTAACAATATTTTACCATATGTAACAAATTTCTGATGTAGAACAAAGTAGAGTAAGAATTTTTAGTGAGAGAAACTTTTCTTTTGTGAGAAATTCAAGTTTTCTAAGTAAATCCATTTTAACTTGTCGTTTGTTTTTGCAAGATTTTTGTGCTTATTCATAATATTTATCTTTATTTCATATTATCTCTCTTAATTCTGCATTTAACATTCATATCCATGGAGAAATAATCATTTTAACGTAGGATTTGTCAATCCAAGACTTGATTCATGTGATTTCAATATGTTTTAATTGAATATTATTTGTGTACTTATATTTAGCAGCTCGAACCTTAATTTATGAGTTTATGTGAGTGAACCATTTAGAATCATGTCTGATTTAAAATGAATAGATTGAAAATTTGCTCTTTTGAATAGATCTAAGCTGCTAATAAAGTTGCTCATAATCATCTAGAGATAGAGATTATAAAACTTTATGTCTCTTGATTTAACTTTATTAAAATGGGTTTTAATCAAAGAATTCTTAAACTTTATGCAGATCTAGGTTGCTGGTAGTTTGTGAAGAGATTCCAGTAGTCTAATCTAAATCTAGAGTTGTTAACCTTAAGAGAGGCTTTAACTTAACTTAGTAAATCTAACAATACAAGTATACCCAACAAATAACTTGTTGAATTTGTTAAGAAATCACATGATAAGGACATGATGAAGCAAATCTTAAGCTTATTCTTGCATTAACAGACTTATCTTGTAAATTTTCCCTGAAAATATGTTTATAATTATAATTAACCTTAGCTTAGTTATTTTGTTCACAATGTTTTGTTGAGTTTTTCTTTAGTTTGATAATAGATTAAAAGTGAATAAGGTAGATGCTAACGATCCTCAAGAAATATGACCTGATACTTTCTATGCTACGTCAGTAGGTGTGCTTAACTATATTGGTAGTTGCGATAGAAGTTGAACAAAACTTATTAGCACATTTGTATAAAACTTTTGAAAATGACTTCGATGTTCGCATCTAAAGTTTTAAGTAAAAAAACATCCAACTAAGTCCTTACCGGCAACTGAACAATTTCTGACATCGTTGCTAGGGATTGGCATTGAATTCAATCATGTGAAGCTCAATGAAACAATACTAGAAAGCTATAAATCTATTGGTCTAGTCACTAACCTTATAAAAAGTGTAAATAGTTTTTGTTTTTGTGAATGTTTTTGCTCTTTTGTAAATATGTTAACACTTTTATATCATTTGTTTTTGTAAATAGCTTGTTCTATATATAGTTGTTGTTATTGCAAATAACCTTGTATCTGTTTGTAAACATGCTTACGTAGTTTTTATATTCTTTTGTACAATTACTTCATGTTTTCATACAATTTTGTTTAGTTTTAGTTTTGTTTTTAGTTCTTTTTTATCTTTGTTTAATTTAGTTCCTTAATTCTTTTGTTAATAATATTTTTTTCTGTATTTTTATTGTTTTGTATATCAGCTTTGTTGTTTTTTTTAGTGTGTTGTGTTGTAATATAGGTATGTTTGTTGTAGACTAATTTTTATTATAATGAAACCATAGGATTATGACTAGGAGTTACTCACACACTTTGATTCCCTTTATTCCAAAACCACAATGAATAGGAAGAATCTCCGACCTCTTAGCTAGGGATGAGGGTCATATTTTTATGGAAGAGATGGCCCATAGAGTTGACCCTATAAATGGAGAAGGTGAAGAAGTTCAGGAGGATAATGAGATCGCAAATGGAGAGAACAATTTGGGTAGGGAAAACCATCCCCCTAGAGTCATGCTTGACTTTTGCAGATCAACCTTCAATGGGGTAAACATGAACATAGCTAAACCTAGGGTAGCAAAAAACAATTTTAAAATCAAACTTAATGTCATCCAGGATGGTCTGATAATATATGCAGTTTGATGGATTGCAAGATAAGGACCCCAATACCTACCTCCAATAATTCCTTGAAATTTGTGATACCTTAAAATCAATGAAGCCTCTAATGATACTATTTGTCTTAGATTGTTTCTTTTTTATTTGAAAGGGAATGCAAAAAAGTGGCTCAATAGTCTACCTAGACAGTCCATAACAACTTGGCAACAAATGGTCGAACATTTCATGCGAAAATATTTCTCACCCTCTAAGACAACAAAGCTTAGAATTGACATAACTTCATTCCACCGATTGGAATCCGAAACCCACTATGAAGCTTTTAAGAGGTAGAAGGAGTCGCTAGGGAAGTGCTTACACCATGGACTACCAAAATGGACCCAAGTGCAAACATTCTATAGTGGAATAAACTATGGCATTAGGTATTTGATAGATGAAGCAACAGCAGGGAGCTTGAACAATAAGTCCCCTGAGGAATTTTTAAGTCTTTTTGAGGATATGGCCAAAAATCATTACTAGTATTTATATAGTAGAGTTAGGAAAGAAAAACCTAGATGTGTTTTTGAGCTTGACATAGTGACTTCTTTCACTTCTAAGGTAGAGGCCTTATCCAAAAAGATTAATGGTTTGACTTTGGAGGGTGGACAAGTTGACATGATTGATGCAAATTTAAAACAAAGTTCTAAGGGTATGATGGCTAAGAATGTTGACTTTGTTGGAAATTACAATGGACCAAAAAATGATCTTTTCGGTAACATTTACAACCTTAACTGGAGAAACCATCTAAATTTCAGGTGGAACAATAAAAATTTTTAAAATCCAAATTTTCCTCCACCCAATTTTCAGAAGTAACAAGATCAAGAATCAAATCTATCTCAAGAAAAATTTCTTTAGAAGAACTAATTACTCAATTCATCAAGGCTTTTGAGTCCAGGCAGTGGACTATTGACACAACTTTAAGAAACCACTCTGCTATCATCCAGAACTTCGAGACACAATCGGATAAAATTTCCAAACTATTCGCAAAAAGACCCTAAGGAACTTTGCCAACAAACAATGAAGCCAACCCAAGAGACTAAGCAAAGAGCTAAGAATGAATGACTTCTGGAATGATTAATTCTACTTTTCTATTTATTTTTCTTGTTTCAAGTTGTAAGTAAGTTTTTGACACCTTGTGAATGTTCTGAGAAGTCTTTGAAGACTTGTTGGCTGGATGTTTGATGATGTGAGGAGACAATGTTGATGTTTTAATGATTGATGAGTGTTTTGTAAGACTTTAACCACGTTTTCTATGGATATTTGATCAAAGAATGCAAAGTTGATGATGTTGTTTAAGTTTTGAATGAAGTTTAAATGATGTTTCTAGTCGAATTCTTTATTAAAGTATGAATAACTGGGACGCAATCACATCCACGATTTAATCTGTGCTTTAAAATTCTAGTCATTGTCTCTACCATAGCTAAAATCGAGCCTGTGATTGTGATTACAGTTGCTTTTTACTTAATATTCTTGACGGCTTAAATCGTGCTTTAAATAGAGATCATGATTCTTTTATTCGTTTATAATATTCTTTATGTAGGTAAAATAAAAGCTAATCTAAGGCCACGATTCTTTAATTCTTTTTAATAAAATATAAACCATATTCAAATCCACGACCACTGTTGAACCCACAATTCGACTAATATATAAATCTTAGATATTGTTTGTTCCCTCCCATTTATACTTCTTTCAAAATTTTAATAGATGCAATAAATACGAATTAAAAACCCCAAAAACAACCAATTACGGAATCGATAAAAATCACTTCTTTACATCATTCTCTACCATCAAACTACTATGGTAAGCATTTTTCTTCACTCCAATCTTATTTTTCTGTCTTATTTTTATGCATTTATCTGATTAATCTCATTAAATTTTAGGTTTAGAGTTTAGAAAGTTATGATGAACTAAGTGTGTTGATGCTTAAAAGTTGTTTTATTCTACTGAAAAAATTGATTCTTTACAATTTGATAACAATAAAACTTTTGAAAAATGAAATTTTTGTTAGAAATAAGTTGCTTTCTTTAGAGAACAATGAGAGTAAGTATGCCCTAAGTAGATGCTTAATAAGTCCAAATTAGGGTTCTATTAAATATTAGGGCAAAAATCTGATCCTTTTGTATTTGAATTTTGTACTTGAAACAAGAAATTTATGTTGTATTTCTTCTTCTTCTCTTTTTTTTTTTTTTTTTTTTGCATAAATAGCATCCTCAAGGCATGCAAACACAAAACCCCAAAAGAAACAAACAAAACAGACTAGAACTTATTCTAAGCCTACTCAATCCCACGTAAGTACATCTAACCAATCCCCAGTAGGTCTAAATTCTAAAGATAAAGAGAAATATAGGGTTTTTTCTCATTAAAAGCATATTGTGCCTATTGTTATGATGGAGTGGAGTTTGGTAAGGGGTTATGGGCTGGAGAGAGTGTTTAAGGGGTCTTCTGAAGATAAGGCATGGGAACGAGTTTTTGAAATAAGGGAGGAAGTTTTTGAAAGAATAACTTTAGCCTTCTTGGCAAGCTTTATAATTGAGCACTAAGTGCCATTTTTAAATTATTTTGTTAGTTTTTATGCTTTTTTCCAATACAGGACTATGTGAATGAGAAGTTTCATTATAGGCATGGGTTTATGTGATAATCAAGAAGAAATTAATGGGGAAGAATTTAAGAATTTGCCCACTGGGATTTTTGAAGAAGAAAACAGTTTTGTGGAAGAATTCATAGAGGGCACTTTTTCAGCTTCAAATACCTAGGCCTCTACTTTTAAAAAGAAAAGTGTGAGAATTCTCCACTACATGTTGGCAAGAAGCATATTCTTAAAATTGGAAAGATCAAGTAGAGTTACCCAAGCTAAACTGCATCCCCTATATAGTATGATCAAGAAATTTATAATGAATGTTGGTCTAATTGTTGCATGGAGAATCAGAAATTAGGCCAGATTGTAGTGTTAAGTATACTTGGGAGGCTTGATAACTAGAATTCTGAAAAATTTGAATTTTTGTCCAAGACAAGGGTCGACAGACCACATTTGTAGCTTTACAAAGTTGAACAAAGCAACTTTCAGAGGTTAGCGTCTAGTTGAAGTTCAAGACCCAAGTTTTGATTTAAAAGCTGAAAGAGTTGAAGTAGCTACACCAAAGCTCCAACTCAATTTTCAACAGCTAACTTCAATAAGTTGGAAAGAGAAGTGAAGGAGTTAGAGGCAAATTGAGTGATTTCAAAAAAAAAAATCATGATAAAGATATGGATGATTTGAAGGATAGTATGAGAAAGTTGACTGAGATGGTCCACATGCTCCTTCGCAACCCCCACAATCCAAGAGAAAAACCCTAGAACTAAAGATAGCTAAGTCAAGCCATGATGATGATGACGATGGCAATAATGTCAATCCTTCACCTACCTACGTCACAAGTACCTTCTCCTCTACATGCTCAAACCCAGTTACATTCTTCTCAACCATACGTCCAAACACAAACCCCAACTTCACCACACAACTTCCTCATACACTAAACGAAAGCATATCTCATCAATCCAAACACATACACAACCACAAACTCCTCCTTCACCCAATTCCCCATTTTTCACCACCTATCTCTCCTACACACACAAATACCAATATAACCTGTTTCTATTGCACATAACCACATGAAACATAACTACCCATCCCTCAAACACATCCATCTGAATGCCTTCTTCTTTAACCTGAACCATAAACAATTTTAGCCCTTTTCTCTCAAACACTATAGATACCATGGCTCAAAAATCAATTCATTCCACTCCAGTGAAACCCCTACATAAAACTTACAAAAGAACCAACGCTTGAACAAGGAAGAGAAGAAGGAGACTAATCATTCAAGATGAGTCATCAGATGAGGAATACAATCTCATTTTGCTAACTAACCGAGTACAAAGAATTGTCATGGAAATGGGTAATGAGGAGATTGAAGTTAAAATTGGTGTTGATAAAGGTATAAATGAAGCTTCCGCTACTATGGATAATATTGCTAATGATGATGGCCTGAGTGGGGGTATGGATAGAGCTGTGCATGCGGGGCAGCCTATGCGGGCCAACCCACATAAACCGTAAAAAAAAAAAAAAAATGCGGGTTAGGCTAAAAATTTTAGCTTGTTTAATGTGGAGGCCAAAATGGCCTACCCTGCATAACCCGCGAGTTGAAGCGGGCTAACCGCTGAGGGTCGGGTTGGCCCGGAAACCCGCACTTAAAAAACATTAAAGAAAAAGAAAAAATATATAATTCTTATAAAAAAAAAAAAAAAAACCTAATACATTACCCTCTTTATTTCCTCTTCATTTCACTTTTCTATTATTTACTTGTTGAATGTTGATTATGTAATTTTTATGGGAGTGATATTTTAAACTTTTAACTTTTATGTTTATTATATCCTTAGTCTTTTATCAATACTTTTTCTTTTATATTTATTAGATATTCAGATGCTTCTATTTAAAATAATCAACACAATATTGATTGATAATTTTCATGATGTATTTTTTGTTGCCACGCCAAAGGAAAAATTGGAATGAATTCTAATTTCTATGGGTTAAAATAAATCATTTTATGTTGAAATAAAAAATTTCAAAATAAAAGTTTATAATTTTTCCATACACAACTCTCATATAGGATTAGTATGTAGGTAATTGTTGAGATAAAAAGAAATATATTCTATATTAAAATTATTAAAATTTAATTTAAATTTGAATTCTTATAAATTTTAGGTTCGTGAACTAGCCTACATAACCTACCAACCCGCACAGGGCGGGTTGGTCTAAAAATTTTGGCCCGCATTACCCATTTGCACAGCTCTAGGTATGGATGTAATGGAGATGATTGATTTAAATATCGTTGCTGAAGCTATTGTCGAAAGTGAACAAGATATTGCCACAGTACCTAGTGGCATTGACTTAAATGTTGTAGCAACTAAAGAATTAAATGAAGAAGAAAGCAAGAAAAGTGAAGCTGAGCTACAAAATGAATTTTATATGGAGAAACTGATTTTTGAGACAATTATCCATGAATATCCAAAATTGTCATAGAAACAGCAGGAATGATAGTTGATAATGTCTCTCAAGAAGAGTCCCAGATAAAGAGTTTTGTGAGATAATTAGAAGACCAATCACCCTAATGAAGTCCTAGAGATTACAGTGGACCCCCTAAGCAAGTCAGATGAAGAGATCCTCAAAGCCATCCATCAACTAGTCTTACAAACACTAAAGGGATAAATCAATGAGGAGGAAGGTGCTTTCGAAGCACTCAAAGATATAACTTTGCAAACTCTTGAAGATGAGATAAGTGAGGAGCATAAATTCTTCAAAGTAGCAATGGAAAGCCTTCTGGAAGAAGTAGCTAAAGATCTTTTGATGAAAATGCTTCCCTTGTAATTTACATAGAAGATGATGATATGACAGAAAAAAAATGAAGCAATCTAAAAGGCCAACAAAAACCCAAAATGACAACATCAAGAAGAAGATGAAGGAGGACGGGTTGAAGTAAATTGAGAAAGATTCCACATAGATAACCTATAGGCCTTTTATGAACATAGAAAAACATAAAAATATCTTGAGGAAGTGTCAAAGAGTAGTAGAGGGGAGACTAATCATACTGCCAAGAACTAAAGGGAAAAGGAAAAAGAAGAGATTTTAAAGAGAAAGGAAAAAGCAAGAATGACTTAAGAAATACAAGAAACATATAGGCTTAGACAAATAAGAAAAATAAGATGAAGAATTGGCTGGTCCTATAAAAACAAGAAGGAAGAAAGAAAAGCAGTAGAAAAGGAGAAAGAGCAAAAGAAAAAAAAAAGAAAAGAAAGGGGAAAGAAATAAAAGGAAAATTTGATAAAGGGGAGACTAGTACGAAAGGGAAGGGAGGCAAATAAACACTGCTTTTTAAGTTCTTAGTAGTTCTCTCTTAGTACTCATCTTTCTATTTTTTTTTTTTTTTTGTAATCAATTCTTTCAAACTATAAACTGAGATAAATTCATTTCTTGATACAAATTCTTTCTTTAGTTAAAGTTTGCTTTAGTTCATATCATATCAATTAAAATTCTCTTTTTTATTCTTTGTAAAATGATTGATACTTTTTGTGGCATCACAAATATTTTTAATATAGGTACTATCTAAATAAATAAGCCAAGTTTCATACAACACTGAATCGTGCCTTAGGTATTGATCTTAAACTCTCACCTAATGAAATTAGGTCGTGAATTACATGATTAACTTAGAAAATTTAGTCACAACTTTAACCATGGCTTAACCAAGCCCGCAATTTCTACTAATGTCTTTACCTTGTTTTCCATAGTTTTAAATAGCTTTAACAAGGTTTAAAAGCAAGATCGTTGTTTACAGATGTTCTCAAATTGCAATTCCAATTAGAGAACTTTTCTAAACTTATATTCTTGATTCTTGCTTTATGCTTTAATTTTTTATTTTCCCTATTTGTTTCATCATGTTTTAAGCATTGATAAAAATGTTTAGTTTAGTGTGGGGAAGAGATTAAGTAAGATTAAATAAAGGGTTGATGAAAATTTTTTAAAAATAAATACACTTCATTGATAATTTTTCTTTCCACAATCATAGGAAAATAATGAAATAGTAAAATTCGAATTTTTTCGAATTTTGAGATAAAATCACCAAGCAACTCAATTGAGATTAGTAGCAAACAACATCATCTTCCTTATAGTTAGCTTTACTTTGTTAAAATCACTCTATGATATTTAAGTTGAGTAGTTTTAGTTGTTATATTTAAGAATTTAGAGTTGGGATTAACCTAAGATTCCTAATAAGCTACTTAATCAATTATTAAAAGCTTAAATGATCTGTATGCTTTTCAATTAGTTGTTTTAAAAGCCTTATAGTCTCTAATGAAGGTTCAAATGATGCTTTTTAAATTGATGATTTTTCCTTGTGTTATATCTAAAAGTAAAATCAAAATGATAATGGTCATGAGCTTAAGATTGACAAGGGCAGGGGTACTCAAAAGAGTCAATTTCTTGACCCTCTATCAATTTTAAATAAGCTATGAAACAAAGAAAATCACATTCAATTAATATGAGCACGACTGGGTCTCTCAGAAGAGCAAGACCTAATTTCTCTATTAATTGAATCATGAAAGTAAGGAAAAGAGAATAGTTGTTAGTATGAGCAGGACTCAGTCCCTCAGAGCAAGGCTTAACTCCTCTACTAATAACTAATCAAATCAAATGAAATTAAAAGTGCTTAAAATGGTTAGCTGATATAGTTGTCTTGGTCCCTTAGAAGACAAATGATTCATCCCCTTATCAGCTAAGCTATAACAAAGAAAGAAAAAGAAATGAGACAATGTTTAAAAGCAAATAAGAAAAGTGGTTTAAGGGATGAGTTGATATGTATCCCTTAATTCTTTAGTGTAATGCTTAGAGAGATGACTAAGGGACTACATACTTATAAATATAAAGAGATAAAGTTGATTGAGTCTCTCTTACTTTGTTTATTTTTTTGAATAATTTTGCGTTAGATTTTGACTTAAACACTAAGGGTAAACCAAGCTATAACAAAGAAAGAAAAAGAAATGAGACAATGTTTGAAAGCGCAAATAAGGAAAGTGATTCAAGAGATGAGCTAATATATATACCTTCACTGCTGAGTGTAATACTTAGAAAAATGACTAAAGGACTGCATACTTATTAATATAAAAGGATAAAGTTGATTAAATCTCTCTTACTTTGTCTAATCTTTTTGATAATTTTGCTTTAGATTCTGACTTAAACAATAAGGGTAAAAGTTGATCTACTTAGATAAGTTTAGTGATCCTAGCAAAAGTAACTTTGGCAAATGATCGGCAAGGATTGTATGGAGTTGATTGTGCAATAGAATAATGAGTTCACTAGGTGATTAGGCTAAAAGGAATGAGAACTTTAAGTTAGATTTGGTTAAAATTCCATTTATGATTTATTTTGCCTATTCAACAAGCTTTGTTGTTTGGTTTCACATGATGATTTGCTTGAGGACAAGAAAAGCTTAAGTGTAGGGGAATTCGATAAGTCAGTTATACTCTATTCAATTTATAGGAATTCATGTTTTATCTGAATCATTATTAGATAAATTCCTATAAATTTGTACTATTATTGTGCAAATGTTTTTTTAGCTCCTCGAATTAAGAAAAGAAGAAACAAAGTGATTTGAACTAGTTTGAAGCAAAACAACAAGAATAGTTGAAGACAAAATCCAACCACACCTTTAAGAAATAAACCAAAGGCAAGAATGAAAGGCAAAAGTGCGAATTGCCCCTAAACCGCGCTCGTAATTATATCCACTATTCAAGCTGAGATAAATCATGCCTCTAATGAGAGGATTATAGCTTCTACCATGGTTAACTTTTAAGCCGTGACTCTAACCTTGAAAAGTGACTCTGTGCTAAAATAATACTCATGAAGACATGTATAAAGTTTGTTAAAAAGAATCCATTACGTCAATGAATAAAATCTTCACATTTTCAATGCCTACACCTATAAACAAACATGCACAGACATTGTAATAGTATTATACCATATGTACCAAATTTCTTACATAGAATAGAGTAAAGTGAGAATTTCTAGTGAGAGAAACTTTTCTTTTATAAGAAATGCAATTTTTCTAGGTAAACCCATTTTGACACAACATTTGTTTTTGCAAGATTATTGTGTTTAATTAGTAATATTTATCTTTATTTCATTTTTTTCTCCTAATTATGCATTTAACATTCATATCTATGGAGAAATAATCATTTTAACTTAAGTTTGTCAATCCAAAACCTAATTCATGTGATTTTGATGTGTTTTAATTGAATATTGTCTAGGTACCTATAATTAGTAGCTCGAATCTTAATTCATGAGTTTATGTGAGTCCATCATGTAGATTCATGTGTGATTTCAAATGAACAAATTGAGAAATCGTTTTTTTTTTTAATAGATCTAGTTGCTAATGAAGTTACTCATAATCATCTAAGGATAGGGACGGTGAAACTTTCTATCACTTAATTTTAAATTCATTAAAATGGGGTTTTAATCAAAGAATTCTTTAACTTTATATAGAGCTAAGTTGCTAGTAGCTTATGAAAGGATTCTAATGGCCTAATCTAAATCTAAAGTGACCTTAAAAGAGGCTTTAACTTACCTTAGTGAATCCGACTGTACAAGTATACCTAGCAAACAACTCATTAAGTTTGTTAAGAAATCACATGATAAAGGCTTGGTGAAGTAAATCCTAAGCTCATTCTTGCATTAACAAACTTATCTTACAAAATTTACCCTGAAAAATGTGTTTATAATTAAAACTAACCTTAGTTTAGTTTTTCTATTCATAATGTTTTGTTGAGTTTTTCTTTGACTGGATAATAGATTAAAAGCGAGTAAAGTAAATACTAATGATCCCTAGAATATGACCTAATACTTTTATGCTACTTCGGTAGGTGTGTTTACCTATGTTGGTAGTTGTGCATCCAAAGTTGAACAGAACTTATTAGCATCATTTGTATAAAACTTTTGAAAACCCAACTTCACATCCACTGGATCCCAAACCAAGTCAGATACCCACTGGCAAAAGGGATCAATGGGTAACAGTTTAGAGGTCCCAATCATATCTTTTGTATTACTCTTCCTTGGCTAGATTGACTGATTTTTTAGAATTCTTGTAATTAGTGGCCCAAAGTATATCCCTTGGCTTGAGTCCAAAGATTGAATCTTAAAGGCGAAGGCCAAAAGTACACCAACAATTTACCTTGTAATTTTTTATGATACTGTACAAAGGTAAAATGTCGGTATTCGCCACAACATCTGGACTATCCATTGAGGGTTAATGGAGCACACTAGGATGTAATGAAGGACTCGGTAACTTAGCAGCTTTAGGGATGCAACCGGGGCGGGTCGTTATAGGGTACCCGCCCGCCCGCCCGCTAAAAACCCTATAGGGTCAGACCCTATAGGGTTTAGGGTCGGGTTTTGGGTTGTACTCAAACCCGTTGGGAAAACCCGACCCGATTTAATTTAAAAAAATTAAAAATTTTAGTTTAAGGAATTTACTTATTCATTAGTTGAATGATGCTTTTCATATAATTATTTTGTTATTCATGTATTGAGTCACATGATAGGATATAAATTATATTTACAATTAATAATCACTGACCAATTATCCAGAGAAAATCGGTTTCCATGTGCAACCTTCCCACTTTTTCAAAATTCATTTCTTTTTCATGCAACACAACAAAGTATAAAAATTAATTTTCTCAGAAAAAATAGATATTATATATATATATATATATAATGACAAATAAATCAAGAATATATAGATCGTCGTGTAGTGTCATTATTATTATTATTATTAATATTATTATGAGTTGGATGTATTTTATATATATATATATATATATATAGATATGTAAGTCTTCTAATAATTTTAGGCAATGACATGTCTTGAGTTATTGACTTTATCTTATAAATTCAGTTTTCATGTTTAATAATTTTTTACCTGTCTTTAACGTTTTCTAATTTTTTTTAAATAAAAATTAGGATTTTTATCAACTCTATTGAAATTTTTGCCCTCCTCAACATGCCTCACTACAATAATAATTTAATGAAATAATAAAATGATGCATTTAATTATGTAATATATTAAACGGGTCGGGTTCGGGTCGGGGGGGGGTTCCTAAATAATCGGGTCGGGTCGGGTTCTGGGACACCCAATTTGTAATCGGGTCGGGTTTGGGACAGGATGACCCGACCCGAACCCGACCCGTTTACATCCCTAAGCAGCTTCATGGTAGAGCCCCCTAATTTGCATAGCTTAAAGCTATCCTTTATGGAGATCTATCACCATAAGTTTGTATGAGAAACCCCATTTGGTAGACTTGTTGGCAAGCAATGAAATTTTGTGAATTAATCTCTGCCTCTATGTATACCCCCATTGCAGTAATGAAGTCCCTTATAATCATGTCATGATATTTTCCTTTAGCAAAGAAAAAGACCTAATTGTGGGTGCTCAAACCTATATTAGTCTATGTAATCTTATAGGAGGCTAAGAACACTAGAGTAGTCTATCTGAAGAAGTCCTCCTTCAAATTGAAAAAGTTTAGCTAAGGCTCCTTAGGTAATAGTCTCTCAAATAACCATACTAACCCATACTTTCCTAGCATGTCTACATCCACAATAATGTTTCCCTTGAGTACTTTATGCTCCATCAACTGTCTATACCAATGTCTGTGGTTTTCCCTCATCACAATAAGTGGGTTTACGAGCCACTAGAGCTACCAATATGAGTAGATTATGGGGACATCTCGCTTCTCTAGCATTTTACTCCTTTAGGGTTCTTAGATTTCTTAGACGTCATCTGCAAAGGAAAATATTGAAAAAGCCAAATTATGGTGTAGAAAAGATTAAAACATCACATTGGTGATACATGTAATGTAAGAAGATAGTGGATCAACATATGGCAGGAACCTAGTTCAACAAACATAGACATTAAGGAATTCTGATGCTCATGACATACAACATATCCAGATTATTTATGCACTAGAAACAGACTATGATCCTATTATCTATTTGAGCATCAAGTTAATCCAACTATGATTTCCAAAACAAGTTCCATACCTATGAATGGTCAACTAAGTTATAGTATCAATGTACTTCTTTATATACGATAAATGACCTCACTAAGTACTACATAAGGTCTTAATTACACTAAAATCATCCAAATTGCAAACAATTCCTAGAGCTTCAAGCAATTAGAAAACATCAACATAGCAAAATTAGGGTTTTCACCAATGTCAATCCTAAATCCTTGTTTAAGTATGAGAAATAACTATAATCCAATAGGAATCAATAAGGACAACATCAATTAAGCCCTAATTTTGAAAAGTCCTAAATTTTACAAAACAATTCATCTTAGCGATACTAGGGTTCATGAGACAGATCACCAAATCAGGGCATGAAATATGCAACAAAAGCATGAAATAACACATCTATGTACTAAAGGATAACATGCATTACCATCAATTCATCACAAGCCCCAAAATTAGAAACCCTAAAAGTCACATTTTGATGAATCAAATGAAACCTTAAGGGAAAAATTTCAATAGAAGCAAGAGTTACATACCTTTATGATGTTAAATCCACGAATTAAGCAAATAAAAGTGGTTGATCGAGTCGATTTTGAAGTGCTAATGAGTGGGTATATGAATAGACAGTTTAAAGCAAAAAATGAGATGAAGATGATGGGCATAGATTATGAGGAGGAGAAAGAATCTGGTATTGTGCATAAATACTAAGTGAGTGACGCCCTTGATCACAATCGTGACTCAGCCTTATCTTGGCATAAAATAAAAACAATGAAGAACTCACCTATACCATGACCGTAACTTGGGTTGTGATCAAATACTGACCTTTAGGTTGATTTCACTACCTAGATCATGGGTATGACAACGGTAGTGATCTTATCATCTTAAAATTTCTTGCCTTCGTCAAAGTAAGTAACAACCATGACACTAGTCATGATCAATTCATAAAATAAAAGCTAGATGTACTTACCTATATTACGGCCATACTATGGGTAGGGAGAATGTCCTTAACGTTAGAAATTAGTTCACTACCTAGATCACCAACGTGACCTGGGTGGTGATATTTGCATCTTAAATTTTTCCTTTGTTCTAACCATTATTGCGGCCACGATATCCATGTTATGGCCTTTTTCACGTCCATAATTGATAAGGTGATCTCTTCTAAAATTTCACCTAATACATCATAGGTGGATTCAGGGGGTAATCTCGAGTCTACTTGCTTTCCTCATGATTTTTTATACTAAGCATGAATTTTCCATTATGATGACTTCTTCGCTTCTTCAATGGATCCTCCTTGACACAAATCGCTTGAAAATGTTAGGATATCTGAAGAATTAACAAGATTAGTTACAATAGATCATAAATAACACAAAATTGATAGAAACAACACACAAAACATGAATCAAAATATGGTTTTTCTCCCATGAAGTGCTTGTTCTACATCATTAGCTTAACATGAAATACTCTAAGTTTGTGATTCAACCATAAGGAGTTTAAGCTCCCCTTTTCCATCAAAAGCCTCTGATCACCATAGTAAATCTTTAATCACTAATTATTGACCTTAAATTTGCCTTCATCCGATTGCTCAACTTCTATAACCCATATGGAAACACCTTTTTACAATGAATGTGCCCAACCATCTAGATTTAAGCTTCTAAAGGAACAACATAAGGCGTGAATTGTATAGAAGCATTGGATCTCCTTCCTTGAGCTGCTTTGGATGCAGATTATAGCATCACGTAACTACTTGGCTCCTTCCTTTACAACCGGCTGTTCTCATATGCTACAAGGCACCATTCATCTAATTCAGTAAATTGGAGATGTCTATTCCTACCAACAACCTCTAGATTAAGATTGGTAGTTTAAATAGCCGAATAAGCCTCATGTTTACCTTCACCAGTAGATGATACGCCTTACCACACACCAATCTATATGGTGTAGTTCCTAAAGGTGTCTCATAGGCTATCCTATATACCTATAAGACATCATCAAGTCTCTCTGCCCAATCCTTCCTATTGTGGGCCATTGTCTTCTCAAGAATTCATTTTAAGTCCCTATTGGACACTTCAACTTGGCCACTGGTTTGTAGATGGTAAGGAATGGCTAATCTATGGTGAACCTATACTTCTTCAAAACCTTGTCAATCTAAGCATTGCAAAAGTGGGTGTCTCTATCACTTATAAATGCTTAAGGGAATCTAAATCCAAAAATAGCATCTTTAAAAACCTTGTTACCACCCGTGCATCATTAGTAGGCAAGGCTTGGGCTTCGACCTACGTAGACACATAGTCAACGGCTACCAAAATGTACCTATTCTCAAAGGAACTCGGAAATGAAACCATGAAATCGATGACCCAAATGTTATAGACTCATACTCTTAAGATAAACTCTAAGGCATTTCGTCCCTCTTGGATATGTTTCCTCCTTTGACACCTATTACAAGCTAAGACATATGGGAGCATTTTTAAATATGCTAACCAATAGAAGCCACCTCCAAGACCTTCTAAGCTGCCTTATTGGCATTGTACTTGCCACTTATTGGCTCACTATATTAGTGAAATAAGATTCATTATTCTTCCTCATGAGATACACAATACTTGATAACCTAGTCAGCACATACCCTAAATAGAAAAGGATCTTCTTAGAAGTAATACTTTAATTTTGATAAGAACTTCTTCTTCTTGTGATAGTACTAGTCTTGGGGTGAGATCTTTCCAACTAGATAGTTCGCTATATTAGCAAAGCAAGGAATGCTCTGATCCTCAACTGTATATACTGAAAACAAGCTTTCCTTTGAAACTTATCATTTATATCCTCTTCATCTAACTGTTCTAAATGTGGGTTGTTTAATCTAGACAAATGATCAGCCACCAAATTTTTTGACCCCTTATTATCACTAATCTCTTAGTCGAACTCCTAGAGGAATAATACCCATCTAATCACCTTAGCTTGGCATCATCTTAGATAGCAGAAACTTCAAAGATAAGTGATCAATGTAAGCAATCACTTTGAAAGTAGAAGGTATGGCAAAATTTGTCAAAGGCAAACACAACCAATAACAATTCCTTCTCTATAGTGGTGTAGCTCTCTTAAGCTGATGTAAGAGTTTTGCTAGCATAATATATAGGCTAAAAGTGCTTATCTCACCTTTGCCCCAGTGCTGCCCTAACTACTAAGTCACTTATATTACACATTAACTCAAAGGGAAAATTCCAATACGGTACCATCATAATGGAGCATTGGTCAGTTTCTCCTTCAACAAGCCGAAAGCTTCCATGCAACTCTCATTAAGATCAAACTGGACATAAGCTAAGTCAACGGCCTAACAATTTTGGAGAAGTCCTTAATGGATCCTTTTTAAAGTCCAGCATGTCTCAAAAAGCTTCTAATAGCCTTGACTAAAGATGGTGGTGGCAACTAAACCTCAACCTTCGTTGTATCTACTTCAATTCTTCTGCTTAATATCTTATGCCCTAGTACAATATCCTATTGTACCATGAAATGGCATCTCTCCTAATTCAATACCAAGATTGTCTCTTCACATTTGTAGAGGACCCTTTTCAGATTCACGAGGCAATCATCAAATGAGTCTCTAAATATAGAGAAATCGTCCATAAACACTTCCATCATATCCTCTATCAAATCTTCAAAGATGGCCATCATCCAATGCTAAAAAATGCTAGAGCATTGCATAGTCCAAACAGCATCCTCTAGTATGCAAAAGTACCATATAAGCAAGCAAAGGTGGTCTTCTCTTAATCTTTAGGTGCTATGGGAATCTAAAGTATCTGACATGTTATCTACGAAGAAATAATATGCATGTCTTGTTGATCTCTCCAACTGTTGATTAATAAATGACAATGGGATGTAATCTTTCGAGTGGCATCATTAAGTTTCCTATAATCGATGCACACTCTCCTTCCCATGACTGTACACATTGGCATTAGTTCATTCATCTCATTAGGCAAAATAGTCTTTCCTCCTTTCTAGGAACCATCCGAACCAAACCTACCCATGAACTGTCAGATATGGGATAGATGAGTTTTGCATCTAAGATATTTACTACTTCTTTCTTCATAATTTCCTTCATATTCAGGTTCAATCTTCATTGTAGTTGAACAACTAACTTGTACGTATCTTCCATCAAGATCTTATGAGTGCAGAATGATGGGCGATCCCCGTGATATAAAAAATCTTCTAGGTTATGGATCTTTTGTACTCTCTAAGTATTACTAGAAGCTTCTCTTTTTGCTTCAACTCAAGAATTACAAAAATGATCACTAGGACCTTAGCATCTACTTCAAAAAATGCATACTCCAAATAACTCGATAACTATTTCAACTCCACTTCTGTGGCTCTTCTACTGATGGCTTTAACCGAGCTATATTACCCATGCCGATCTCTTTAACACATGTATCTCTCTTCAATTTAAATTGTGCTTCCAACTGAGTAACTACATTCCTGACTTCCTCATTTTCACTCTCTGTCTGACTTCCCTATACCAAGCATAACTCTAAAATATCTTGCTAAGAAATTCTTACACAAAATTAGACATGGTGAAATGAAAGGTATAATAGAAAAATAGGTGTCATCATTGGTCATGGATTGCTTAAACACATCTAGCATCCTGGTCACCATCTCATCTCTTTCAACCCTAAGTACCAACTTGCCATCGTCAACATCTATTACTGCTCTAACAGTAACCAAATACAATCTTCCTAATATCAAAGGGACATTTACATCCTCATCCATGTCTAAAATGACAAATTCTATTGGAAAGATGAAATCTTGCACCTTAACTAAAATATTATCCATTACTCCTCTAGGGAACCTCATAAATCTATCTACCAACTACTCATCCATGTAAGCTTCGGTTCTCCTAGATCAAGCATAACTCTAAAGTATCTTTGCTAAGAAATTCCTGCACAAAATTAGACATAGTGAAATCAAAGGTATCAATAGAAAAACAAGTGTCCTCATTGATCATGGATTACTTAAACACTTATAGCATCCTAATGATCATCCCATCTCCTCTAAACCTAATACCAGCTTGCCATCCTTAACATCTATTACCGCTCTAGTAACCAAATATAGTCTTCCCAATATCAAAGGGGCATTCACATCTCATCTAAGTCTAAGATGATAAAGTCTATTAGAAAGATGAAATCTTGCACCTTAACTAAAACATCCTCCATTACTCTAGGGAACCTCATAGATCTTTCTGCCAACTACAAACTCATCTATATAGGCTTCAGTTCTCCAAGATCCAGCCTCTTAAACATCTTGTAGGAAATGAGATTGATGCTAGTCTTTAGATCTATCAGTGCTCTCTCTATAGGTAGGTCACCAATCAAGCAAAGTATGCTGAAGCTATTCGAATCCTTCATCTTCCTTCGTAACTTGTTCAATATTACTTCAGAGCACTCCCCATCAAGTGTTACTATGGAGAATTCTTCCAATTTCCTTTTCTTTTTATGATGAATTGAACAATGTTCTCGGAGTCAATGTTCCAGAGAGTTAGAGCACTAGTAAAAGAACTAAGATATATCATATTAGTCTCATCAAATTAATCCTTTTCTTCGATAGAATCTAGCATCTTAATGACTATTTAGATCTATCTCATGATCTACCAATTCATTTTTCTTTTCCACTATCTCATACTTCAATTTTAGTGACTCCTTAAATTGTATATTCGGATCATTTTCCTCTAGTGCATCGAGAGGATTTGTAATTATTTCCTCAACTACTCATCCATGACCCCTAAAAGTTGCTAAAGATTTAATTAACCTGGATACCAGCTCTTGAGATGGTCTTAGAAGGGTAACCAATTCTTCTAAACTTATGAATTTGTAAATATTAGGAGCGCAGAACTCCCATGAGTCAGCTTGAAAGAGTACTTGCATTATCTTAACAAACAAGTATAAATTATCATATCCCGTCTCAATGATCCATTCTAACATGGATTTCTCTGAGAGTGTTCTTCCTTAAAGCTCAAGGACAGAAAGGTGGGGTGAATGAGTTTTTCACCATTCCATTGGATCTATAGAAGCTAAAAGTTTCGATGTTTAAAGGGCATATTCTCCTAAAAGGTTCCTCGTTTGGGTTCAATTCTTGAGTATGTTAAGAACTTGAGTTTTGATGAATGATGGTAAAATAATATGAATGCAAGGAAGGTCTCTCACTTTGACATTCAAAATTCTATTGTCTACCACTACTTCCTATAGAACATATGATCTAAAGTCATAAGGTCAATATCTGAAAACTCTGATAATGAAGCAAAGGGGAAAATACATTTGCATTAAATGGGTCTAAGGTAGAATAATATGGATGGGTATTCATAAAACACATAATCTTTCCCACAATATCAGCATAGTAATCCCCCATAATTCATGTTTCAAACAATTACAATTACTCAAAAACAGAAACAATGGAGCAAATAACCCCAAAAGCAATACATCACAATATTTTTGTTCTTTTAAATAATATAACAAACAAAAGAAAGACCATGGCTAAATTAACAAGCAACAGGTTTTCCAAATATTGTCGATCCCCAACAATGGCATCAAAAACTTGGTGTCCAAATATCTGACCTAGTTTTATAATTTTCCTACAATTTAGTCATCATTAAGCCAGTGCACATATCGTTTGCAATACAGGAGTTGAGTATAGGGTCATCTCTACAGGGACCGTTAACTACTAGTAATCACCCTCTTAATTATTATCTAACCTAAAAATTTGAATGAGCAAGTTATATATTATTAATTACACTACTTATGTCTTAGAAGTTACAGTACACTATAGCAAATACCAAATTTCTTAACTAATGCAAAATAATACAACAATTTAGACTTGCTTTACCATTGAGATTAGCATTCACATTAACATATAAAATTAGTCTTGTTAGTTTCCTTAACTTGTAGAATTCAATAGCTATGTTAATGTCCTTCTCAAGATCATTAATGTTTAACCATAATCTTATCCACTAGAATCCTTCCTTGTTAATAGCATATTATAATTATTTTAAGTCTAGGAATTCCATACTGATATTAATTTTATGGAAAAGATTTCACAATTCTATCTCCAGAATCATGAGCAATTTCTTCTTACATCCTAAATCTATTCAATAGAAATGCCTATGATTCTTACGACATTAAATGTCAAAATCCATGACCACAACATAGAACTTGATGCATTAGACAAATCTATATTCCTAATGATCACTACCGTTACCCAAGCCATGATCTATGCGGCTTCATAATCTTGAAATCAATCACGCCCATGATGCTAGTTGGGAAGTAGGATACATGTTAAATCATGTCTACAATAGTGCCCGTGATATCCTCGGCTTCTATTTCATCTTCTCTTGTTAGCCGCTATATGACCTTAACATACATCCACAAAGATCATCATCACTATCATGGCCATCCTTTAGATGCTAATAGGTGTGGCTCTTTATTTTTTCTTCCTTTCATGCCTACGATTGTCTTGATAATTAATCCACATTGATCACCATCAATATCACGGGCACAATGCAAGCCTTAATCAACTATTTTCAAACTTAAATTGATCCATCTTCATCCAAATGTTGATAATTTATCCTTAATCACCTGAAATGAATATATTTATAAATTAAATACCAAATTCCTTAAATCAAGCATAAATAAGAGCACAATTGAATAGAAGTATCCCTAAATTAATAGAGTAGATAACCTCTATCAACAATTATGTGCAATATGACCAATTTTGTCACAATAATTACAAGTTACATAAGTTATTTTCACAAAGTATCTCTTATAGGACTTGTTTTTCTTGTTTTTCTTATAGCCAATTCAAAACTTGTCTAAAGTAAGTTTTTGTTTACCTAGAAGCACATTCGAGTTCTTTTCACCTTAAATTGATTTTACTATAACTTGTTTTGAATTATTTAAACTAGTTGTCAAGATAGCATTTTCCAACTTTAGCTTCTCTAACTCATTCAAAAGTTCATCATCACATGCTATAACATCAACGTGTCCTTCTAATGTCTTATTTTCAATATCAAGCAGATTAATCTTAAATTTCAACTTCTTCATTTCCATTACTCAAAACCTCCTTTTGATTCTTTAACTTATCATTTTTCATTAGGAAAATATTGTGAATGGTACCTAAACTTTAGCAAAATACACAATTAGGTACCTAAATTTTGAAATTTATCCATTTAGTTTCTATAAAACTTTTTATGCATACTAATAGTGCCTCTGTTATATTGGTTAAAATGTCACGTTGGATGAGGTGTTAACCAATTTAACGAAGTACTATTGGTGTAACAAAAAGTTTTTTCATGTATTAAATTGATTAATTTCAAAGTTTCGTACCTAATTGCATAGTTTACCATATATCATTCACGTCATTAACACTATTCCATTTGCAAATATTCACTATCTTCATATAATACATCACTTTTTTCCTTTAAAATACATTAAAATTTCTTTTAAATCCATCAAGTTCATCTCCTCCATTTTTCATCATAAATTTTAACAAGTTGTTTTTCTTTCATATTTTGAGCATTTCATTATAAAATTTAGGGTTAATGTCACAAATGGTACATGAACTTTAACAAAATATACAATTAGGTACCTAAAGTTTAGAATTGATTAATTTAGTACTTAAACTTTGAACTTGGTAAGTTTAATGCTTAAAAGAACTTTTCATGCACGCTAATAATACCTCCATCAACTTCTTTCAAGTACTAAATTTGTTAATTTTAAAGTTTTTCAGGTATCAAATTGATCAATTTTAAAGTTCTAGCACTAAATTGATCATTTTCAAAGTTTAGGTATCATTTGTAACATTATCTCTAAAACTTAGAATACATATCAACTAACTAATCATATGAAATATTATACGGAGGAGAACATACCTCATTATCTAAGGCCATAAAGCACGACATCATTGAAGTTCTATGGAGTCATCGTTGCTCCATGTAGCTACTATTGTTTCCTTTCTTGTCCCTTTATCGGCATTCTTGATGTTAAGATAATATTTTTGGATATAGCCAGGCTCATTGCATTTGTAGCATGTAACCACCTTCTTCTTCTCCTTCTTCAATTTAAATGTCCCAATCTCATCTCTTTTCTTTAACCTTTAGGATAATGTCATAAATGGTTTCCAAAATTTCGTAAAATATGCAATTAATACAAACTTTAAAATTAATCAATTTAATACTTGAAAGCCTTTTAAATTTATCAGTTTAGTATTTGAAAGAACTTGATGAAGATATTGTTGGCATGCATGAAAAGTTCTTTCAGGTATTAAATTGATCAATTTCAAAGTTTAGTACCATTCGTGACATTAACCCTTAAACTTTTGTCAAACTTAAAAAGCTTTGTAACTTTCTTAATTAACTACTCCAATTCTTATCATCATCTCTCTTATCATGTCTTTTTCATCATCACTATAATGGAAGCATGATGTTGCATTAAGTGGTACATCTTATTTTGGGATTCTTCTCCTTACATCCTATCATTTCATGTGTCTTAAGTTTTCCAAAGAGTTGCTCCTTTGATTCGCTTAACCCATGAGCTTCTCAATAGTGATCATCTTTGCTTCCAATTTTTGGCAAGTTCCTTGAATTTTCTAATTGCTTTCCACATTGTTAAGATTTTTCCTTAGAGCCATCAATTGGTTTATAATATTGATGAATCTAACTTGTATTTCATCAATTGATTTATTTACATTCAATTTAAAAATGGTCAAATTCCTCACATAATAATCTTATTTTAATGTCCTTTACTTTAGACATTTATTCATATTTACATTGCAATTTATCCAAAATTTGTTTAACAATTTTACAAATACAAATTCTACTAAAATCATTCTCATTTAAACCAAAATACAAATTATTAGTAGCAATTTCTTTCGGTTGGTCTTTTTCCAATGCCACCTTAGTGTAATTTCTTTCTTTCTTCCCTTCTTTTATAATATGACCATCATTAATAATACTCCATGAAAGTCTATTTTGTGAGTTAGGAAAATTTCCATTCTATATTTCCAATAAGCATAATTATTTCTATTTAAAAGAGGTGGCCTATTTATAACTTGCTCTTCTAAGAAGCCTAGTATATTTAAAGTCAAGATCTTTACTCTAATATGCATTTAGCAAATAATTAGAGAGAAGCTTAGATGCTAATTGAAAAACATTACAAGGCTAAGCTCAAAGAGAGGGGATGGTGAATTGAGTTTATGAAAACTTTTATTTTATTTTCAATTTTAAAACCTAAATGATGCGATTCAAGAAACTAAACAAAATAAGAACAATGATAACATAAAATGTGATAAATGAAAAGAGATAGGAAAGAGAAAAAGAATTCTAGCTTTAATATAGAGTTCGAACTGCCCCTACTCTCCATGGATACAAGTGTATCAACCGGTGACTTCTTAACACACGTTATTAATCACCAATGATATTGGTAGCAAGAAGCTACACAAAAGCACCAGCAATAATCTACACAAACAACCACTCAATTGTATTTTATCACAACACAGAAATTCACACTTAAAGCATAAGTGCACTCTGCCTTACAAAAAAATAACAAATGTAAAACTCAATGGCACTAGTTTACTCTCTCATAAGAAAATAGCAAATTTAATACAAGGGAAAATTTCATACAGAGAGTAAAACAAGTAGATTAATTTCAATTTAACGACTTTAGGAAATTCGTCAAATTTGCCAACAACCTATCTCTATACGTTCTTCAACCAATTTGGTCATTGGTTAAATGTAAGAGAAAATTTGGTCGTTGGTGATTTTCTCCCAAATTTTCCATTAGAATAAATGCTTCACCGAGTTTTTTTTTTTTTTTAAGCAAGTGTCCAAATGCCATGTACAAATCTACTATCGTTCTCAACTGATCTTCTTGTCGTCCACACCTTCCCTACACCAAACACACCTACTGTCCAAAGTCATGCTCTCGCATTTAAACTCTAAGCTTTGCACATGATCAAAAGCATTATGATCATGTGAATCATGACTACTGTCTAGACACCGATCCCCTACATTTAGACTGGCTACAGACACATGATTAGGTCTTCTGATCATGCTAGCATTCGAATGCCATGCCTTGGCATTTGGACAGTAGTTTCTAGTGCAACAAAATCTTCCAAAAACTCTTACAACTACTCTACTTGCCTTTCTTCTCCTCTATTCACACTACTCTTCTCACTTTTTCTTTCTTCTCTCTCTATGAGCCTACATAAGTCACCTTGTTTAGAAATAACTAGTGTCTTATAGGGATTTTAATCAATTACTTTCTACTTTCGTGGCTAGTTAAATAATTTTATCTGAAGTCTTGAATTTCCAAAGCTCTATAATTCTTGAAATTTCATACTCCAACCCTACTATGAAATAAGAAATAATTTGTTCCTTTAATTCAATAATCTCACGTCAAATCATTAGCATTTTAAACTCTTTAATATGACATTCCTCATTGTGGCTATCCTATTTAAGAGTGTGAAGTTTCATAAACATTTCTTGTTTGTAGTGATTAAGAACAAAGTATCTGTGCACAATCTATTTCATCATATCTCCACCTCACCTTCTTGTTGTAGTCTCTAGGATCTTGTGTTATTCTAAAACAATGCAACATATTCACTATATCCTATGATTATGTCGATTATTTCATATAAATCTCTCTAAGTCAAAATTATTTCCATCGCATTCATCATGCTCTTCTATTGCCTTTCTAGCATTATCATGTGATCCTCCCATATGCTCCTCTATAGTGTCAGGTCTTAGAGTCAACATCCTCATAATTTCCACTATGTCTCATAGAGTTTCCTTTATAATGAATTTTGACACATTAGCTTCTCTTCTAAATCCATTACCACCACGAATGTAGCACGTTACCTTCAAACATCACTATGTATATTATCTCCAAATATCTATAAAATTACAAAGGCAATCATAACAATTCTCAACCAACCCAAATACCACTTGTGTCACAACTACAAATACCATTCATCATTGAACCTTTGCTTTGATATGAAAAAAAGGTTATGCGCTTATAATCTAAACACAATTCACAATTATAATCAAAATAGAGAAATTTTTTTATCTATAGATGTAATTTGATTTGAAGAAAAGTCATTAAGAAATGTAGAACATAGATTAATAAAGTTTGAAATCTAAGGAAACAACCATTAAATTTTTTCAAACTACAACTATTTAATGGGTTTTCTAGTGTGAAATAATAAAATAAATAATAGATGTGGATCACTACTCTATTAGAGTTGATGTACTAAGGAAAATTAAGCTATGCTTAGCCTATCTGATATCATGAAAAAAATACATCAATCTACTCACCTCAAATTATGATGGATTGATAAGAGCTAGGTACAAAAAGAGAATATCATAGTTAGTGAAAAATCAAGCTTTCCAAAAGGTTGCATGCAATATATATATTAGGAACATTTGATAATATTGGATAGTTGCTATAAAAGGAAAGTACTTTAGATGTGGGAAAGAAATTAATTGATGACGTTCCACATTATTCGGATTAGGATCGGTAAGTGTCGTATCAATCCTTAAGAAATATCATCGAATTTATATTGAATCTTTAGAAGTATCGTATCGTTAATGATCTAAAGAGGGAAAAGAAAGGGACCAATATACCATACCTAACTAATATCATACACTCAAAGGTTAAAACCTTTAAAATATCCATCCAAATGCTTTCACTACTTCACTTGAATAAGCAAACTCCTTTACTTTAAATGAATTCTAATGGAGACTTGTTTTAAAATATATATATATACACATATACAAACTTTAATTTGTACTATAACTTAATAACATCATATGTTTACCCTATAACATACCAAACTTAACTACTTTTGAACGAACAAAATCTCAAATTAGAAATCATTACTTGCAACATAGAAGACAAAACAAAATGGGAATGAAAGATTTACCTTGAATCATGAAGAGGATGAGTGCCTCTTAAAAGAAGGGAGATAGTGTAATAGCATAAGAGGGAGGAAGAGAGGAAGAAAGAGAGTTTGTTACTTTAATTTTGAAAATAGAAAACATTGGTGAAAATTAAAAGTTTTATGAAATTGTAGAGTTTGATTTCACTTGTAACTCTAGTTCTATACATACAATTATATTTATTTTAAAAGGGGTTAGAACGGAAAATTGAAATGATTGTTTCCAAAAATTGATTGTTGAGACATCTCAAAGTTTTAAAAAATTCTTAGATGTTTTATTCATTTATTTTATTATATCATTGTTTATCTTAGGGTAAATTTCAAATTCACTACCTAAACTTAGCAAATGTGTAATGACTACCTGAAGATTGATTTAATTAATTTAATGCTTGAGTCAACCTTTTGCACATGCTAATGCTACCTCCATTACTTTTGTCCATTCCATCTGAACCTATAGACCCTCTAACCAATAAAAACTAGACACGTGTGCCTTAGTCCATCAATGAATACACACATGTGTAAATGTATACTAATTTTGAATTAGTGTTTCTCAAAAAATAAATAGATAAATAACCCTTGAATAGTGTCTTAACCCAAAAGTTCAAATTGTGGAGTGGAAAAACACTGTAGGAAGGAGAAGACAAGTTATCTCTTAATAGAACCTGCAAAAAGGAAACAAAAATGAGTAACTTTACAACAAGTATATAAGTATATGATTTCTTCTATAATTCGCTTTTCTCTTTTGCTAATTAGAATTACTTAACAAATAAAATAAGAAAAAGAAAAGTAGAACAATAAAGAGCGTAGAAGACCTACTGATACTAACTACATGAATTAGATGCAGAAGTCTATAAACACAAATTCAAGTAGGTGTCTGGATCAAATCTCAAACTCTATGCAAATCACAAACCAGGTTGTCTTCCTCAACACAAAGATTATAGATGTGGGTACTAGCTTGTATATATCTACTACAGTACACAAATCACAACTAGCAAGGGTGCTTGACATTGCATAAATCACCATAGTGGCAGTTGGAGTGAGTGAACTACAATGATTGAAGGTGGTTGGTGGTGGAAGATGGTTGAATCTTAGAGTTATAAGAGGGACAAACTAGAGCTCTTTAACTCAAGTACTGCACCAAAAAACGCAACGAAAATTTGCTACTTTTGTAGGTTTTTCAAGACCAAAAACCCAAATCTTAGTTTTTTCCTTCTTTGATTTTATTCGCATTCGAAGATTTTTAGAGAGAGAAAGAGAGACTAGTTCATCTTCTCGAGTTCACAAGAGGAGAAGTTCCAATTCAACCATTCTTCCTCATTTTTTGCAAAAAATATTAGTATATAACTTTGTTTCTCTTTGGATTATTCAAAAAAAAAATCTTCTTAGTTTCCAATTTTATCCATTAAATCTTCTCTTTTGGGAAATCCGAAATTTAAGCTTCCCTCCTTTCTTTAAATTTTTTTCGCTCTACAATTTAAACTCTTGGGTTAAGATACTATTTAAGGTTTTTTTTTTCCTTTTTGGGATAATTGTATAGGGAGGAGAGTGCCACAATGTTTCAAGATTAAGATTAAGATTAATGTACATTTGCAAATGTAGATATGCATTGATGCAACCACATATATGTGTCCTATTTTTATTACTTAAAGGAACACATGCAAACAGAACAAATAGAAATCATGGAGATACCAATAGGTTCAATGATCTATTAAATTGATCAAAATCAATATTTAGGTAGTTAGTAGCATATTTTAAAAAACATAAGATAATAAATTTGACATTTATCCTTTATTTTATGAGTTACATTTTGTAGACAAGCTACATTTTGAATGTGAGGAAGTTATTACTTAAGTTCCTTCAATTACTTTATTTAAATTTGTTGAGTCTGCTTTATCCAGCTGACTATGATATGGTCTACAGTTTCAAGGTATCTACATCCAATTCCATAGGGTCGTCTAGCTTTTAAAAAAGTTCATAATATGTTCTAAGCCAGTGCTTAGACATTGGAGGAAAACCATTCGGTCCACTAAATATAGTGGCCATCTGATCTTTGGTTTGATAGTGCATGTGCTAGACCTATAGAATACTTTTTTCACCGTAGTATTCCTATGTTAAGCTAGGTGAAAGATTTAGGGCTAGCGTTTCATGGACCCTGTTGTTCGATACCACTTTAACGACACGACAACCACAAACATCCTCGTACAGAATGATGCGACAAAACTGTATCAATCTAAAGCCTTAGACGAATTCTTACCAAATCACGCCCATTTTGATCTCATCCAAGTTATATTAAAATTAAGCAGATCATTTTACATCGATTAGGTAACGATAATTTAAGTAGATATCCTCTGTAGTTCGATATTCCAAGGAGAGAAGCATATGTATAAGTAGAACAATCATTAATGGAAGCTATATCCAATAAAGAACCCAATAAGTTCATTAAATTTCTTGTACAAGCTTTATTGACAGCATGGTAATAAATCAAAAAGAGGGAATTTTAGCATCATTCCACAACATGTGATATCTTATTCTTTAAAAATGTTGGGTATTAAAAGAAAAAACGATATGGTAGAAATAACACGAAGAATTTCATATATTCTAGATCCCAACGTTAAAAAGATTGGGTATTAGTACATTGTCAATTCAAAACTTCAAATTCTTCTAAAGCAAAAATCATGCGAAAGATTCTCATTCAGCCAATATGTACTATGTGATCATTTCAACTTGTATGTTCCTAGGAAATTCTCCACCATCAGGATTGTGGGGCTAGCACATAGAGATTTTAGATTAGAACGATTCTAAGTTGATTTCGTAATTCATAGTTTTATTGGTTGTTTGAAGATATGAATAAAAATCAAGAGACAAGAAACGATGATTATATAATTTATATTATTATATATTCCGTTCAATATATAAGAACATCACATGCGGATGGAATAAAATATAGTAGCGTGACATCTGTAAAGCAATATCCAATGGACCATAATTATCATTGAACTATTTATTATAGGTCAGTTATACTTTATTTTGAAAAAGATGAAATCTTCAATACTATCTAGGGTCTTTTTTTATTTTTTAATTTTCATTTGTATCTAATATGTATTTTATATGCTTCTATATCTCATCTATATCTAATCTGTATTTGGTTTATTTGATCTATTTTTCAAATAAAAATTAAATGTTTTTTTTCATCTTAACGCTATTTGAAAATAACAAAAATAAGATGATAAAATAAGTAAAATTAGACGAACCGAATAGATGCATCGCTTTTCATCGCAAAAGAATTGGATTCCATTTGAATAAATTTAATAATCACAAAACCCTAAAACTTTTTGATAGTATCGAATGGATGAATGCATAAAATATGCCTAACGACCGAAATTTCAATTTCTTATTGGCAATTGCAAGCAATGTGGACCCCTAACTCACGCCTAGACATAGCATATGCTAAGTACATTGAGATATGGAGAGAGCAAGCAATTACAATGTTGATGGGGCTGAGAATGTACGGGTAGGGAATAGTAAAGTGGGGTGCAGGCAACTGCGAGAGACAAGCGCCGAACACGGAGAAGTGGAGCCATGTGGCATCTCGCACATCCACCTCGTACGGGTTAATCTATGTGAACTTTTGATGATGATTTGTTGTTAGAAGTTTTATTATTCAACTTTCATCTCAAAGTATAGCATCATTCAACCAGTTGACCGGTACAAGTTCATAACTTTGTGGGGTCAAATCGCAAATGTTCCAGTTAAGGTTTCGTTTGTTTGATTGGTTTCGAATCATTTTGTTTTATTTTTTATTTTTAAATAGATCGTTTGTAAAAAAATAAATATCAATGAAAAATATACATTTTTAGACATAAATAAATCAAATACATCAAATACAAATTAGGTATAAGTGAAAGATAAATGCTAATCAAATATAGATAAAATTGCAGATAAAAATCATACAATCCAACCAAAAAAAGATGTATAATAGCTCTTTTAATTTATTTATTTGTTTTGATGATTATAATGAGATAAGATGCATTGAAAATTTTACCATTTCTATGAAAGATGGTGTTTATATGATTTGGATTGTAAAATTTGGATGTGAAATTGTGTCTTTCAAAGTTTAGAAAATCTATTTGTATAATTTAGAAGTTGTATTTTGGATTATTCCGAACTTCAATTATATTTTCCACTCGTATGTTTCTATTGCTTCTGCGTCTTGAGAATATCCCATCCTAGGTAGGCTCATCGAAGAGATGGTTTTGCGCTTCCCATAGGGTTTCCGCAATAAAAAAAGTTAACACTTAAAGTAGACCCTATGATCATGGTATATGACACTATGATGACAGTAGAAATGTAATAAGGATGCGTTCGGAAAGGGAAAAAAAAAAGGAAAAAAATAACGGGTAATGCACATCATGTGTATAAATATGTAGTGTGCAAGTAGTAAATACCAATAAAATTTTGATACTTATCACAATGAAATAATATTTATTAAATAATTACCAATTGTGATTTGCACATGCTATATATAAGAATTCTATTAGTATTTACACACTACATATATATAACCTGTGACATGCAATACTTATCGAATCATTTAGCTTGCCTCCTACAATATTTTTTAAAATTTTAGTTGAAACCCTATTGGGTTTTGAAATTATACTCAAAACACAATTCAAAACCTTATAAGGGATTATTGTACTGTATAATTGTTAAGTCCGACATGAGTACTCTCATTGCATTCATAAGAGAGTGATAGTGGTGAAGGCGATCATGAGACCAGCAGTAGTGATAGACAATGAGACCATAATGATAACTATGAAAGAGATAATGGGTTGTTGTCTTTTAGGGTTTATAGATAAATGGATAAATGATTATTTTATGAATTTTTTATAATTACTGTACGTACCTTAGTCATTAATATTATGGTATCTTACGATTTCAAAATCAAACCTAAAAGCCCATCTTAAAGCCGATGATGAAATGATAATCTAAAACAATCCATTTGATTGTGTTGTAGATGAGAGAAAACTCAAAAGGACAAAACATAATAGAAAAAATAAATAAATAAATAGTATTAAGTCCCAACGTTATTATTTGTTTGGATTTTAATAACAATCAGTTGGGAATATTTATGAACCGTAATGGTTGTGGGAAAACCGGTAATGACATCACTTGCAGTAGTGTCTTAAATCTTTTCCCTTCTGCCCACTTTCCTTTGTTTTCTAACACTTCAGAGCACGAATAAGATCAATGACATGAGTAGATAATCTTTCATTTTAGTTGGGCCCGAAAAGAAAAAAATCTTTTATTTTAGAGAAGGATATGGAGCCAGCTATCGGATTTATGGGATTATGTCGTCTACTAGACCCAACATGATTGGATAGATTACACAGTGATAAAGTAAAATATGTGATCGTGTCCTAGGTTTTTATTTTATGTTTTTTATACTGCACTGAGGATGAGTGAGCACAGAATAAATAGGGTACAAAACATTATTTGTACATTACTTTTTAAGTCACAAAATATTAAATTTTATATTTGAAACCTATCATGTGACATCTTTTACTCACATTAAACCTTATAAAATTAATAAGATATAAGATACCATATTGAATGTGTAGATTTATTTATTAAATCTTTATTTTTTTTTTCTTTCTTAAGCTTCGAGTTTATAGTATCTTATATGGTTTCATATAATATGTAAAACTTAGAACTATTCATTGAACCAAACCGCTAAACGCGTTTTTTTTTTTAATTTCAATTCAATTTGCAGGTCGATTCAAGAAGAGCCTAAACAGTTATGATTCGGTCTGAGGGTTCGAATTGAACCGAACCGAACTAAACCAAACAGTTTTAACTCAACCAAATCTCTTCACATTAAAAAAAAAAAAAAAAAAATAAATAAGAGTCGTTTTATTTATTTATATCTCTTGAGCATTACATATTATGACATGAATTGCTCTAAGATTAATTTAACAAATGCAAAATTCTTATCATTGAATATATTTATAAGAGCAAATTTTATACTGGGTTGTCACATTTACAACCAACAATACTGAGATAATTTAAAACTTTAAACTAATTAGTACAACAGAAATTTAAACACGTTATAAAGAAAGAATATTATAAGTAATTATGGAATTGATGCAAAAGAATAATTTTTTTAGTTAGTGTTATAAATTTATTAAAAATATATATTATTTTAGATTTACATTATAAAATATTTTTAAAATGGGATAATACATGTATTTGAAATTTTTAAACATGTGACCTGATATAATGAGTGACTTTAATTCCTGTGCAATATTTCTCAATCTAAACATCTTTCTTTTTTCTTATGAACTCAAATGACAATTAATATTATTTAGTGGAACTAAATCTTTTAAAAGTGGTTCGAATCAAACCGAACTCCATGTAAAGCAGTTCGGTTTATTAAAGTTTGAACTGAACCAAACTGAACCATGAGCACACCCCTTACTACTACAATTTCACATATTCACTATAAACAACATGTGAAATGTAGCTTTAAAGGTAATTTGTGATTATCATAAGTTCTACAATACGTAGAATCTATGTATGCATGAAAGTTGAACCCGATAACAAATACCTATGGAAATTGTTTTTATTATATTAAATAAAATTGTATAATCTGTAGCAAACTCCACAATTAAAAACTTTAGAGCCACTTCCATATTAGTTAATCTTAGAAGATAACTAACAAATCTATATAATTTAGGAGTTCAAGTATATACTTATAACTATAGTTTTTTTAAAATAAAAATAAAAAGTCTTTCTAAACTAAAATACTGTAAATTCTTCTATAATAAAATTTTTGGATAGTAATTTACAAATAATAATCTTGAACAAAAAGTAGTTGTAAAATAAAAAAGGAGTATCGTTATTTATTTTTTATATATTAAAATTATTTTATAATATTCAATAGGATAGATATAAGATACCGTAAAGCTTGTACCCTCTATGTTATTATAGTACAGGTTCCAAAATGGGTACAGAGTATGAAAATCTTATTGCTGTATTTTATCCCATGAGAGTAGGTTCTAAAAAATTTGTACCAATATCATACATTGTGACCCTTGGTACCCATTCGGACCCTATCCGGTCGAGTAAGGTTTAAATTGATATCTTATACGATAGGGTCATCCACTCACTCTAACTACACCTACAAAGCAAGATTCATGTAATAATTTTATATTGGTCTAATAATCAACTTGAAATGTTGATAACTTAAATAAACTTATCCTAAAATGTTTATATGTTTTGATATAATTTACCCTTATATTATATTATAATTTGAAATTTTTCAATACGTGTAAGATGCCATGTATTTTGCCGTCTCTGATAAATATATTAAAGTATGACAAATTAATATGCTAAAAGTCCAATTATGTTAGTTTTACTTGTAACTTATTATTTTAAATCACACCTAGTAAAACTATTAAACCTATGCAACAATTTTACTTTTAATTTTCTTCATTTGTGTATATTTCAGTATGTTATTATTTTATGCTTTTATTGGAATACATTATGCTATATTGGAGAATAATTACAAATAAGGTGATCAACATTAAGGATGAAATTCAAATAATGATCGAACTTTTAAATAATTAAATTATAGGATCAATTATACTTGGTTCAAATTTTGGATTAACTTATAGCACTATTATAACTCTTTTAAATTGAGCTAATGTGACACTTTTATAGGATAGTGATGATCATCTCTCAATCACCAGTCATTCACTTTATTATAATTGCAATTCGATTATGACCATATTCATTATGAAGAGTTATTACAGGGTTTAGTTAACTGTAATAGTGATTTCATAAGAATTCCAACTACAAAAATCATTTAATAGTCATTGTTTATTCAAAGTTATAAATGATAATTCAATGTGAAATTGTATTTTTTTCCTATTTTGAAATACTCCCATTTAGAAAAAAAAATTCCTACCACGGCTCTATTTTATTCATCAATAATAGTAAATTAATTACAGTATTATTAATTATGTAAAGTAAACGAGCAATTAGTATAATATTGATTCTCCATTTTAACTATTTGATCCTCTATTTTAATTATTGCATTTTGAATTTGATGTCAGTTGTAGGCATCCCCACTTGTAGCTTTTACTATTATATTGCTTATAATTTATATTTGTAAGGGATGTGCATTCTCATTTTCACTATCACATATTTTTCATTAGGTATCTTAAAACATGTAAATTTTACTAAGTATAGATTTTGGATGGTTTTAAAATACCACGGGATAAGTTTCAGCCAAGTGTTGGAATCTCCCTTGAGACTTCGAGTGGGGCTTTCAGCTTAGCCATTATGATGTGAACCCTCTCGTCCGTATTTTAATTTATTATTTTTCTCTTTTCCGGAATTCTAAAAGATGCATCACACAAATAAATACGATAATACCTACTGGAAACGACAACGTCGGATTTGAATACAAGAATCCACAAAAACAATATGAACGCATTGGAGATTAAATTGTTCTCAATAAATTAAGATAACAATATTGCACACCTTGTGACCTTTCATGAAATTTAATCCAACCACATGAAAAACAAAATAAAATTCTTGTTATTTGTAGTGATAGGGCCAGTGACCTTAGTCGTATGATGTTGGTATGGTTTGTCCATCAAGGTTAGCCGTAAACAGAGCTCATGAATATTTTGTGACAAGTATTTATGGGGTTTCCTCATGAATTCTTCTTTAAGATTTTATATAATAGTTATTTATTATGGAATAACTATTTTTGTATTAAAAATGTAAATGAACAAAGTAATGGCTGTTCAACTAAGAATAAGAGGAAAATGGAACAATAATTTCCCTATATGAATATATCATACAATGTCTAATATGTGTTTTCTGCCTCACATAAACAACCTTGTGTCCATATCCTAATCTATTACGAGAGATTTGACAATGATCCCGTAAAGAAATCAGATCCAATCAATTGTCTAATTTGATATAAGTAACCACGAAAATAAGATGTAGGGAGCAAAAATAGCGGAAGAAATGAATGAAATGGTATAGTCTATTATTTTTGTTATTAAGAATATATATATACAAGCTAACAAAATAAAGGACACGTGTCTATTGAGCTAAATTATATAAATAAAATACAATGTCATTCTATACTTCTACATTCCCCACTAAAGGTGGACTTGGTAACAAGCCTGACTTAGACAATGCAACAAGTAATTGGGATTCCAAAATTGATTTAGTAAACAAATTTGCCAGCTAAGACTTGGAACAGGCATGAACAATATAAAAAATATGCTTTAACAGCTTGATCTTGTGTAAAGTGCACATCAATATCAATGTCTTTTGTCTATCCATGTAAATATAAATTTTCAGCAATGAGTTATGTGGACCTACTATCAAAGTTAACCACTAGTAAAGAGAGATGCTTATGCGAATCTCACATAAGAAATGATAACCAAAGTAATTCTTTTATAGTGGAAGCCATGCTAAGATAGTCAGGCTCCATGGATGAAAAAGACACGATTGCTCATTTCTTTATCTTTCAAGATACAACAGAAGATCCATCAAACATACAATCTTGTCAAACTTTTTCTATTAGGTAAATTATACTGGAATATCACAATATATGAGGATAAGTTCATTTGAGGTTATAACATTTCGAGTCAATCATTTGATGCCACAACGTTTACAGAAATTGGTCAATTGAGGTCACTATTAGCATATATCAACAGAAAATTTAATCAAAAGTCAAAAAGATTAGTCATGTTGCAACATGTGTCAATAATGACCTTAATTGACCTACTTCTCTAAACGTCGTTATGACCTCAAATGAACCACTCAAAATATTGCGATCTCAAATGAACTTATCCCCAAATGTTATAACTTTCCTATGTAATTTACACTTTTTCTATTAGTCAAATTTGCCCCCGTATAGCATTAAAGAAGCTATGACTCTAAGGAAGAACTGGAAGAATAGGATAGCCCTTTGTCAAAACTACCTTTAAGATATTGAAGCTGATGAATGGCTTATGTATAATATGTAGTCCAAGGATGAGATAAATATTGATTAATTGTTGAACACCATAAGACATATCAAGACAAGTAATGGTTAAGTATAAGATGAACCAACAATGCATCTTTATAGCTTAGATCAAAAAGGGATTTTCCAAAAAAAAATTATTTAGTTTCATAACAAAAAGAAAAGGAATTTTGATAGGCTAACAAGTTGTTAATCTCACATCATCAAGAATATCAAGTACCTCTATTGTTGAAGAAAGAATCCCTTCTCTGTTTGGCAAATGTCAATTCCAAGAAAGAAATGTATGGTACCTAGATCTTTAATGGTATAAGTTTAATGAAAAGCATGCGTAATGCCTTAGATATCAGACAAAGAAGTTCCTACCATTAACACATCATCTACATAAAAAAGTAAGACAAAAAATATTTATCTTTGGAATGTGTAAACACAATATGATCATCTTTGGACTTTTCAAAGCCAAGGGAAGAAAGAAAGTGTGTTAATTTATAATTCCATTGGCATGATACCTATTTCAACACATCTAAAGAGCTTATTAATTTACACACAAGACTAGGAGGAACATTCGCATACCCATTAGGTAGATCCATATATATTTCGTTATCCAAGTAATCATGAAAAAAGACATTATCCACATCTAATTAGTGAACATGCCAATTCTGTATAGCAACAACAGTTAATACCAAATGTATAGTAGATAAATTGACCATAAGAGAAAAGTTGTGGGTATAATCTATTCCATGCTTTTACATATAACCTTTAGCTATTAATCTTGCTTTATATCTCTCTATTATCTCATTTAGATTATATTTCATTTTATAGACCTTTTTGATTCAATTGTTTTCTTTCCTTTTGGCAATAAAACATTTTTCTCAAGTATGATTAAAGTGTAAGTCTATCAACTCTTTATTCATTGACTCAACCCAATTAGGATCCATTTTTGCCTCATTATAATATTTTAGTCCTTCAATAGCTAATACATTTGCTAAAGAAGTCACATAATCATGAGAAAGTGTATGAAATGAATTTTAAGAAAATAAAAAATATAAAGCGATAGGGAAACGAAAAGAAGCTTATGCATTTGTTGAAATTATAGCATGTACAGAATGATATTATCCTTCAACTAACAAAAAGGTTTTCTGACTCAACCCGAAACATGAGAACTAAGAAGTGTATTTGATTCATTTTATACGTTTAACTCTATATCAAGCATTATATCTACTTTAGATTCAAGTGAAGTGTCTAAACAAGTAACATTTGGAACTGGAATCTGACTTTGCGATGTTTGGAACCATAGGAAAAAGAAATAAAGAAGAATCATGAGACAAAGGAGTTTTCAGTGGAAATATATGTTCAATGAGGACCACATCTCTACTTACAAATATTTTGTTTGTGGATAAATCAAGCAAATTAAAACCCTTTCGAGTACTTAGATATCTTAAAAACATACATCTTTAACCTTTCTCACCCATCTTATTAGTTGTTCTATCCAAAATTGGAGCATAAAAAAGGCATCTAGTAGTTTACAACTTAAAATATGCAGGAATCATTGCCAATAATATTTGATAAGGTGATTTCCGTCCTAATTTTTCAACTAGCATCCTATTATTAGGCAAATTAGTATGAATTCAAAGTGCATGAGTTGTCTCCATTAAATTCCTATTTTTTTTCTTTGCACAACACTATTTTGTTATGGTATGTACATAATCGTTCTTTCATGTAAAATCCCTTTAATGGAAAGAAGTTGTTGGCATTCATGAGAAAGAAGCTCCTTTCCACTATCACTCTAAACATACTTTGTAATGTGTGAAAATGCGTTTGAACATATGAAATAAACTTGTCTAGGAAGCTGATAATTTGCTGCCTATTTTGTATTAAGTTTAAATACATTTGCTTCTATCATCCACCCCACTATAATAAGAAAAAATCTTGAACCCAAAAGTAAATGATAGGGTCCCCATATATCCACATGTATGAGATCAAAATTGTTAGTAAAGATAAATTTACCATATGAAAATGGCAATCGATGTAATTTTGTCAATTGATATGTGTCACAACAAGTGATTCTTCATTTGTCAAATCCAATAAGGGAACATGTTTCAACTTCTTAACTAATTAATGACCTAAATGATTACGTAAAGTTTAAAATGGCAAAGACTTATTATTTTTAAGACTATTATAAAGTTTAACGGTATGATCTGATACATCAGAAAAGGAACAATATTTAACATTTAGAATTCTAACAGTACAAGACTTAGACTATTTTACATGTAGACCATCTTTAGCAATGAGAAGTGCAATAACTTCCTTAGTATAAAGGTCTTGAAATGAACAAAATGTAGAATAGAAGAATGCAACAAGATTAGAAGTAATTAATAGCTTATGAACTAATGACAAATTATGCCATAGCTTATGAACTAATGACAAATTATGCCAAAGTTATGTTATCAAAAGAATATTGGAGAGGACAATGTTCTTTATAAGACATATAGTACCACTTTCATAAACTATTTTCAAATTACCATCTCGTAGCCATACTCAAATAGGGTAGTCAAGTCTTTATCATGTAAAATGTTCTAAAGGGTGTCATGTGATTTAAGACACCTATATTTATTATCCAATTGTCTTCGACATTAAAATGTGCAAAACTAAACCCTACAAAGGCTTTAGATATAGAATTCTAGCCTACTGAATCGTCATCAATATTAGCAGCATATAAAGCCATGGAATGCCCACCTACTCCTTCAAAATTAGCATCCCCTTTAAGAAGTCTCACCACTTCCTACCAAATTCGACTAACCAAATCTTCATCAAAATTACCATTCTTGCAAGACATTAAACTAAAAATGACAAAACATCAAGAGGAATGTCCTTCTCAATATGCACTACATATTTTGTGTTTTAATTCTCCTTATTTCTCTTACACGACTTTGGAGTAGCTATTAATGGAATGCTCAATTTGCTTACAATGGCTACAGGTCACTCTTGCACTAGATTTATTCCTCTTTGTATCATTTCTTTCAATGGTCCTATTTTGCACTTTCACAAAACAAGCAAGTCACTCATGAAATTCTCAATTTCCTTAACTAGATTATATGCCTTATTTAAATTAGGTAATTGATCCAAAGAGACTATATAACTCCTGATATTTTTATATGAAACAATAAGTCCCATCAAAAGTTGGATTAATAGATATCTATCATCTATTAGCCAATTTTCCAAAAACACCACAATTACACACAACACAAACGTATTCAGGTACAACAATCAAACTATTCAATATATCCCAAAATTTCTTCATACGATTGTAATATGTAATGACATCATAATTCCCATAACACAAATTAACAATCTCATATTGAATCTGATACAATAGCAGTGTACTTATTTGACCATAACTCTTAACAATTTCAATCCAAGGTTCATGTGATGAATTGGCAAACAAAATTCCTTTTCTCAAATCTTTTGATATAGTGTTTAAGATCCAATAACAAATCATATGATCACACTATCTATTCTATTATATAATTTTCTAGTTTTTTGCAACTACCACTAATAAATCCTAATTTCAATTTAGCACCTAAAGCTAGCTTAATCAAACGACTCCAACCCAAGACATTCAATCCATTAAACACTAAACCAGTGACCATAAAACCTATACTAGCAAATCCAGAAAAGTAAAGAGAATCTTCATACATTTGATCATAATTAGGGTTTGACATATTCGAATTCATTGTATCACTAAGTCAACAGCAAGATTGAAATGAAATTGCTAGTCAAATTGTCACGCCTCAAAATAGGGCCTAGTATGATTAATCTAAAGTTATCATACCACGTGTGCACCCGTAATATGAGAACCATCTTGCAAGTCAGATTTATAAGACTCTACTTAATTATTAATATCTTTTACTTAAGTGATACATATACATGTAATAGTATTATTGAATTTTAACTATGAAAATCTAATTTTCTACATTCTACCAAGATCGCAAAGAATCGGTATTCACTACCAAATAGTAAAAATAAGGTTTTAATCTTGCAATATATAAAGTCTCAATTGTTTATACAATTTATCTATTCTGTATTCTAAGTTCAATATAACCTATATCTCTAACTTTAGTAAAGTCTGATGAAGAAGCACTCTTCACACATTCCTAGCCCAATCCTGGCTAGTGTTATTTTTGCACAAAAACTATTAGGGTTGAGCAAACCACAGGTTCAGTGAGATAACCTAACCAAACCACACATCAAGTAATAACAAACAAGTTTAATTAGCAAGTATATGCAATACGACAATCAACCATATGTATAAGTACAAGCTTGGATATCCAGAATCCAAATAGGATGTAGATTTATGCCCTCTCATCAGGGTTGGAAGGAAGCCATTACAAGCGATATACCATGCCCAAGAGAATCAGAGAACCAAGGAAGAATGGGTACTATAAGCTCTCACAAATTAATTTAAAACATTCCACTCTTATCCTTGGAATAAAAAAACACCATTAAGTATTAGCCCTTTCATGTCGATACCATAAACAGCATTCCTTCAATGCCAGTTAGTTCCAATGGAACCGAACGAAACAAGGTTCTCCTGGAAGAACTAGGCGAATGTCATCTAAAAAAACCAAGCGCGTCACCAAAGAGCCGAAATACTAATACAAGCAAAGTCACCACTTCTTTAAAAATGCAGAATATGCGTATGATGCAATGCATGTCCATTTTCATTTATGATACCAATAATTTTTAGTCAAATTTAAGATGATCATACAATTCACAAACAAACATCAACATGCTTCATACAATAATTATCATACAATAGAATTATCACTTATATTATGATAATTTGGTATTCAAGCATACACCAAATACCATACATTATACCCAATCCCACATGCATATCAATTGAATATATTAATTCAAATGTAGCTATACTACAATCACAAACAATATGATAAAGTCAAAGTTACTCACCTATCGTCCTTGCTAAATTGTCGTAATATACTAATGGAAGTCTAAGAATTAATCTATTTTTCCTATGAAATGAGATAATAGATATCTATTACTACACTATTATTCATAATGCTTTTGGTTGCACTTTTTGTGTCCTAATTTTTAAGTTTCAACCTTTTTATTTCACTATACTTTCCTAAGTAGGAGTTTCGAATTTTATAAGGGTTAGTCTTCTTTGATAAAGTCAAAAAATCTGTGTAAACAAATTTTCTATAAGAGAAATCTTCCTAAAAATCATAAGTACTAACTTTAATTGGATAATTTTAGACTAGGACTGTTATTTTCATTTTAACCCATTTTAGCATATGAATAGACGTTTAGAAAGCTTATTTTGATTATTAGATGATAGTTCTGTAAATTATGTTTATTCTACGAATACCGATAATTGTCAAAGAATATTTTAAGCCTTGTTTTGCTTAATAATTTTATTATTTAGTTAGTCCATTTAGTATGGTTACCTTAAGATAGTTGGTATTTACTATCTATTATTTATTTTCATTTTGCTTGTCTTGATTTTAAGTAATATTTTATTTTTCTTTAGGACGTTTTCTTTATTTAAGTTTCTCTTCCATTAATATTCGTATTGATAGTGAATTTTTATTTATAATTTCTTCATTTGTCAATCTTATCTATCTATGTAAATTGGAATTTATATTATTTATAAGTTTATATTCTATCATTTAATTACTAGTTTATTTTTCTAACATATTCGTAGGTTTATAGAGTTTAGATATATATCAAATATTTGCTAAACTTAAATTTTTATTTTTATGATCATAACATGTACGGTGCCATTTAAAATAAATACAATAGAATAAAAAATAAAAATAAATTTAGTTTTATACATATACTTATTCATATGGATATATACCTACATTTAAATTAGGTGTATATGTGATCAAACATATTAAGAAAAATTAAGAGTATAAATTGAGTGCTCAGGTCTGGAACAGGGGCACCCATGGAGCACTTCTAAAGCAGGCATGGGGCGGCTATGGAGCGCACATAGAGCGCCTAAGGAGCGAGTACTAAGTGCTCAAGCAGCAAGCACTAGAGTGCTCCTTGTGTGTGTGTCTGTGTGTGTCTGTGATAGTTTTAAATGAGTTTTTGTTTTTATGATATCTCTCTCGTTTTTTATCCGATTTCAACATATAAATAGTCAATTTGATAGCACTCTTCAAGTACTTTCTATTTATTGTGTTTTTTTCAACAAAAGAAACTTGTAAGATTTTCAAATTTGTTAAACAAGTTTACAATTTTCGAAATAAAACATGACAGCTTTTAACTTAAATTTGTTTTTATGGTATCTAACTCATTTTTAGTCCGTTTTTTTAAAAACAAATAGTCTTTTTCATAGGATTTTTCCAGTATAATCCACTGATGATGTTATTTTCACTAAACAAGATCTCTAAGATAGAAAAAACAAAGGATCAGATCTGCAATTTTCGCGGAAATTTGACAGCTAAGTGTGAAACTTTGTTTTTATGATATCTAATTCGTTTCTTATCCATTTTCAACAAATGAGTAGCCAATTTCATAAGATATTTCATGTACTTTCCATTGATAGGGTTATTTTTAGCTTAGGAAAAATGTATCAATACAGTTTATTTATTCTTTTTAACATGTTTCAAGGTTTATATAATAAGGTTGATGTTGTATGTTGTGTTTATGTTGCTGTTTTGTTGTTGTGATGTGTTTGTGTGTGTTATACGTGATTCCAAGAAGTAAAACAAAAGAGAACAAGGATGATTCAAGTTTACTAAACCATGAAAAAGCCATCTACCTACTCATAGATTAACCGAACATAGTCAGTTCCACAGGCAATACATGTATTGATCTTCTTAATTTCTAAGTACAATTGGAATATAAGCTAGAGAAGGAAGTAATTATTAGCTTGTTTGGACAAAGTTTGTAGTGGAAACCTTCCCTCCCTAGGTTGATCGAAATCTATGTGATAATAGAAGGGATGAATTATTGATCTATATTTATGAATCAATTAGTTAAATTCAATACTTACCTTTTTGGACTTGACTTTTGATGCTTAAATATTGTTTTAACCAAATGAGATCCTTGCTATGGGTTCTACGATTGATAAGCTGAAATGAGAAATGATATAGGAAGATGTTTTATTAATCTTTACTATGATGAAGCTGATGGTGGAGTTTGAAATAAAAACATGGGTTACGTGCTCTATTTTTTATTTCCTTAAAGGTCTATCATGGTGGAAAGTTAATGGGGTTGCTTGTGTTGTGTTTTGGGGTCTAATTTTAAGATTACTTGTTAGTGATTTAAGGTGTTTGTTTTATTGTTAATTATTATCTATTTATATGCATTGAAGAAAGATTAATATATGATATAAAGGGGTTGTTTTAGAACGCAAAACAAGGCATGTAAGGGTTGTTTTTCATCCAAATTTGTTGCAGTTGTATCAACGAGATTTGAGGAGAATAATTAAGCGTCTAATGTTGGTTTGTTTGCTAGTTATTAATGTTTATTTATAGCTATATAAGTGGTGTGTTTGTTGTGCAAGTTGGGTTGAATTTTCGATACAAAATGTGGTCTGTTACTCAAGTTGATGTCTGCAATTTTTTTTTTTTTTTAAGCTGTTGAGGGTCAGTTTTGTTTGTGTTTTTTTTTTTTCTACTCAATGTTCAGCCATTCATGTATTCATTTGACAGCTTGTTATTGGCTCTTAAATGGGTCAAGATTTCAACTTTTGTGGGCTAAAATCGATGGAGATTTAGGGCTATGAATTTTGTTTTAGTTGTTGCAATTGTGTGCTATTTGTCCACTAGTTTCATGTTGTTTCCACGGTAATTTTGGGGGAATTTGGCTCTGGTTGGAAAGTTATTTTAAGGCTGATCTAGGTGTTTATTGTACAAGTTGGATGGAAAATTAAGAGGCTTAAACATGGTGAAAAAAAAATTCTGCAGCAAGGATTTTTTTTTTTGTCTACTACGTTGTTGTTGTATATATAGGTTCTTTTGTGTTTGTTTTATTGATCTTCTTAAGTCAATTGTCAACTATCTATGTGTCAATTTGCTATAATTTTAATTAGAGCTTTACGAGGTTCATTTGTCAAAGATGTAGGCTGTTAAATTCCTACCCTATTTGTGCTATACATGGTGATGTGCGTGTGTTGAATTTGTGTGGGCTATTAGTCTCCTCCATGCTGCTGTTACTTGCGAAAATTAGGGAAGAATTTAAGCTGGTTTTTCAACTTGTTAAATCCTTTCAGTTGTCATTAAATGAGTTGTTTATTCGGTGCTTCATCATTGAATGTTGAGTCTCTTTCAAGTTGAATTTTTTTTTTTTTTTTTTTTGTAACCAACTTGACTCAAATTGATTACCATAGAATGATTTAATTCCAAGGATAGCAGCCGGACTTTGAGCTTCAAATTTCCACCGATTGCTCTTTTTTTATGTAATTTAATACTTGTTTAATTTAATTAGCTAAGTTAACTCAACAATACTAAGTAATACGTGTATTTATATATTAGTTATGTAAGGGTTTTATATCTAAAAGTTTATCTAAAGCTCCTACAGATTCTTTAGACTATTTATGAGCTCAAATTTTAAATTTAAAGTTTACGTGATTAATTATTTTTTAGTTTTATCTTATGCGATTGAGATTTTCTAGGCTCAATAGGTCAAATTGGGTTTTAGTAGCTATAGACTTCAAATTTTCTAACTAAATCAATGGTGCAATCCAAATATTTTTCTAAAGTCTAGATTATTAGTTACAGATATGTTTTCATTCTTATCATGTATTTATGATGTTAGCGATTCATCTTTTAGTTATCGTTTAATAGTCAATACATTCTATAAAGGGGTTGTCTTTTATTGCTTTTTAAATGTAGAGCTACTTTTAATTATATTGTGAGTTATTTACGTTAATATACAAAATTTTGTCTTTGGTATTAGTTAGGGTCAAAGAAATTTTTATTTAAGTTTTTAGATTATAAATAAGTTTATTATTACTCATAGGTTCATTCTAGGATTTTTATCGGGTCATAAGTTTAATATTTATTTCATATTTGCTACTCTGTTTATTTTGTTGGTTATAAAAGTTCTCAGGTTTGCAACGTTAAATTAGTATTTTATTCTCTGTAGACTCAAAATTTTCTAACTAAAATATTAGTGTATTTCAAATATTTAATTAGGATTTAGATTCTTAGATATTGATCAGTTTTTTATCTTTTTGCCTATTTTATATTTCTAACGATTTATTTAAATTGTCTTTTATAACTAGTAGGTTATAAAAATTAATCTTTTTTTATTGTAATTGAAATTTAAGGTCAACTATGATTATTTATTGAGTTATTGATTTGTGTTGCAGAATCATGTCTTAAGAATTATTTATTTAACAATTAATGATCATAAATTTTCTAAGACTATTTTGAGGTTTTAAAATATTATGGATAATTCAAAAATCATTGTTTTATTATTTTAAAAATATAGGATTTATTTTCTAACTATTGAACCTAAGATAGAGTGATCTAGAAGTTTACAGTAACGATCGATTATCAATGATCATTGATTGTTTAAGAATTGTAAAAATTACGTTTTGTGTTTTGAAATTTCACTACTAAGGATTCTAATTTTTCTAACAGTAATCAAATTTGTTTACGCTTTAATATTTTTCAAAAATTTTAAATCGCGAAAAATTAGGAGTGATTTTTGCTATTTTTTATTAAAGTTCTTTATAATTCTATATTATATTTTTAATAATTATTATAATCAAGTTATATAAAATTAGGGAAATTGTACAAATATTAAACTTATACTCTGATATAATGTAAAGAAGCTAGATCCAATCAGTTGTCTATTTTTTATATACGTATCCATGGAAATAAGATCCAAAGTGCAAAAACAAAGGATGAAATAAATGGAATGAAATAGTCAATTATTTTTGTTGTGAAGAGTATATATATACGAGCTAACAAAAACAAAGGACACATGTCTACTAAGATAAATTATATAAATAAAATACAACACCATTTTATACTTCCACAAATCCCTTCCACTTTTAGAAATAAAAAATTTATACAAACTATTCATAATGAGAAAAACTCTACCTAATCTAATGTTACAGTAAAATTGATTTAACTAAAAATTATAAAAGTTGTGATAGAAATGTGATTTTCATGATCAAACATCTAACCATTTACCGTAGTAAGATTGACCTTATATGAGTTGAAAAATAAACTTAACCAAAAGCCTTTATAACTAAAAATGACCATATAACAAAAATCTAACTTTAAATGTATAATAGTCGACAAATAATATGACATGTCTAATACAATGAGCACTATCCAAAATATAGATTCCCTCTAAAGCTATACATCATAAAAATACATAACACTCATATGACCATGAAGGCCTATGTGTCCTATAGAACTTTGACTATTCCAAATCCATTCTTTCGTAACAAAGAACTTGATGTCAATATGCTTAGACTTCATCAAGGTCCTCTTGTTGTTGGAATATAGCACTGCTAACTTATTGCCATAATATATTCTTAGTGGTTTTTTAATATAACTCATAATGCACAACCTAGTGATAAAATTCAACAACCATATTCCATGATTAGATGCCTCACAACATGATGTAAATTATGCTATCATGGTAGAGGAAGCAATGAGTGCCTACTTAGCACTCTTCCAAGAAACCACTTCTCTAGCAAAAAGATAAATACATCTTAATGTAGATCATGAAATGCCGTGGCATCCAACAAAATTGGAATCAAATATAACAAATGATCTTTACCCAATCTGAGTTCTTATATGAGAGCATATAATCTTTTACTTTTAGCAAATACTACATGACTTGCCAATGACATATTCTTGGATTGCTCAAATATCTCCCTAGAATCTTAACAATGTATGCAATATCCGAATGCATATAAATCTAAGCATACGTGATGCTTCCTATGGATGAAGCATAAGGAGCATTTTCCATTTTTTTAATTTTAAGATCGATCTTAGGGCATTAACTTTACTAAATTTATCTTCTTTAGCTATAGCAGTGTCTTTCGGTTTACAATTTTGCATGTTAAACCTATTAAATACTTTCTCAATGTAGCTCTTTTGCAATAAACAAAGAATACCCTGAAATGATCCTAATGTATTTGAGTTCCTAATATAGAACAAACCTCAACAAGATCCTTCATTTTGTAGTTCCTTAAGAGAAATTTCTTGATTTCATGCAATAGGCCTATACCATTTGTAGCAAGCAGTATGTCATCTACATAACAAACTAGGGATATAAATTTCCTCCAACTGAACTTATGGTATTCGCAATCATTTACACCATTTTTAACCATTATTAACAATTAAGAGTATAAATGAGTCAAACCTATTCATAAGCTATTTTAATCCAGTTAGATGTTACTTGAGTTTGACTCGATAGCCATTGAGTCGAGTTCAAGTTACTTGAAAAGCTAGTTGAGTCAAACTTTAAGTTTCATAATATCTTCCACGATCAACTTGCAAGACTATATACAGGGCTCAGTCCTATATAAATGTTAATTGAGATCAAATCAAAATTGTATATCAATAATATTTTAGCTAAAGAAAAATATTCTTTTAAAAAGTCAAACATAATCAAGCTTATTAAGGCAAAGATCAAGCTTATTGATAGTTACTTTCAATCAATTCAAACAAAAATTTTGAACTTAGATCTAGTTCAAGTCAAGCTTGAATTTGAATTTACCACTACATCATCCCATCTCAATCGATTTATTAATAGCACAACTACTAATTGCCTAAACATGCATTTATTGAAAAGACAAAAGATAAAGTCATAAATTATTAAAACTTAAAAATATGGACAATATTTTTTTTATGTGATTTGTTTTATTTATGTCGTGACTTTAATATTGTTGTGTCATGTAATATTGCCGGATCGCATGAAATCACCACATCAACATTGTACTGTGAGTTGTTGTTACTTATTAAAACAAGAGCCATAACTGTGGGCCACTTGATGGTTGATACAAATCTAGCCTAAGTAGATCCCGAAGGGCTAAAGAATACTAGATGGGGCAGTTAAGAAATAGTATTCTCCGTCTACGTCATGGGCCACTGTCCCATCAAAATCAACCCACGTTTTAAGAGATGCGCAACTAAAGTCCGAAATCCAATTCCTTGTTCAGTGTCTTTGTCCAATTGCTCATGTAAATGGAAAGTGTTTTTTTTTTTTTTTTTTTTGGTAATTATGTAAATGGAAAGTTAGTGGTCAAGTATTGCTTTCAAGGACAAGGAAACTATGACCAATTAAATAAATAGGGTACTCTTACCGGCCCAAAAAAACAAACAAAAAGAATAAATAGGGATATTTCTTGTCGGCCCATAAATACACCTTCGAGTTTAGAGCCCAAGATAATCAATATTGCCACAATTTCAAGACTTGAATTCCATTTCCACTCCTACAGGCCCAAAAAAAAAATAATTCCATTTCCACTCCTAGTATAAAAAATACTAACTGGCGGAAAAGAAAATCAATATATAATCCAAACAAACTATCTATTAAAAAAATTTTATAATCCCATGGTAGTTTTGATGAAACCAATCCCAACAAGTTATTGATAATATCCGAACTATAGAAGTTCCCTATCTAATTATCGTCTTATCACAAGTTTCATTTTAGTACTCATGTACTCATTATAATTACCATTCCTTTTTTTTTTTTTTTTACTTTTTGCAATTGAAGTTTCAATTTATTAATTATCCAAAAGAACAACAAAAGGCAAATTTTAGTTGGTCCATTAACTAAAATGCTCACATAAGGTAAGTGAGAGGTGAAATTATGGATAAGGAGAACGAGAAAAGGAGTGAAGATATTGTCCAAAACAAAGTGATTCAGAAATATAATATGAGAAATAACATACGGAACAAATATAGTACACAATGCTTATGATGTGACTGTGGGTCTAATTATTTAAAATATTCAATCTTTTCTAGTTATGTCTAATATTGTTATAATTTCAAAACAAAATAAATCTGAATAGACCATCCATCTATATAAATTATAATGCTTTCACACTGCGCTTGCTACTAGGTTATTGCAAGATTATGAATTCGGTTAAAATGTAAAACTCAATTCAAAACGAAATATTTTCCACAAATGATACCTCTATTTAAGATAAAGTAATCCTTAGAATCCAAATTTCACAATTCTCGATTTTATTAAAATGAATGATGGATGTAATACAATTAATATAGTCGTACTCATTTCTAATTAACTATTTGTTTGCTTCATTATATTCTGATCATTTTAATATTATATTTTTATCATTTTCAAACGGATGTTTATCAAGAAATAGATACTGATGAAAAACTGATAGTTTTATTCATAAACTAATCAAACGGTATAATACAAATATGATACAAATAAATTACAGATACAGATACGATATAAATAAAAATTCAACAATCCAAAGAGATAAATGACTAAACTAATAACCAACTAGTTGGCTTATACAATTTTAGATTATAACATTTGCCCACCCCTCTAAAACCTTGCTTTCAAGTTTACAAGGGAAAAAATGGCAAAAAAAAAAGTTTGCATTCAAACGAGATGTCGCTCTAACTATGCAATCATAAAGGTATAAGACTTATTCGAGTTTTGGTCGATATTTGATAGTCCATTCCATGTCCTTTCTTTCAGCAATAGTCTTAAGCTTTCGGGCTTCCACCTCATCGTAAGTTGATATACTTATGATAGCCTTTCTTGACCAATAGCACGCTTGCCTGTGACCAATGAAAAGGAAAAAGTACAGTAGAGGAAATAGGAATGGCTACGGATAGTAGTTTCTGATCGCCTAGAAGGGACAAAGAAACATCTTGCTTCAACAATTTCTTATCTATACCAGATTCTCGATAGGATTCGAACCCAGATGAAGTTCTGACCACCTATCAGAGAAAAAAGAAGTAATGAATCTTGAAGATTCCCGGAAATTCTTCAATTTCTTCCGGTAGAGCTACTTTGCTCTTCTCTCTTTAGTCGACTAAGTAAACTACCTTCAACTAGTAGCAATTGAGCATACATTGAAGTATCCACCATCAAGACTAAACGAGTTGAAAAGATAGAAATTGATTTATTCATTTTATCTTGCCTTTTTCTTCGCATATTGGTGAATCAGATGTTCATCCATTACCGGCACCAAGCCAAGACTGATTAGCTCTTATCTAGAAAAAGAATTCCTTACTAATGCATTATGATGATATTAAAAGAAAAATGGTTAATAAGATCTACTGAATATGTTTTATTTTTAGAGAGAAGAAAACAGTGACTCAGCCCAACTTCTTTGGCCGGACTATTATCATTATTCATTATTAATGAAATCTACTAGATTTCTGGTTTTTTTTTTTTTTTTTGTTTTTTTTCCTTTAAGTCTAGAAGAGAAAATTCCGAAGCTTTCGACCATTACTAAGATCAACCTATCCGCTTTTTAGTTGTTATCATCCTCAGTATTAACTCCATCACTTAAATCATTCTCCGTCGCTACGAACTTCGCTATGTCCACATCCTTACCTCACTGATGCAAACTTAAAAACAAGAATGGATATTGGTGAACAATTTAATGTTTAAACCATCATTTATGTTAGTGTCGATGTCGTTGTACTTTGTCCTTCCGAGTTTATGAAATCTGTATCTTGCTTGTCATTAGCATTGTCTCGCAACCTTTGGATTATCCGATTTTTATCTATGTATTTTATGTATATTTAATCTATTTGATCTATTTATGGATAAAAATTTATTTTGATATGTATCTATTTATTAACAAATATCTCTTTGAAAATAAAAAAATAAAAGTCAAAATGAGAAAAAAAATAAAACAAATAGAGCCTAAGCAAATTCTTTATTTTTTCAGTTGGAAACATTTATTTTGTGTCTTTCAAGTCTGGAGACTTAAAACCCTCCCCAAAATCAAACATTTTCTATGGCAAATAGGCACTAATTCCCTCCCAACAGCAAAATTGCTATTTAACAGAAGAGCTTTACCTGATCCCATGTGCTCAATTTGCGGAGAGAGAGAATCGATCGAACATGCTATTCTAATCTGTGATTGGACACAACCAATTTGGTTTGGGTGCCTGGGAATCCGAGTAGATAAGCAGCAAATCAAGTCTGCCTTCGATTGGATCCTTCAAGTCTCAGGCGAGGGAGGCAAGCAATTTGCAGAAGCGGAGGCCAAGGTCAGCATAGTAGCATGGTGCATCTGGACCTCTAGATGCAAAGCGGTAATGGAAGGTGGAAGAATTGAGGTGGTGAAGGTGTTAGCCCAGGCGCGAGCAATGATGGAAGAGGTAGCCTCGTTAGCAGTGAAAGAAAAGGAGAACAGAGAAGGCCAGGAAGCGGAGATGAAAGTCTGGAGAAGACCTCAGCTGGGGCAGATTAAGATAAACGTGGATGCATCACGGAAATTGAAATGGGAAAGTGTAGGAGTAGGTGTGGTAGCTCGTGATGGTGAAGGTAAGCTAGTGGGAGGGCGAACCATGACTTGTTTCGGACATAACGTGGAGGAGGTGGAATATAGGGCTGTCCAAATGGGAATTAGCTTTGCAGTTGATATGGGGTGATCCAACTTCACGTTGGAGTCCGATTGCCTCTCTGTGGTCCAGAGCTGCTTAGAACAGGAAGGAAAAGCCCATTGGGCTGCCAGACCCTTTCTGCAAAACATAAAAGGGATCCTTGAAAGTTTTGATGACAAGCCCATTATTTCTTTTGTTTCCAGAAAAGCAAATAGAGTTGTTGATTGGGTAGCTACTTGTACTAGGAAAGGGATGTGTCCGATGGATTGGTGGTGCAATCCCCCTTCCCAACTCCTAAAGCTAGCCCTATTAGATATCAATTTATGTATGTTGGGTATTAATCCTTCGGATGTTGTATTTGATACCGGTTAAGTATTTATATAAATGTTTCTTATGTCAAAAAAAAAAAATTCTTCCAAAATCTTAAAATATTCTTCTAAACCCCTTGAATATTATTCAATTTTATGCCTAAACTTGAAATTACTTAATCGAATACCTAATAGAGTTTTTTGTGGATATGGGTCTCACTGGATTTTTTTTATTTCATATGTATTTATATCTATACTTAATTGACATCAATATCTTATCTATATCCGGTTTGTTTGATTTGTTCATAAGTAAGTTCCTTTACAACTAATTTGAATTGAAACAACAACATGTTGTTAACATACTAATAAACCAAAGAGTGCTTAAATACTGTCTCACCTAATAGCATGGAAGAAGCAGCTTAGCATTAAAGAAGGCAAAAAAAATTCGATTATAAGTTGTCTCTTCCATATTAGTAGATAAGGTAAACAGTATTAAAAAGATAGTAAAAGTTGTAACGAAATGTGTCATTGCCAATGGTTATGCTCACATCAGCATATTACATAGATATCTAAATGAAGAAAAATTAAAAGGAAATAAAAAATGTTTAATTATTTATTTATTTTTGAAAATTATGGCATCCAAACTTTATATAATATATGCACTAAACTAATAAAACAAAAAGAAAAAAGAACGCTCCTAGCCATTCAATGATATGGCCAAGATGCCATATCTTAACTAGTTGGTTAGGTCCAAAGAATGATAAGAGATGAGTTGATTGCTAGTTATTTAGTTATAAGTGCATGGGAACAGGTCTTTTGCTGACACTAACTCAAAAACATGGTTGAGTTACATGTATATTACACGTTATATTATATATAGCAAATCATCATCTCAATATCAGCCAATCATAAAATAACAAACAAAAACAAAAGGAGGGAAAAAGAAAGCAAACGCTCAATCGGGCCCCTTTTTCTATTTTTTTATTAATTATATATTGTAGATGCGGGGTTCTTGATGATAGCGGTCACGCACGCATCACGTGGATTTCGCTCCTGGCACGTGACTTCAGAATGCTGTGGAGGAAATGACACTTGATGACGAGATGGCTTAGAGAGAATGACAAGGGGGGAGGAACAGATAAGGGAGCTTGAGTAGACCTCGTACGTTAACCTTACAGTTCTTGAGCAGTTGGAGTAGAAATCACTTGAGTTGCCTTATTTGATCTTCCTGAATAAAACCTTCTTTACAGACTATTGTTTGTCTTCTCTCTCCAAAAGTTTCTTATAAGGAGAAGGAGTGACTGAATATTTATAGGCACTTGGCGTGGATGACGACCGTCAGATCACCTCAATGATTGACGGATGGGATGGAGCAAGATCAATTCATGCTTATCATGAATAAGCTCCTCATGGACCAAGGCCTATAATCATCTCCTGTGTGTGCATGAGCCTACCTGAGGAAGGTTGGATACGGCGGACCGGCCCAATGATCCCTGTTCGAAGCTGGCCAAGCCAAATCTCCCCCAAGCCATCCCAATAATTGAACTGAACTCATTATTTATAAACATTTACTACACGTATCATTTTGTAGTAATAATTATATTTTTAATACAATGGATGGAGCGCATTAGGACCATACCCTAAAACCTTAGGATATTCGTTTCTTACCAGGTAGCCAAGCTTGATTTGGTCCAAATAAGGTTTTTTTTATCTCATGTGTGTGGACACAAGCGATGGTACTGAAGCATATCAAACTAGAAGTGGAACTAACTTTATTTGATTTGGTCCAGTTCTTGTGGAACCACCGGTTCTAGTTTCAATTCTAGAACAGGAACCGTCCAAGTTTTTTTTCATCATTTTATCTTACCTTTTTTTTTTTTAACGGTCCTGGTCTCTCTCCCTCTTATTTATCCACTCTCTCTATTATGTTCAATTGCTATATTTAAATAGGTATTAAAACCTATAAGTTGCTGAATTTGATATATGCAGGTCACTGGGGTGGAAAAGGAGTTACACATCTCAAATCTGCTCTTAAGGTATCTTACAATATTTTTGCTGATATTCTTGCGGAGAGCAAAGAAGACTTCTTTCCGACTTTTTCGAAAGAGATTCAATTTATAAGTTACGGTGCCTCTTTTCCTTGACCCAAATTCATCAGTTTTAGTTTATTTATCATGATTTATTTATTTGTTTGTTTTTTCAGGAAGTGAAAAACTGTGATCTTATTTTCATCAAATTGAATGCTAGGCGTATGAATGCGTTGGTTAATTTTTTTTTTTTTTTTTCTTTTGGAACCAGGGTTGAGCCATCAGTTCCATCAATTGGTCATGGAACCAATCAAGAATAGATGGAATCAACAGTTCCACCCTGGTTTTGGAACCAAACATATAATCTAGCTCCCAACTTGAAACTAAATTGTACTAATGTCTACATGTATATCTTCTTGATTGGACCAAGCCAACTAGTTTTAAGAAGCCAATACATTTTATTATATCTATCATTTGTATGATGGTACTTTGTTATTGAAAAACATTACAAATTATAACTATAATAAGGAAAAAAATCATGTTGAAAAATAGAAATTTATTAAAAGTGAAATTACCATTCGAAATTTATAAACACAGCAATGGCTTAATACCACCAGCTGTTTACAGTTTTTATTTCATAACTTTGTTAATATGTACTCATCTTTCCTAGAAACAACATATGTTCTTCCCAACTCAAAGTATATCAAATGACAAGCTTTTTTTTATATTTTCGCAGATGGGAACGGGCATCATGTTCAAAGATTCGCCAACACTACGATTGGATATAAAACTTATGTAAAGTAGCTTTCGACAAAAGGAAATCATGTCTAAAAAAAAAAAAAGACAAAAAGGAAATCGACAAACAAAAATAGAACACCTAAATTCTTTATACATTCTTTTTCTTTTAGTCATGATTCATGAATACTCTAGCTAAAGAAAGTTTTATGACTAAACGATTCCTCCTGAAATTTGCAAAAGAAAGCATACACTTTAAGAGATTAATTATTGTTAATGAACACATTTATTGAATTATTTTTTCACATATTATTATTAATGAAAATATAAACCAATCGAGTTAAACTACGAAATACAAGTTTTAAGCTCCAATTATTAAAACGTCAACAAGTAGTAATATTCCATAGGTTTAAATTGAATTTAATAATTTTTATATCAGACTTGTTTTATCTTAGGAAAAATAAAACGATTTTCTTTTTAACTATAATAGTATTGATGCCTAATCTCAACTTCAACTCAAACTTATTTAAACTTATAAACTTATTGAATTAGATTATGTTTGTTTAATTATATCATTGTTATTTTAGCATCATATTTGTTATCATTTTCAATTAGAAGTTTCTTAAAAAATAGATACCGATAAAAAATTGATAATTTTACTTATAAACTTAGTTAAACTTATAACTAAACAAATGCGATACATATATCATATCGATAATTTATAGATGTAAATCGGATATAAATATAATACAAATGAAAATCCCGAAATCTTAACAGAGCTAAAACGTGATTCAACAAATTATTTGAAGTGTTCCTCAATCGTGCACAAATGGCTAGTTTAGGGATAAGCTCGACTCCACCTACATTCCTTGTAATCATTTTCCCAGTAACAGTATCTATTCATCCCGCAGAAAAGAAGAACTTCAGGAGTCACAGCTCATTTCGGTCAAAAAAAAAAAAAAGGGAGTCACAGCTCACAGGTCCAAATCACAAAATTGACTTGCCTAATACATTATATTGGTGCACATATTATTATTTCGGTTCAAACTTTGTTAAGAAATAAATATTGATAAAAAATAAATATTTATACTTATAAACAGACCAAACAGAGCAGATATAAATATAAAACAGATATAGATACGATAGATATGAATGCAAATCAGACAATTCAAACAAGCCTTGAGCATATTATTTACCACGTATCAAGTATACATGATATATATAAATATATATTATGATGAATATTTGTTGTATTGGACTCACTATTATATTTTTTTTTCCACAAGTAAAAATATGCTAGGTGTCATAAATTTGATTTTACTTATTTTATTTATTTATTGTATATGATAATAAATGACATATGGCATGTTTTCACTCATCGAGACAGCAATATGACAGTGAATCCCATATAGCAAATTTTCATCTAAATTATAATGATCTTGGTTGAAAACACTAAAAATTTTCATGTTATGTGTGAATTCACTGTATAATAGTCGTCTTAAGAGTCAAAGGTTATAAGACTCTACTTTTTTTCCAGTAAAGATTAATTTCACTCATTAGAAAAAAATTACATCAATTAAGTAAATCGATGCAAAACTAATAAATGAAGAGTTGGGGATACAATGATCCATCCATATGAACGAACACATATCTTCTATAGTCAAAATGTTCCACGTGGGGGATACAGTTATTTCTCTTAAGAGAATCAAACTCATCCAACTGGAGAGTACATTAAATAAAAAGGATAGCAAAATCTCATATAAGGGATGAAAATAAAGATAACACACATAAAACAACCACTTATTTTAAATACTACTAAAAAAATATTTTCGTTTAATCACTACAATCTTTAAACCACCAGGATTTGTTGACATGACTTGTAATGGTGGAAATGTCAAATGGATAGATTAGAATTTGTATACAATACCTAAATCTATTATTAAATGAGGTAGATCTACAAATATTGAGATTAATAGCAATAGATCTATAGATTTAGATTAATGTGGATGAATCGTAGCAGAACAGTCCAGTTAAAGCCACCCCTAAACCGCTGGCGTTGAAGTCTAAGGTAGCCAACATTGGAGGATAGGTCACCGAACTTGTACCAATGTAACATTTTTTCCGAATGTAGCATATCTTCTAAAGGCCGCCAACGTATCACCAGGGTAATATATTCGCCGCCAGCGTAGGTCCCAAGGTGACCAGCCTTCTTTGTTAAAGGCTGACAGCTTTTTACTAGCCTGTGTTCCACACAACTTTTAGTTTTTTTGCATTGTATTTTCTTTTGTTAAGACTATAAATAACGTGTTTTAGGGATTTGTGGAAATAACTCATATTTTATACTCTTTTGAAACCTAATTGAGAGAATTTCTCTTAAAGATTGCTTGTTTGCAATCATTTGTGTGTGTTTTAAAAATCATCCGGTAAGTTGATTTCTCTACGCTTTCATGATGAGTCAAATTAGTATCAAAGCAAAGTGAGTTCCTACGAAGATAGCAACCAACGACAATATTGACAGTGGTTGCATTCTTGATGGTGATCAGGATGTGGGAGTCTAAGGAACTGAACAGATGATTCCTAGGGCGATAATCGATGCCATGGATCGAAGAATCATATGAGTAGAACAAAATCTTGAGGATTTGATTGGGCGTTTCGACGCAACAGTAGTAGATGCCAATAGAGACATAAATATTAGTGAGAGACAACCAAGGGCAATGGATGCTTGCGGCGGTCCGATTAATCGACCTTTAGCTACAAATCGGTGGGCTCATATTTTAGATGAAGACTTCATTGAGGAGGATAAAATTTTATATGAAGAGAGGCAACCGTAGAGACAAAGCGGTGAATGTAGAGGTAGGTATCAAAGGGATTATCAAGGGTATGAATAGGGTGATAGCGGTGATATTCGCCTGAAGGTAGATATTCCCAACTATAATGGCAATCTTGATATGGAGGAATTTATGGACTGGTTAGCGAAGATAGAGATTCTTTGATTATATGGAGATTATAGAGGAGCGTAGAGTGAGGTTGGTTGCATGTAGGTTGAAGGGAGGAGCCTCTGCTTGATGGAGAGATTACAAAATAGAAGGCAGCGAAAGGGTAAACAACCTATACAAATGTGGTTCTATATGAAGCAAATGCTACAAAGAGATTTCTTGCCGCTTGATTATGAGTAGATCCTTTTCCAATAGTACTAGCGAAGTCAACAAGGAACACGTTCAGTCTATGATTACATTGTTGAATTCATGAGACTTACTAAGCGTAACAATCGTAGAGAAAGTAAAGGCCAGTAAGTAGCATTTACTATGTTGAGAACTCTGAATGAATCAAAGAACGTAACCCTTAAAGCTGAATTGATGTTGCATGAGCAGAGCACCAGATTTGCACATAGCAAAAAGGGTTATGGAGTTGAGGGTGCTAGTAGTAGTAAAGCGGTGGCTGAGAAAAGTAAGGGTATGGTAGAAAGGTCTAGTGACAATAATGAGAAGAAGATGGACAAGCTGGTTGGCAAGAAGCCCTTAGAAGTTAGAGATCCCCAAAGAAAGAATATAATCCATATGTCAAACCTACCATAGGTAAGTGTTATCATTGCAATCAACCAGAGCACAGGTCTAATAAGTATCTAAATAGAAAGAATGTGAATATAGTAGAGTGTGAAAGGGAAGAGGTTTACTGTGAACCTGATAGAGAAGAGAATTATTATGATAAGGAAGATGAGAATGTTGAGCAGACCTATGTTATCAGAAAATTGATGTTAACACCCAAACAAGAAGAGAGTACCCAGCGACCCCAGTTGTTTCACACTAGGTGCATTATTGGGGACAAAGTATTTGATTTAATTGTTGACTATAAAAGTTATGAGAATATTACTGGGTGAGAGGTTGTCAATCAATTGCAGTTGGCAGTAGAAAAACAACCTAATCCTTACACTATAGGGTGGATTAAATCTACTGAGCGAATAGAGGTAAAGGAGAGATGTAGAGTACTGTTTTCCATTGGCAAATATAAAGATGATGTCTAGTGTGATTTTGTAGACATGGATACATGTCGCCTATTGTTTGGAAGACCCTGGCAATATGATGTGAATGCTCAACACGCAAGGAAGGAAAATGTGTACAGGTTGGAAAAGGTAGGTATGAAGTACACCTTATTGCCTCTGAAAGTAACGAGCCACACCAAAGCCTAAAAGGTGGAGGGATGCTCTTTCTTGATAGTTACTTATTCAGAGAAAGAGTTAGAAGAAGATCTGAAGGAGTCAAGAGTTTCACATGCGCTGATAGTAAAGAATATCACGACAATGGAGGAGGAGGTCAGTAATGGAGTGCCAAAGGATGTGAAAGAGGTGCTAAAGGAATTCAAAGATGTGCTGCTAGATGATTTGTCAAAGTGACTACTGCCTTTGAGAGATATTAAACACTAGATTGATTTGGTGCTTAGGGTGAGTCTGCGATACTTGTCACATTACAAGATGAATCCCAGGGAAATTGAGGTTTTACAAGAGAAGGTTTAAGAGTTATTGTAGAAGGGGTTTATCAGAGATAGTATAAGCCCATGTGTTGTGCCTGCTTTATTGACTCTAAAGAAAAATGGTAGCTGGATGGTATGTGTTGATAGCAGAGCAATCAACAAGATTACTATTGGGTATAAATTCCTAATACCTCGCCTGGAGGACATGTTAGATAGGTTAAGTGGAGCTATTATGTTTTCCAAGGTCAACCTGAGGAGTGGATATCACCATATCATAATCAAACCTGGAGAGGAGTAGAAGACCGCATTTAAGACGAAGGAAGGGTTATTTGAGTGGCCGGTGATTGCTTTTGGCCTCAGCAATGCACCCAGTATTTTTATGCATATCATGAACTAAGTATTAAAACCTTTTATTGGTATATTTGTGATAGTCTACTTTGACGACATATTGATATATAGTAAGTCTGAATATGAGCATATAGATCATTTGAGAAGTGTTTTGATTATGCTAAAAGAGAATAAATTATGTGTTAATCTGAAGAAATGCATTTTTATGTCAAAGAGATTTTGTTGGTGGTGAAGGAATAGCAGTTGATGATAAGAAGGTGAGGGCTATCAAAGAATGGCCTATTCTAAAAACTATGACTAACTTAAGGAGTTTCCTCGAGTTTGCTAGCTTTTACAGATGATTCATCAGGCACTACAGTACTATTGTTGCTCCTTTAACTGAGTGCCTGAAGAAAGGGAAGTTTCAATGAGGATAAGAGGCTAAGACTAGCTTTGTTATTTCTGAAAGAGAAGCTATGTAATGCTCATGTGTTAGCAGTTCCTGATTTTGATAAACTATTTAAAGTTTATCGTGATGCCAATAGAGTTGGTATTGGGGGTATATTATCCCAGGAGAAAAAGTCAGTCGCTTTTTACAATGAGAAATTATGTGATACTAGGAAGAGCTTATCAACTTGTGACAAGGAGTCCTACTCTTTGATGAGGGCATTGAGATTTTGTGATCATTATTTGGCTGGAAAAGAGTTTGTTTTGTACTCTGACTGTAGGTCTCTGAAGCATTTGAATAATCAGACTAGAATCGATAAAGATATGCTTTTCAGGCGGATTCATTTTTTGAAAAGATTTCCTTTTAAATCATTACATAAATCTAGGGTACAAAATTAAGTAGCTAATGCCTTAAGGAGGAGAGCTAATTTGTTAGTCATTGTGAGCATTAAAGCTATGGGGTTTAAGCAATTGAAGGAGTTGCATGTAGATGATGTTGACTTTAGGGATGTATTGGAAAAATATCTTATAAAAGAGTCTTGTGGTGATTGGGGTATACTTTAGGAGGATTTGATGAGAGGGAACCAACTATGTATCCTTGAGTCTTCTTTGAGTGAGAAGATGATAAGAGACCTTCATGGTGGAGGATTAGCAGGGCACTTGGGTCAAGATAAGACCATTGCAGCCGTGATGGACAGGTAATATTAGCCTAGGTTGATGAAGGATGTTAGCGAAATTGTGGAGAGACATTATATCTATCAGACATCCAAAGGGCAGTCCCAGAATGCTGGATTGTACACACCATTGCCAGTACCTGAGGATACCTGGGAGGACCTATCCATGGACTTTGTGCTAGGTTTGCCTCGTACCCAATAAGGTGCTTACTCAACATTTGTGGTTATTGACTAGTTCTTCAAGATGGCTCATTTTATTCCTTGCAGGAAAACTGTAGATCCCCATGCTATTGCCAAATTGTTTTTCAGGGAAATTGTGCGATTACATGGAGTTCCCAAGTCCATTACATTAGATAAGGACAACAAATTCCTTAGCTACTTATGGAAGACACATGGATATATTGTCGACTCGTCATTGAATTTCAGTAGCATAGCTCGCCCATAAACTGATGGGTAAACAGACGTTGCCAGCAGGACTCTTGGTAATTCAATCAGGAGTATATGTGGTGCGAAGCTAAGATAGTGGGATCTTACATTAGCTTATGCAGAGTTTACTTACAACAATTCTGTCCATAGGACCACAGGAAAATTTTGTTTTTCTATAGTCTATAGCACAACACTACAACATTAGAGCTGGAAATAGTGGGTAAACGGGCCAACCCAGCAGGCCCACTTCGACCCGCTGGTTAAACGGGTTGGACCAATTCAGCCTGCTTTTAAACGAGCTAGATTTTCTTGGCCTAGACCCGGCCCGCATTAGCCTACGGGTTAAACGGGGCAGCCTACGAGCCAAAATTAATTTTTTTAATAAGTTTTAATTTTTATTTTTTTAATGTTAGTTTATGTAAAAATTAGAATATTTATATATTTTAAGGTTTAATATATATTAACGACTAATTTTATTGCTATTTTGATTACTTATATATATAAATAAGTTTTTAAAATGATTTATTAAATATCATATTATGTTTAAATCAATAAATATATATTTTAGAAAATGTTATAATACTTGTGGTTCATGTATCAATATATTTTCTCCATAACATACATAAATAATCACTAAGATGTTATATTATTCTTATTTTTAAACTTCTCCTCTTGTTGTTGTTGTTGTTTTCTTTTCTTTTGTCTTTTCTTTTTTGTGGGTTGGCCCGCATGCCAACCCGGCCCAGCTTGCTTTAGCTCGCGGGTTAAACGAGCTGGGCCAATTCGGCCCACTTTTAAAAGGGCTAAAAAAATTTGGCCACATCCCACTTTTTTAAGCGGATTAGCAGGTCATGGCCCATGTTTCCAACTCTATACAACATGCATTGGACTTGGTTAACTTGCCCAAGGGAGCTGAATTTAGTCAAGTTGCTAAGAATATGGCTGAGAATTGTCAAGTTATCACGACTGAAGTTCGAGAAAGGATTGAAAGACCAATGCCAAGTACAAAGAAGCTGCAGACAAGCACTGAAGGAAGCAGTTGTTTGAAGTGGGGGATTAGGTCATGGTCTTTCTAAGGAAAGAACGATTTCCAATGGACAAATATAGCAAGCTGTGACCCAAGAAGTATAACCCTTATGAGGTTATAAGCATTAACGACAATGCTTATGTAGTTGGACTTCCTGACAGTATAAATGTTTCCATGACTTTCAATGTGGTTGATCTCTTCCCTTTCCATCCAGATGATTCACTTTTGCATTTAAATGGGAACTCAGGGTCGAGTTCTTTGCAGGTGGAAGAGAATAATGTAGTAGGAATCACAGCAAGAATAGTCGAACCAAAGTCCTCCCTAAGCTGTTAGCATTGAAGTCCAAGGCTGCCAGCATTGAAGGATTGTCCACCAGCTTTATATCAGTGTAACAATTTTTGCCAAATGTAGCGTATCTTCAAAGCTGACCTAAAGGCCATCGGCGTAGATCATAAGTAATATAAGTGAAGATGCCACGATCGGGGATGGAAAACCAATTGATAAGTCAGCATGAATGCCACGAGAAATTCCGATAAGTTCAAACAATTCTTTCAAAAACCAAAAGAGAATCAACTCTCAAATTTGTATCCAATCAACTATCACCAATATTTTACATCCAATAGGTTTATATAGGCTTTAGTTAACCTCAAAACTAAGCAACTAAACAAATAAAACAAAGAAATTTGAAAAGACAAACTTAAAAGCTGTCGGCCTAAAAACAAAAACATGAAACTGGAACAAAAATGAAACAAGAAGGCCGGCAGTGTAAAAGGTTTACACCGCCAGCGTAGAGATGAAGGTCAACAACCTTTATGCCTGCGTACAACAATCTAATCTTCAAGGCCAGCTGTTTTAATCAAAGATGGTGGATTTCATCTTCATCAGCTCCAAAACTTGAAAGTCTTTAATCTTTTGTGTCCTAAACTATTTTATAAGCTTCCTTAGTTCGCTTGACTCGTGTTTTTATCATCAGAACTTCAATTATTGGGCCTCCAATTCCTTGAAATGTATTATTGGATTTGGTCAGCTTTAGGTTTTATGCTATCTGATCTCCATCATTCTCTCCTTCCTCGAAAAGTTTCATCCTTAAATCTCCTGTCTTAGACTCTTTAGGATTGCATCTATAGGTTAGTTTGCTAGGAATGAAATCAATTTGATGCTCTATTTCATTTAGAATTTCCTGAAAAAACAAATCTTTGGATTCTTGCAGTATTGAAACATCCACACTAGACATAGAATAGTTAAACTCATTAGTGGAAAAATATACACTCTTATACATAGGTACAAGTGATTATTGTTCTGCTATCATGGCACTCTGATCCTCACTTTTTTCTGCAATGTCACTCACTAATGTTTGCATTTCACACTCTAATCCTTTTCTCTCATCACTCAATAGTGTGTTTTAATCACTCTTTTTTTCACTCTCACTATTTTCTTCAATCTCATTCTTTTCTTGAGTACTCTTTTATTTTTCTCTTTCTTGAAAGCCTTTCGTTATCTTCATCCGATCCTCACAAGCTTCCAATAGATTAAGGGGTATTAAATTCACAGGTCTTTTGTTTAGAACAAAAGAATAGCAATCCTTATTTTCATCATGCTTGGCTTTCCTATCAAGCTGCGATGATTGCTTAAAATGAAAATGACAAGTATGATACCCCTCAAATATAGATCGTAGAACTCTAATCACAGATACGCCTTTTGGTATAATGGCTTGGAGTTTTCAAAACTCTAAAGTTAAGCGTGCTCTGAGCAGAATAATCCTATGATGGATGACCCCCAGGAAGCGCTGGCACCAACAAGACAAAACCGTGTGGTATGTGGGTAAAGTGAATAATATCTCAATGGATAGAGTTCCGAGTCGATACATAGTGCATCTGGTATTTTGGTTGTGCTTGAGGGTATGCTAGGAGGGCCAGTGTACCTAGCGCCGGTGTACCTAGCATCACAATCCTCACCTAGGATGGCCTAAGGACCTAGAGGTGCCCCTTCCGCTGCGGTAAAGCCTGAGGTGGCAAGTTGTAACAAATGGTATCAGAGCAGTGGTTCTGGACTTGTGTAACGAAACTGATGGGAACGTCAGTTTTATAAGTGGGAGAGTATGTAATACCCTTCAAATATAGATGGTGGAACTTTAATCACAGAGGTACATTTTCGGTGTAATGGCTCGGAGTTTGTCGGACTCTAAAGTTAAGTGTTATGAGCAGAATAATCCTAGGATGAGTGACCCCCCTAAGAAGCATTGGTACCAAAAGAACAAAATTGTGTGCCAAAGTGAATAATACCTAGGTGCTTAAAGTTTCGAGTCATTTCACAGCACCTCTGGTGTCCTGGTTGTGTTTGAGAATGCGTTAGGAGAGCCAATATACCTGGCATCACGATCCCTATCCAGGGTGGCCTAAGGGCCTAGGGGCGCACCCTCCGCTGCGATGGAGCTTGGAGTGACAGGTCGTGACAACAAGTTTGCATTCGTATCGCATCATATAATACTTCATCATGGTATTTTTCAAT